>CM053771.1:552206324-552285496 GCA_028658325.1 Potorous gilbertii | reverse complement strand
TATCTCTCCTGGATCTATTTTCCAGGTCATTTGTTTTTCCAATGAGATATTTCACATTATCTTCCATTTTTTCATTCTTTTGGTTTTGTTTTGTGATTTCTTGGTTTCTCAGAAAGTCATTAGCCTCCATCTGTTCCATTCTAATTTTCAGAGAACTATTTTCTTCAGTGAGTTTTGAACCTCTTTTTCCACTTGGCTAATTCTGCTTTTGAATGCATTCTTCTCCTCATTGGCTTTTTGAACCTCTTTTGCCAATTGAGTTAGCCTATTTTTCAAGCTGTTATTTTCTTCAGCATTTTTTTGGGTCTCCTTTAGCAGGGTATTGTCCCATTTTTCATCCTTTTCTTGCATCTCTCTCATTTCTTTTCCCAGTTTTTACTCCACTTGTCTAACTCGATTTTCAAAATCCTTTTTGAGCTCTTCCATGGCCTGAGCCCATTGGATATGTATTTCAGATGTTTGGGATACAGAAGCCTTGATTCCTATGTCTTTACCTGATGGTAAGCATTGTTCTTCCTCATCAGAAAGGAAAAGTGGAAACATCTGGTCACCAAGAAAGTAACCCTCTATGGTCTTATTTTTTTTTCCCCTTTTCTGGGCATTTTCCCAGCCAGTTACTTGACTTCTGAGATTCCTCTCCACCCCTGCCCAGATCTGCCCAGCTAGTGCTTGGGGTCTGAGATTCAAATGCTGCTCCCCAGCCTCAGGGCTTTCAGTGGCGGGCGGGGCTGCTATTCAGTGTGAGCTTAATTTCTGGTGCCCAGGTGGGGGCAGGGCCACCTCCCAGGCTCAGGACCTCCCTCAGGGGGTTTATGCAGAGACCTTCCATAATGGACTCAAGGTCCTGCCTGCTCCGGGAGGTCCTACCTGCTTCGGGAGCCCCTGGCCACAACTGCCTCTGCCACTGCCTCCCGAGGGGGCCTGAGTTATGGAGACACCCTGCTCCCCTCTCTGCCAGCCCAGAGGTCTCTCTCACTGACCTGTAGCACCTGCGGGTGGAAGGACCTCCACGGCTGCCAGAGATTCCATCCCTGAAGCCTGCTCAGATCTGTTCCTCCCAGGGCTGCATGGCCAAGGTAGGGCTGGGTTCTGCTCTGGTCCCATGTGCGATGGACCTTTGGTGAGGGTTTTTCAGGACTTTCTGGAATGGAAATCTCCTCTACTCTGCTGTTCTGTGGCTTCCACCACTCCAGAATTTGTTAGGGGTTCTTCTTTACAGATATTTTATAGGCTGTGGTTTTGGAGCTAGCATAAGTGTGTCTTTCTACTCCGCCACCTTGGCTCCTCCCCTACCTGCTTGTTTCTTGAAGAGACAGATGTGCATTATCCTGTATCTTTGGGTATGCAGATCTTTCATTATAGCTATGGTTAGCTACCTTTAAATATTGCTTTTAATGGCATCATTTGAGTGATTGTTTATAGTGTGCTAGATTTTTTGTTCCTGTTCAGTCATTCAGTTGTGCCTGACTTCATGAACTCATGGACCATAGAATTTCAAGTCCTCCTTTCCTCCACTATCTCTCAAAGTCTGTCCAAGTTCATGTTCCTTGTTTCCATGATACTGTCTATCTACCTCATCCTCTACTGTCTCCTTTTCCTTCTCCTTTCAATCTTTCCCATCTTCATGGTCTTTTCCCAATTACAGTGCTAGTTCTGCTTTATATGATTTTGATCCTGTCACAAAATCCTTTTCATTTTCCTGAATTCTTCTGATTTATCCGTAACATTAGACTATGTATTAAAAACATAACTTTCTTGGATTTTTGCAACTAATATCTGTGATAAAGGCCTCATTTCTAAAATATATAAAGAACTGAGTCAAATTTATAAGAATACAAGTTATTCCCCAATTGATAAATAGTCAAAGGATATGAACAGGCAGTTTTCAGAAGAAGAAATTAAAGCTATCTATAGTCATATGAAAAAATGCTCTAAATCACTATTGACTAGGGAGATGCAAATCACAACAACTCTGAGATGCCACATCACACCTGTCAGATTGGCTAACATGGCAAAAAAGGAAAATGTTAAATGTTGGAGGAGATGTGGGAGAGTTGGAACACTAATTCATTGTTGGCGGAGTTATAAACTGATCCAACCATTCTGGAGAGCAATTTGGATCTATGCCCAGAGGGCTACAAAAATATGCATATCCTTTGACCCAGAAATGATACTTCTAGGGTTGCATCCTAAAGAGATCTTAAAAATTGGAAAAGGACCCACATGTACAAAAATATTTATTGTGCCTCTATTTGTGGTAGCCAAGAACTGGTAATTGAAGGAATGCCCATCAATTGCGGAATGACTGAGCAAATTGTGGTATATGAAAGTAATGGAGTACTATTGTGCTATAAGAAATGATGAACAGGGGGACTTCAGAAATGCCTGGATAGAATTCTATGAACTGATGCTGAGTGAAGTGAGTAGAACCAGGAGAACATTGTATATAGTAACAGTCACAGTGTGTGAGGACTGCTTTTGATAGACTTCTCCCTTAACAGCAATGCAAGGACCTAAAATGTTCCCAAGGATTCATGATGGATATGCCATCTATATCTAGAGAAAAAGCTATGGAGTGGGAAAGCAGAATGAAGCAGAATATTTTCCCTTTTGTTATGTTTGGTTTTGTTTAGTTTTACTCCTGCTTTCTCCCATTCATTTTAATTCTTCTATGTGACATGACTAATGTGAAAATATGTTAAATAAGATTGTATTTATAGAGCCCATATAAGATTGCATGCCATCTTGGGGAGGGAGGGAAAGAAAATTCAAAACTTATGGAAGTGATTGTTGAAAATTGAAAACAAATAAATATAGAGGAAAAATATGACTTTCCTTTTGTGCTCCTGTGCAAAATACAGCTAATGAAATAGTAGAAATCAGTACTGGTGCTACTACTTCTTTGGTATAGGGAACACCATGGTAAAAACAGAAGTTGTGTCAATGGAAGTCAGTATTTTTGTGTGACTTTTAGTGAGCTGCTTAGAGAACTTAGGAGTTGTGTCCTAACTAAGATTTCACAGAAAATATATCAGAAATGAAACTTGGTCCCAGGTTGTCCTGGCTCTGAAGTCCGTTATTTAGTACTGATTCTCTGTGAAAGAATAGCAGCTGTTAAAGACAGTGTATTTGCTGATCTTTAAAGAAGAAATTATTCAAATCTGGAGTTTCATTTTATATTCTGAGTAATACATTTAGAGGAACTTTACCCAACTAGTAGCATCAACAAGAAGTTGATCAGGGTGATTGGGAAATGTCCAGAAACCACTGAATAATAAAAAGTGTTGAAAAAGGTTCAAGGATTCGTTGCAAAATAAGAAACTAATGGGAGAATTAATAGCTTTCTTCAAATAGTTAACGGGCTCTCATGTGAAAGTGTGAGATGCCCTATGTATTCCTTGCAGTCACAGAGGACTAGGCTGATACCTTCACGGAAATGTTCCAGAGAACTAAATTGGAGCTGGAAGGGCAGCCTTTAAAAGTGTCTACTTTGAAGCATATCATCGCAATGATGATGAGCAGAAAGACCTTTTCCTTCTCCCTTTTGGTTACATAAGAATATGAGGGCTGGGGATCACACCTTCATTTTCTTATCTTGCTTAGTAGTTTAAAGCCAATCATGGCAGCACATCTGAGGACTTCTGCCGTAAAGAATTTCAAGGGTCTAATCACATAATATAATGAACTCTCTATTCAGCAATAAATTAAACATTGTCCAATAAAACAAAGCAAAACATTCATAGCAACATCCTTAATACCAAGTGTCCAAGTAACGTCCTCTTTCTTCTTAACTAGGGGTTGATGTCCAAGTCCCATGGCTCCTTCTCTGTGGTCTGGTCACTCCTTATTCTTGCCTGGATGCACACCTTGGCAGCTTTCCAATCCTGTTCCATGTTTCTGCTCAGGGGAATGGCTTCACTCCACAAACAAAGCTCAACCTAACACCAAATATACCTCCACACCACCAACATTGTCATCTCAATTCACCTGCAAAGTTCAGAGGCTCTGTGTTAACAGCTCAGTTCACTTGAACAGCTCTGGAAAGAAGCTTAGCCTCATAGGCATGTTTCTGCCCTATGGTTCTATTTGCTTTCAAAGTTCAGAGGTTTCTTCAGCAAGTCCTTGCCCTCGGAGGTCTCTTCTCTGCCCTCATGGGTCTCCTCCCAGCTCTCTTCTTCTCAACACTGGCTCACCCCTTCAAAGCTAGCTCTCTTCAGTTCTGCTTTCTCAACACCAGCTCTCTCTTTATATACAATTCTACTCAGTATCTGATTGACTAGAATCCACATGCCCATATCTGATTGGTTAAAACTCAATCCAGAAAAGCAGCAAAGATCCTGCTTTGCTTGCTGTTGCATTTCCACCCCTCCAGGATCCATGGCATTACAATCTAAATGACCATGGATCCTGGAACAGTAGAGGTATTATACTTTGTGGTTCCATACCTTTGTGTTTGTTTAAAGCCTGATAGCCAGCTGGGTAATAAGTTCTTATGTTATGTATTTTGTATTTACTTAAGAAATATTTTGTATTTACTTAAGAAATATTAATGCCTATTCAGATATAAGTTGCCTTAGGGGCATGAAAGATCTTTGGGTGGAAAGAAATGTTAATGTAAAGTTAAAGATCTTACCTGCCCATTAATAGGCCTCAGGTGGAGCTCATTAAGCCGAGCTTGATTAGGGGAAGCTTGTTTTAAGAAGTGCCCCTGGCTTTGAAAACTCGGATGTTGGTGGTTGTCTCTCTGGTAATGATGTATGTATTGTTTATGGTCAGACAATTGGAAGCCCTGCCTGTTGGTTCTGCTTATACTTTCTCTGTTGGTATATGTGTTGAATTAAAGTGATTGCTGACCCCTTAAAAGTTACTTTCCTTTAAGAAAATCGTATCTAAAAACCTGTGCAGCAGGCCCTTCTCTGTATGCTGGGGTGCTAGCTATTACAAATAGCTAGCACAATGTTTTCTCTGTTACATGATTGGCACATGATTGTGGAATGGATAGTTAATGAGAACAATAAAATAGTAGAGCAAGTTTCTTTGGGAGGTGCTGAAATCCTCAATGTGGAAAGTACTCAAGTAGAGACTAGATGATGATGTGTTAGATCAGCTTATCCCCAAGAATTTGGAGAACTCTAAACTTCTATGAATCATCAACACTAAACTTGGTAAATATCATATTGTTTATGTTTCCTTTATGAAAATTGATAATTGGCTTAAACTAGATCCCTCATTTTGAATTTCTGGTATGAAAATATCTGCCTTTTGAAAGCCAAATTTGTTATTTATTTTTGCTTTTATCTTTTATTTTAATTAATTAATTTTTAGTTTTCCACATTCATTTCCACAAGATTTTGAGTTCCAAATTTTTTCCTCATCTCTCCTCTCCCCCATCTTAAAACACCATGCATTCTGATTACCCCTTCCCCCAATATGCCCTCTCTTCTATCACACCCTTCCCTTCCCTTATCCCCATCTTCTTTCTTTTCTTGTAGGGCAAGAAAAATTTCTATATCCTCTTACCTGTATTTCTTATTTTCCAGTTGCATGCAAAAGGAATTCTCAATATTCGTTCCTAAAACTTTGAGTTCCAACTTCTCTCCCTCCCTCCCCACCCATCCCCACTGAGAAAGTAAGCAATTCAATATAGTCTACATATGTGAAGTTTTGCTAAAGACTTCCATAATAGTCATATTGTGAAAGACTAACTATATATCCCTTCATCCTATCCTGCCCCCTATTTATTCTGTTCTCTCTTTAGACCTTATCCCTTCCCTAAAGTATTACTCCCTCCTCCACTTTGCCCTTCTTTCTATTATCCCCCACACCACTTATCCCCTTCTCCATTATTTTCCTGTAGTGTTAAGATATATTTTCATACCAAATTGAATGAGCATGTTATTTCTTCCTTAAGCCAAATATGATGAGAGTAAGCTTCACTTTTTCCCTCTCACTTTTCCCCTCCACTGAGAAAGCTTTTCCTTGCTTCTTTAATGAGAGTTAATTTGCCCCATTCCATTTCTCTTCCTCCTCCCAATATATTCCTCTCTTACCCTGTAATTTTGTTTTTTTAGATTTTGTTCCTTCCTATTCAACTCACTCTGTACTCTGTCTCTTTCTGTCTGTCTGTCTCTCTGTCTGTTTGTGTCTGTCTCTCTGTCTCTGTCTCTCTCTCTGTCTCTGTCTCTGTCTCTCTCTCTCTGTCTCTCTCTCTCTCTCTCTCTCTCTCTCTCTCTCTCTCTATATATATATATATATATATATATATTTGAGTATGTGTATATTCCCTCCAGCTACCCAAATACTGAGAAGTTTCAAGAGTTACAAATATTACCTTTCTATGTAGGAATATAAACAGTTCAACTTTAGTAAGTCCCTTATGTTTTCTCTTACCTGTTTACCTTTTAATGCTTCTGTTGATTCTTGCATTTGAAAGTCAAGTTTTCTGTTCAAATCTGCTCTTTTCATCAAGAATGCTTGAAAATTCTCTATTTAATTGAATGATCATATTTTCCCTGGAAGTAGCATATTCACTTTTACTGTGTAGGTGATTCTTGGTTTTGATTCTAGTTTCTTTGACTTCTGAAATATCACATTCTGAGCCCTTACATCCCTTAATGTAGAAGTTGCTAGATCTTGTGTTTTCCTGATTGTATTTCCACAATACTCAAATTGTATCTTTTTGGCTGCTTGCAATATTTTCTCCTTGACCAGAGAACTCTGGAATTTGCCTACAATACTCCTAGGAGTTTTTGTTTTCAGCTTTCTTTCAGAAGGTATTGATGAATTCTTTCAATATTTATTTTACTCTCTGGTCCTAGAACATCAGGGCAGTTTTCTTTGATAAATTCATGAAAGATGTTGTCTAAGCTCTTTTTTTGATCATGGCTTTCAGGTAGTCCCATAATTTTTAAATTACCTCTCCTGGATCTATTTTCCAGGTCAGTTGTTTTTCTAATGAGATATTTCACATTGTCTTCTACATTTTTTATTCTTTGGGTTTTGTTTTGTAATTTCTTGATTTCCCATAAATTCATTAGCTTCTCTCTTCTCCATTCTAATTTATAAAGAACTATTTTATTCAGTGTGCTTTTGAACCTCCTTTTTCCATTTGGATAATTCTGCTTTTTAAAACATTCTTCTCCTCCTTGACTTTTTGGGCTTCTTTTGCCATTTTGAGTTAGTCTATTTTTAATGGTGTTATTTTCTTCAACCTTTTATTTGGGTGTCCTTTAGCAAGCCATTGACTTGCTTTTCATGATTTTCTTGCATCACTCTTCACTCTCATTTCTCTTCCCAATTTTTTCTCCATCTCTCTTACTTAATTTTCAAAATCCTTTTTGAACTCTTCCATAACCTGAGACCATTGCAGATTTATTTTGGAGGTTTTGGATGCAGGAGCCTTGACTTTTATGTCTTCTTCATCTGAAAGGACAGAAGAAAATATTTGTTCACCAAGAAGGTAACCTTCTATAGTCTTATTTTTTTCCCTTTTTTGGGCATTTTCCCAGCCAGTTACTTGACTTTTGAGCCCTTTATCAAGAGAAAGGTATACTCTGGAGAACTGTAAGTTCTCAGTTCCTTCAAGGTGGCACAATCTGACCTGTGCTCTGATCTGGGAGCAACCACAAGGTTTTCTACTCAGGATCTTCTCCAAAACCTCCACCAGCCCCACCAGCCAGTGTTCTTTCTCACCCCAGGACCATCACTCATGGCTGAGATCCACATCATGTGCTCACTTCCCCCAGGATCTTTAGGCCAAAGGCTCCAGAAATGGACAGACCACAGCAGTGGCTGTTGCCACCCTGGAGTCTAGTCGGACCAGGTTCCCTTCTAACCTAGGTGAAAGAGCTTTCTCACTGACCTTTCAAGCTGTTGTGAGGATCTGGGAAGTGCAGCTGCTGCCAGTGACACCCTGAAGCTTGCTCCAGTCCTGTTTCTGTTGTGCTGCACAGTCAAGGCTGGGTTGTACTCCCCTCCAAACTCATTGTGATGGACCTTTCCTGTTGGCTTTCCAAGCTGCCTTGGACTGGAAATCTCTTTCACTCTGTTGTTTTGTGGCCTCTGCTTCTCTAGAATTTGTTTAGAGTCATTTTTAGAAGTATTTTATGAGCTATGGAGGGAGAGCTTCCACAGGTTCATCCTTCTACTTCACCACCTTGGCTCCATACCTGCAACTCAAGATACCTTTGTACCATTTCCTGGTATCCATCTCTAATATGTAAGTGAAACAGATAAACAGTTTGCAATATTTTGGAAATAGGTATTTAAATACAGAATTGACTCTTTCCTTTTTCCAGCTCCAGATATTAACTAGCATTTGTGACCTACTATGTTTATTCACACCCTTTTTAACATTTTTCATTAATGTTTTCAATCTAAACTGAAAGAATATTGATGGGAGCTTCTGAGGCCATTGGAATACTCCTTCACTTCTATCATCATTAACTCCATTGATCTTTGAGCCTACCATGTCCACTCTCTAAAGAATTCAGTCTTACTAAGAATTCTAGTATCAAAAATAAAAGTATATGGACTCTAGATCTCTGGACTGTTTGCTCCATTTAGAAATTCCCTGAAAGCTAGTTGGCACAGCGAATAGAGCACTGGACTTGGAGTCAGTAAGACTTGAATGAATATCCTGCCTCAGACACTTGTTAGGCATGTGATGCTGGGCCAAACACTTAATCCCAAAGTCTTCATTTCCTCTTGTGGGAAACAGGAGCAAAAATAAAAGCATCTACTGCACAGTATGGTTGTGAAGATGCTCATCATTGTCATGAAGTCCTGCACAAAGTGAGCACCTTTCACAGCTGCCCTTCTGATCAGTCATCGTTTCCTTCTTTGGAACTTTTCTCTGAACGTGTTGTCTGGTCCTCTGTGACTCCAAACATATAAAGTGTGTTCTGAGCATCCAAGCACTATGGCACTATTATGAGTAATACTACTATTGTTATTAGTGTTGCTATTTAAAAAGAAATCTGGCCCGTTGACAATGCCTACAATCCTTATTCCAGGTATTTCCCATACTTGAGCTGTGTCTGAGATGTCACGACCTAAAACCTATTGGGTGTCAACACAAAGTTTGACACTAATATGGTTAACCTTCCACAGGAGGGGAAAAAAGAGTAAGGGGCAAATCAATCACCATGAGGAGAAACAGAGCAGGTCAAACTTCTTAAGCCTGTCAATAACTGGATGGGGCCCATGGGTGTTTACTATACTTTCAGTCTGGGCTAGATAGAGAACTGTTGCTTATTAGTTATTTTTCAGTCATGTCTGATTTGTTGTGACTGAATTTGGGGTTCTCTTGGCAAAGGCATTGAAGTGGCATTTCTTTTTCTAGCTCATTTTACAGTTGAAGAACTGAGGCAAAGAGGATTAAGTGATTTTCCCAAGATCACATAGCCAATAAGTACCTGAGTCTAGATTTAAACTTGGAAAAATGAGTCTTCCTGACTCTAAGGTAGTGCTTTAGCCACAGCACCATCTAGCTGCCCAGCTTAGAATTAAGTGCCTTCCCCAGGGTCACACAGCTAATAAGTAGCTATCTAAGACAGGATTTGACTCCAGAATCAGTGTTCTATCCACTGTACCCATGGATAGGGAGGCCCAGTCTTAAAGAAATTAAATAAATTCTCTGCTATTTAAAGTAAACAATGGACTTATTTTCAGTTCTCTGTTTATCTGAAGTACAATACGAAACTCACCAAAAAGATTACTTGTTGGTAATTGAAAGGTCACATCTACATTGAAGCACCCCATGCTCTCAAATCTAAGAGCTGCAGGTGAATCTGCATCTGCATCTTTTGCCCAGAACAGTCAGAATAAAATAAACATGATAGAAAAGCAGGAAAGGCAGTCAGAAAGGATACGGTCTGTTGGTTGTCATAATTATTCTTTCAAATTAGAAAAAATAAAATAAAAATTCTGTAGGGTTAAGGTTCCTTTTGGTTTTAATCACCAAATATACATACGAATATGTATTTTTAATATGAGTGTCACTCTGAAAACCTCCTCTATGAAGGTGGAAAAAACATTAAAATGTATTTATTAAACATTGACTCTGCTAAGCACTATGCTAAGCATTGAAACTACAAATAGAACAAAGGGAGATTATCTCTACTCTTAAGGAGATCACACTAATTGGGGTAAGCAACATATATATATATATATATATATATATATATACACACACACACATATACACAACACATACATACATATATTTACATACACATACATATATACATATTCACACACATGGGTGTATGTTCATATGTGTGTGTGTCTATTAGAGAGAGAGAGAGAGAGAGAGAGAGAGAGAGAGAGAGAGAGAGAGATGTGAAATGCAATTGTAGGATAGATACAAATGCCCATGAGTTGAAGCTTTCGGTGGTAGGACAGGTGGTAAGACTTGGAGGTCCTGAAGGTAATTCCATAAATTAAATGATAGTGCTAACAGTATCGAGGGTACAGAGGTAGAAGAGGCGGTAAGATCTGGAGGCCCTTATTAGGCAACTTTACAGGGCAGATGGCAAGGTCCGGTATTTTGTTATCTTCCCAGAAGCACTGGTGACTTCCACATCATCCAATCATGTAAACAGTCACAAATCTAGGTAGCTTCTGTGTCCCAGGGTGTGTGTGCTCTTTCTGACTCCTGATAATTTATCCACTCCTATCCATCCAGTTTCCTCTTGCTCAGATCTTCCTATAAATTGGGCACTAGAGGTCAACCCAATATACTAGGTCCTTCCTCTTGCTCTGACCGGCAAACATGAGAAATTGGTCACATAGATAATAGACTCTGATTGCATATGATGCATCAAAATAAACAAAAATGGCATTACAATAACCAACTTCTTTCAGAAAAGAATAAGCGTACAGTTGACTACCAATTGCCCACCTTAAACCATATTCCTGTACCTTGTAGCTCTCTTAGGTAAGCTGTAGCCCTAATATGACTTTGAACCACAGAGCCAGGCAGACTTCTTTCCCTGGACAATCTTCTCAGTCATCCGTATTTTGCCCCTCAATGGAAAGTAAACTCTTGGAGAGTGGGGAGTAGTTAGTTATGTATTTTGTATTCTTAGTGCCTAGTACAGTGCCTGGCACTTAATTGGTATTTAATAAATTTTTGTTGATTAACTAAGTGACCAGGCCTGACCAGGCCTCTCAAATCACAGCCATGACTTTAGTCAGGATCCTCTTCCGAGCTCTTTCTGCTGTGGAGAAGTTTTGTGCACTTGGAACCCAGCACCTGAAATGTTTCAAGGCTCTAGGAACTCGACAGGCACATAATTATCCTGGAATGGTCACCACGTTTCACTGCCAGCTTTCTGCCCCATCATTGCCAAAGGTTGAGTGAATGACCCTCAGACATATTCCTTCAGCTGCCAAGGTGACCAGTGGTCGTCAGACATGTGCTCACCAAAGCAGCATCAAATATGTACACAAATGTTTGGGGATGATGATATATGTTTGGAATGACCATTAAGGTCTGCGCTATTAAATTCCCAAGTGTCAAAATGAAATTGCCTTTTTTCTTCCAAGATCCACACCCTCCTTTTGCCACTATAAAACTGAGAGTGATAAATCAACCCTGGAAATCAGACAGAATCAATTATAAGGAATTTTAAAACAATGGCTATTTTATAGCTATTTACCACTTAGAATTATAGTGGCTTAAAGTTCTCACCAAGCATTACTCTATTTAACACAAATACCCACAATTAGGTGCCCCTGACTTGCCCAGGGAGTGGAGTTTGCCTGAGGAAGAACTGTGCCCAATTCTTCACAGTCTTTTTTTGAATGTTAATATCTTGATGGATCTTGCCCATTACCTGAAATAAACTCTTGTAGAATGGTTCTAGGCATTTGAAGACCTGCCAAAATATGGCCAATCTGTATGCCTTTCAGTAATACACACTCTTTAGCCTTAACACTAAGGATAAATAGGACTACAACATGAGTTTGAATACACAGCTAGAGTACAACCTTTTAGTGCAGTGTTATTGATGTGAGAGATATATGGTGATAAGAAAAATCATCCTTGTCCTAGTTGTGACCTACAACATTCTGCTGCTTCATCCAAACCTCTCCAAATGTCATTAGAAAACTATTGCCTTCTTCAAACCAAACCATTTTTGTTCCCAGTTAGATGCTGAAAACTTAGAATGAAACAAGAAAGTGAATTAAGTTGTAGGGATCCTATCCAATCTAAGCTATTTCAGTACAACAAATTTTTTTAGTGCTTACTACATGAAGTAGAATACTCTGAGAAAGGTAACATGGCATGGTGAATAGAGAGGAGACTGAGTTAGGAGTTCTGCATTCAAGTCCATATTTGGACATAGAATAACTTTGCAACAGGGGAGAAGTCCTTTAACTCTCTAAGTCCCAAGCAAAATCTAACAGTAAGTTCTAGATGACTTGTCACTTTGGTCTCTGTACTCCCTCACTTGGTGGTCTCATCACCTTCCATGATTAAGATGTGATCCTCTGCTCCTCAGTCTTGGTTACCCCACATGTGGAATCAATTGTCTGATCTCACTTCTACCTTCAGCAAATCCCCAGATATGACCCCTTATAGCCACTCACACAACTTTCACCCTGATTCATTCTCATCACTTTCACCAGAACAACTGCACAAGACTTCTTGCTGGCTGTCCAACCCCTAGGCCCCTTTCACTCCAGGTCATCATCCATACATCTGTCAACCTGATTTTCCTAAAGTACATGTTTTCAATGTACTGACAGTTCAATGAACACCAGGAAGCTCAGCTACCTCTATGTTTAGATAGGAAGTAATTTTTTTGCCAGGTTCAATCCTTCATGATCTGTCATTTTCATAATTTTCTAGTCTTCTTATACTTTACTTCACGTGACACACTGTTCAGCCAAGCTTCCCTGGACTCTTGCTGTTCCTCTCACATAACACTCCATCTTCTGACTTTGAGTCTTCATATTGGCTTTACCTCGTATCTGGAAGGTTCTCCCTCCTGCCATCCCCGTTTTAGTTTGGTTTCGATTATGATTCAGTTTCAAACCCATCTTCTGTCAGTTAACCCTTTACTCCCCTTGCTGCTAGAAATTTCCCCTTGAAAGCTGCTTTCCATTCCTTTTCTATGCATCTCTTCCATCCCAATCAGTGTACAAGTAAGCTTCACCACTGATATTTTTTGAAGACAGAAACTACTGTAAGCTACTTTATACTCCCAGTGCTTAGCACAATACTTGGCATATAATGAGTACCTAACATATATTGGTTGAGTGATTGATCATACTAGGGACTTGCCTATACTGATAACATCACAATTCCAGCCCTGTCAAAGTTTACCAGCCACTGAAGTTGCTGTACTTACAAAGACAATGAGAAAAAGAAGACTATCTTGGAAGAAGCTGAGAATTTACCAGGAAACATGAAAAGCTCAGTTCCATTAAAAAAAAATCAGTCTCCAGTGGATAAATTATTTCACTAATATGAGTTTTCCTTCTAACAATGAAGATTTCAACCCATCTATATCTATCCATGCACATCATTTTTGTCTGATTGCTACATCATTTTTTCCCCAAATATATTTTATTTCTCATCTACATGGAATTTTTTAAACATACATTCAAAGAATATTTTTAACTTTCAAATTCTTTCTCTCCTTCTTGTCTCTTCCCCTTTTCCCCCATACTTAATGCTTTAATCTATATTGAGAATTCATCAGTTATCTCTCTGGAGGTGGATAGCATTTTTCTATCATAGGTCCCTTGGAATCTTCATGGATAATTTGTCTATTAATCCTAGTAGCCAAGTCTTTCAAAGTTGATCATTCTAAAAATCGGATATTACTGTGTACAATGATCTGCTGATTTTACTCACTTCACTTTGATTGTGTTCATATAAATATTCCAAGATTTTTCTGAAACCATAGACCTCATGATTCCTTATAGCAAAACAGTATTTTATCACATAGGGCATCTAGGTGGTATAGATATATTACTGGACCTGGAGTCAGGAAGATTCATCTTCATGAATTCAAATCCGGCCAAAGATTTGATGCTGGGCAAGTCACCTAACCCAGTTTGCTTCAGTTTTCTTACATATAAAATGAGTTAAAGAAGGAAATGGTAAACCACTCCAGTATCTTTGTCAAGAAATCTCCAAATAGGGTCATGAAGAATCAGACACAATGGAAACAATTGAATAACATACTATCACAGTCATATACCACAATACGTTCAGTTGATGGGCACCCTCTCAATTTCCAGTTCTTTGCCATGACAAAAAGAGTTGATATAAACATGTCAGTATGAGGAGATCCTTTTCTTTTTTCTTTGTTTTCTTTGAGATACAGACCTAGCAATATTATTGCTGGGAAAAATGGTGTGTACAGTTTTACATACTTATGGGAATAATCTTCCACAAAACAATTGGAGTAATTCACAATTTTACCAGCAGTGCACCAATGTTCAAATTTTTGCACACTATATTCCACATATTTCATTTTTCTTTTCCAACAGGTTAGCAAGTCTGATAGTTATGAAGTGTTATCTCAGAGTTGTTTGAACTATAAGTCTCTAATCAGTAGTGATTTAGAGAGTGTTTTCACATGACTTTAATAGTTATGACTTGTTCTTGAGAAAATTGCCTCTTCATATTCTTTGATCATTTTTCAATTGAGGAATGGCTCTTGTTTTTATTAATTTGGCTCAATTCCTTATACATTTGAAAAATGGGGCCTTTAGCAAAGAAACATAGTGTAAACATTTTCCTCAGATTCCTATGTCCCTTCTAATTTTGGCTGCATTATTTTTGTATATACAAAACTTAAATTTCATGTAATCAAAATGATCTATTTTTACCTCCTGTGATCCTTTCTATTTCATTTGGTCATAAACTTTTCTCATAGCAGTAGATTGGACAGGTATTTTTTCCCATACTTGTCTGATTTATTTATGATATCACCAATTATATCTAAATAATTTATTCATTTTGACCTTATCTTGGTATACGGTATGAGATGTTGGTCTATGCATACTTTCTACCAAATGACTTTCCACTCTTTCTGGCAATTTTGTTGAAGTCTGAAGTCTTACCCCAAAGACTTGTAACTTTTGGTTTACGCAAAACATTAGATTACTGTGGTCATTTACTGCTGTGTATCTACTACAATGGATTCCACTGATCTACTGTAGCCAGTACTAGATTGTTTGGGTGATTATTTCCTTTGAAATAATAGTTTGAAATATCCTCAAAAACATTTTTATTGATTCCCTTGAAATTCTTTATCTTTTTGTTTTTCCAGATGAATTTTGTTACGATTCGTTTCAGTTTTCTTTGGTAGTTTGATTGGTATAGCATTGAATAAGTAAATTAACTTATGCAGAATTGTTATTTTAGTTACATTTTCTCATCCTAATCATGAACAATTAATATTTCTCCAATTATTTAGATCTGATGTTATTTGTGTGGAAAGAATAATTGTGTTTGTATAGTGCCTGAGTTGTCCTGCCAGACAGACTCCCAAATATTTTATGTTACCTGTAATTATTTTAAAATGAAATTGATCTTTCTATTTTTTCCTGCTGGATGGTGTTAGTAATATATAGGAATACTAATGATTTATGTAATTTTTTATATCCTGCAGCCTTACTAAAGTTGTTAATTGTCTCAAATATTATTAGATAATTCTTTCAATTTCTCTAAGTGTATTGTCATCTCATCTGCAGAGGGTGATAGTTTTGGTTCTTCACTAACCATTCTAATTTCTTCAATGAGCTTTTTTCTCTAATTGCTATAGTTAGCATTTCTACTACAATATTGAATGATAGTGGTAATAATGGAAAGCTTACTTCACCCCTGGTCTTACTGGAGAGGCTTCTAGTTTATCTCCATTACACATAATGCTTATTTATGGCTTTAGATAAATACAATTCATTATTTTAAGGAAAACTTCATTTTGTTCTTATGTTTTCTAGTTTTCTTTAAATAGGGTGAATATTTAAATAGAGTAATTTGTCAAAAACTCTTTCCCATGCAAATCAAAACAACTCTGAGGTACTCCATCACACCTATCAGATTAGTTAACTTGACAAAACAGGAAGATGATAAATGTTGGAGAAGATGTGGGAGAGCTGGAACACTAATTCATTGTTGCTGGGGCTTTGAGCTGATCCAACTATTCTGGAGAGCAATTCAGAACTATGTCCAAAGGGTTACAAAAATGTGCATACCTGGAGATGGAACTAAGATAGCAGAGTAGAAATACCGATCTGCTGTAGCTCTCCTCCCAGAGCCCATCAAATACCTGTAAAAAATGACTAAACAAATTCTAGGGCAATGGAAGCCATAAAATGACAGAGTGAATTAGGTTTCCAGACAAGAGACTGACAGAAATGATCTATCACACCAGGCTGAGAGAGGAGGGCAACCTAGTTTTGACCATATGGCATGGCAGGGACAGGACCAGAGTAGGCTTCAGGGAATGGAATCCAGGGCAGCAGCTGCAGTTCCCAGATTTCTCAACCCACAAACAATAAAGACAATTTCAAAGGTCAGTGAGAAAACTCTTTCACCTGGGTGAGAAGGGAACAGGGTCCTGTCCTAGCCCTGGCCCAGGTGGTAGAAGCATCCATTTTTGGAGCCCTCAGCTGAAAGACCCTGAGGGAATTGAACAGCTGATATGGATCTCACTCCTGAGTGGTTGTCCTGGGGTGAGGAGAAGCACTGACTGGTGGAGCTGGTGGAGGCTCTGGACAGGGAATCCTACTCACAGATCCTGGGCAGAAAAGCTTGTGGTTGCTCCCAGACCACAGCACAGGCCAAGAGAGGAGTAAACTCCTCTCCCTTGATTGTGCCACCTTAGAGAAACTGAGCATTTACAAGTACCTAGATTATAGCATCCACTTGACAAAAGACTCAAAAGTCAATTAACAAACTGGGAAAATGCTCAAAAAAGGGATAAATAAGACTATAGAAGGTTGCTTTCTTGCTGAAAAGGTATTTGTTTCCATCCTTTCAGATGAGGAAGAACAATGCATACCATTAGAGGAAGACATAAGAGTCAAGGCTTCTGCATCCAAAACCAACAACAATATATGTGTATATATATATATATATATATATATATATATATATATATATATATATATATATGTATGTATACGGGTATATATATATGTAAAATGGTCTCAGGCCATGGAAGAGGTCAAAAAGGATTTTGAAAATCAAGTGAGAGAGGTGGAGGAAAATTTAAGAAGAAAAATGAGAGTGATGCAAGAAAATCATGAAAAATGAGTCAACAACTTGCTAAAGGAGACCCAAAAAATGCTAAAGAAAATAACACCTTTAAAATAGATTAACTCAAATGGCAAAAGAGGTCCAAAAGGCCAATGAGAAGAACACTTTAAAAAGCAGAATTAACTAAATGGAAAAGGAAGTTGAAAAGCTCACTGAAGGAAATAATTTTTTAAAAAATTAGGATGGAGCATATGGAAGCTAATGACTTTATGAGAAACCATGAAATCACAAACCAAAACCAAAAGAATGAAAAAATTAAAGACAATGTGAAATATCTCATGGCAAAAACAACTGACCTGAAAAATAGATCCAGGAGAGACAATTTAAAAATTTTGGGACTACCTGAAAGCCATGATAAAAAAACAGCCTAGACATCATCTTTCATGAAATTATCAAGGAAAACTGCCTTGATATTCTAGAACTAGAGGGTAAAATAAATATTGAAAGAATCCATTGATCACCTCCTAAAAGAGATCCCAAAAGGAAAACTCCTAGGAATATTGTAGCCAAATTGAGAGTTCTCATGACAAGGAGAAAATATTGCAAAAAAGCCAAAAAGAAACAATTTGAGTATTGTGGGGATACAATCAGGATAACACAAGATCTAGCAGCCTACATTAAGGGATGTAAGGACTTGGAATATGATATTCCAGAAGTCAATGGAACTAGGATTAAAACCAAGAATCACCTACCCAGCAAAACTGGGTTATAATACTTTAGGGGAACAAGGGTGATTCAATGAAATAGAGGATTTTCAAGCATTCTTGAGGAAAAGACCAGAGCTGAATAGAAAATTTGACTTTCAAACACAAGAATTAAGAGAAACATGAGAAGGTAAATAGGAAATAGAAATCATAAGGGACTTACTAAAGTTGAACTGTTTACATTCCTACATAGAAAGATAATATTTGTAACTCTTAAAACTTTTCTCAGTATTTGGGTAGCTGGAGGGATTATATACATACATACATACATACATATATATATATATATATATATATATATATATATATATATATATATATATATATATAAATGCAGAAGGCATAGGGTAAGATGAACAGGAAGGGATGATATCTAAAAAAATTAAAAAAATAAAATTAAGGGTTGAGAGAGGAATATATTGAGATGAGAAAGGGAGAAATGGAATGTGGCAAATTATCTCTCATAAACAAGCCAAGGAAAAACCTTTTCAATGGAGGGGAAAAGGGAAGAGGTGAGCAGGGAAAAAGTGAAACTTACTCTCGTCACATTTGGCTTAAGGAGGTAATAACATGTACACTCAATTTGGTATGAAAATCTATCTTACACTACAGGAGAAAAGGGGAGAAGGGGATAAGTGAGATGTGGAGTGGGATGATAGAAGGGAGGGCAAATGGGAGGAGGGAGTAATTAGAAGTAAATACTTTTGGGGAGGGGCAAAGTCAAAAGAGAAAATAGAATAAACGAGGGGCAGGATAGGATGGAGGGAAATATAGTTAGTCTTTCACAACGTATCTATCATGCAAATCTTTTGCATGACTATACAAGTATGGCCTGTATTGAATTGTTTGCCTTCTCAGTGGGGATAGGAGGGAGGAAGGGAGAGAAGTTGAACTCAAAGTTTTAGGAATGAATGTTGAGAATTGTTTTTGCATGCAACTGGGAAATAAGAATTATAGGTAATGGGGTATAGAAATCTATCTTGCCCTACAAGAAAAGAGAGAAGGTGAGAATAAGGGAAGGGAGGGGTGTGATAGAAGGGAGGGCTGATGGGGCAAGGGGTAATCAGAATGCATGGTGTCTTGCGGTGGGTAGGAGGGGAGAGATGGGGAGAAAATTTGGAACTCAAAATCTTGTGGAAATGAATGTTGAAGATTAAAAGTAAATTAATTAATTAAAGTTTCAAAAAAATGTGCATACCCTTTGACCCTGCATTATTGCTTCTAGGACTGTATCCCAAAGAGATCACAAAAATGGGAAAGGATTTCACATGCACAAAAATATGTACAACATCTCTCTTTGTGGTGACCAGGAACTGGAAATCAAGGGGATACTCATCAACTGGGGAATGGATGAACAAGCTGTGGCATAAGTATATAATGGAATACCATTTTACTATAAGAAATGATGGACAGGAAGATTTCCGAGAGACCTGGAAGGACTTATATGAAGTTATGCTGAGTGAAAGGAGCAGAACCAAATCTTTGTAAAAAGCAACAACAAGCATGTGGGAGGAATTTTTCTGGTAGACTTAGCCCTTCACAGCAATGCAAAGACTTAAAAAATTCCCAATGAACCCTTGAGACAAAATGCCTTCCACATGTGGAATTAGATTGCAGAATAGAGCAGAGTATTTTCTCTTGTGTTTTGTTTTGTTTTGTTTTGGTATTACTCATGGTCTCCCATTTATTTTAATTCTTCCATGCAACATGACTAAGGTGAAAATGTATTTTGAAAAGGCTCTTTCTGTATCTATTGAGATAATCATATGATTTTTCTTGTATTTGTTTTTTTATGGTCAATTATGCTGATAGTTTTCCTGATATTGAACCAGCCCTGCATTCCTGATATAAATCCCACCCAATTACTGTGGGTCAGTCATCTTTGTGATATATAGTTCTAATCTTCTTGCTAGTATTTTATTTAAAATGTTTGCATCAATATGCCTTAAAGAAATTGGTCAATAGATTTCTTTCTCTGTTTTTACTCTTCCTGATCTGAGTATCAAAGAAATACCTGTCATAAAAAATGGTAGTGCTCTCCCCCCTTTTATTGCTTTTTGTTCTCAGATAATATAATATTGAAATGAATTGTTCTTTAAGTGTTTGGTAGAATTTAATTGAAAATCTGTTTGATTCTGGGATCTTTTTCTGTCTTAAGGAACTCATTTATTCATTGTTTATGTTTTCTAAGATAGGGATATTTAAGTATTCTAGTTCCTCTTTTGTTAACCTATGAAATTTTTATTTTTGTAAATATTCATCCATTTCACTTGAGTTTTCAGATTTATTGGTATCAAATTGGGCAATATATCTTCTAATAATTGCTATAATTTCATCTTATTTGGTAATGCATTCACCCTTTTCATTTTTGATACTTCTAAGATGGTTTTATTTTAATGGAATTAAAAAATGATTATTTATTTTATTTTTAAAATACAACCAAATCCTAATTTTATTTATTAGTTCAATAGGTTTTTTAAATCTTTACTTTTAGTTTTATTAATCTCTCCTTTGTTTTTCAGGTTTTCCATTTTGGTGTTTAATTGGGAAACTCTAATTGGTTATTTTTCTAGTTTCTTTTATGAAACTTCTTGTCCATCTCATTGATTGGGTCTTTCTCTAATCTATTGGTGTAAACATCTGAAGATAGAAATTTTCCTCTAGGTATCAAATCACATTCTTAGAATTAGATAATTTAGATTCCTAATTTTTAATCTATGCTTCCATGGGTCCTTTATTATATTTTTTTAATTGCATTGTAGTCACAAAAGAGTATATTATATTTCTGTGCTTTTGCATTTGCTTGTGAGAGTTTTATACTCTGGTCAAATAATGACCAGTTTTTGTGAAGGTAACATGTACAGTTTAACAAAAATGTATATTTCTTTCAATTTTCCTTCAGTTTTCCCCAGAGACCCATTATATCTAATTTCTTAAAGAGTCTATTCATCTCCTCAATGTGGTTTTGTTGGGTTTTTTTGTAGCTAATTTTTTCTGCCTCTGAGAGAGGAAAGATGAGATTCCCCTACTGGTAAAGCTATATTCTCTATTTTCTACCATAATTATTAAATTTTCTTTTAAAAAATTTGATGTTGTACACAGCAATAGCAACACTGTTCAGTGTTTAACTATGATATGTCTAACTCTTCTCAGCAATACAATGATCCAAAACAATTCCAAAAGACTTTTGATGGAAAATGCTAACCATATTCAACAAAAGAATTATGGAGCCTGAATGCAGATTGAAGCATAATATTTTCACTTTTTTTCTTTCTTTTGGTTTTTCCCTTTTGTTCTGATCCTTCTTTCTCAACATGAATAATATGGAAATATACTTAACGCAACTGTACATGTACAACCTATATCAGATTGCTTGCTTCTTGTGGAGATGGAAGGGCAAAAATTAGATACTGAAAACTTTATAAAAATGAATGTTGAAAAATACTTTTACATATAATTGGTAAAAATAAAATGGTGTTAAGAAAAAAAATAATTTGGATGCTATGCCATTCAGTGCATATATGTTTAGTAATTATCTTCATTGTCTATGGTGTCTTTTACCAAATTATAGTTTCTCCGCTTAACTCTTTTAATTAAGTCTATTTTCGCTTTTGAGTAATTTGTTTGCTACTTCTTTCTCTTTTGTTTCCATCAGTTAAAGCATAGTTGATTCTGCTTTAACTCCTTATTTTAACTCTGTGTGTATACATCCATTAAAACTGTGCTTCTTATACAGAATAGATTGCTGAATTCTTGCTTCTAATCCATTCTGTTGCCCATTTTTGTTTTATAGGTTAGCTCTGCATTTCACTCCAGTCTATTTCCTTTTGTTTATCATTATCTCTCTTTTTTTATGCTGTCCCTCCTCAAAAATCTGTTTTGCTTGTGACCACTGTCTTCTTTTATCCACCCTTATTTTGATCACTTTTTCCTTTTATTTATCCTCTTCCCTTTTGTTTCTCCAATTGGGTAAGAAAGGTTCCTATATCCAATTGTGCCTGTGTATTCTCTCTTTGAACCAATTTAGATGGAAGGTGCTAGTATTTCCTTTCTCTCCACTGTTCTCTCAAATATAAAAACTTTGCTTTGTTCAAGCCCCTTTTATGTGAAATAATTTTTTTGCCAGTCTTCCTCTAAATTCTCCCTTCTCCTAGGGCATACCTCTTTCTCATCTCTCTCTTCTTTTTTTTTTTTAACATCATCTTAACATATTTGACTCCCTTTCATATCCCTTTTCTATTTAACATCCTTCTAACTGCTCTAATAATCATGAAGCTTTAGAATTTTCTCATACCATCTTTCCATAGAGGAAAGTAAGGAGTATTAACCCTACCTTATGAGTTCTCTTTCAGTTTTACCTTTTTATGCTTCTCTTAAGTCTTCTAATTAAATTCTTATTTTTTATTCGGGTCTGATCTTTTCATCAGGAATGCTTGAAAATCCTAAATTTCCATTTTCCCTTGAAAGGTAATACTCAGTTTTGATAGGTGAGTTATTTATACTTGTAATCTCCACTCTTTTGCCTTCCAGAATATTATATGCCAAGACCTCAGCTCCTTTAATGTGGTAGCTATCTTGCGCTATCTTAAATCTTGTGCTATCCTGACTGCAATCCCATAATATTTGAATTTTTTTTCTGGGTGAAGTAATTTTTTCTGGCTTGAAGTATTTTTTCTTTGATCTGGGAGCTCTGGAATTTACCTATATAATATTTCTGAGAGTTTTCATTATGATATCTCTTTCAGGTGGCTATTGATGGATTCTTTAGATTTATATTTTCACCTCTGATTCTAAGATTCTTATTCTTGGTCAGTTTTCCTTAAACAGTTTTTGAAATATGATGTCCAAGCTCATTTTTGATCACGGTTTCTAGGTAGTCCAATAATTATCAAATTACCTCTCTTTGATCAATTTTCTAGGTTAGTTGTTTTTTTCCAATGAGATCTTTTTCATTTTATTTTTTTATTTTTTATTTTATTTTTTCCATTTTTTTGATTTTTAAAATTTATTTCTTGATGTCTTATGGAGTCATTAGCTTTCCCTTCCCCAGTTCTAATGTTTATGAGATTTTTCTTTTCAATTAGTTTTTAAATCTTTCTTTTTTCATTTGGTAAATTTTTTTAAAGGAGTTCCTTTCTTTAATGGATTTTTCCTTCCTCTAACAAGCTGTTAATGATCTTTTCATAATTTTCTTCCTTTGCTCTCATTCCTTTGCCTATTTTTCCTCTACCACTCTTATTTGATTGGGTTCTGAGTCAGTCTACACCCCTGTGTAACAGATCTTTCTGACCTCCTAAGTTGTCTTGGGCTAGAACAATATCTCACCTTGACCTGTTGGGTCTGCCCCTCCAGAACTCATTTAAAGGATATTTTATAGCTGTGTGGAGCTGCATGTTGGAGAGTTTGGCTCCGTTCTTTTTCTGTGCTTTCTTACTTAGCTACACCCTTTGAAGTCTGTTATGTTTTCAATTAACAAAAAAATCTGTTTTCTCTCCTTCCTAATTTCCCTTCCCAAATGAAAAATGAAAAAAATAAATTTAGAAGTCCTGGAACTAGTATTCATAGAGAACCAAAAGTAATTCCTTTGCTGACCATGTCCAAAAATCTATCCATCTCAGGCCCCGCCCTCTGGCCGTCACCTTACTCAAACTTGTTTCACCACAGATCCTTGGGAATTATCTTTGGTTATTACATTGATTGTCCTTTTTTCCCCCCAAAATTGTTTGTCTTTAAAATATTGTTAAAGAAGACAGACAGGCGGTATAGCAGCTTTTGGAATCAGACCTGAATTCAAGTCCAGAACCTAATACTTACCATGTGCGACACTGGTCAAATCACTTAAACGCTACCTGCTTCAGTGTCCTTAGCTGTGGAAAGTTGATAGTAATAGCCATCACCTCCGAGGTCGCTGCGAGAATCAGATGAAATATTTGTAAAGCGTTTAACGTCGTGTTTGGCAAATGTTTTCAGTCATTTCAATCATGTCTGCAGAGCATACTGTCCGTGGGGTTTTCTTGGAAGAGATACTAGCAGTTTGTCATTTCCGTCTCTAGGGGATTCAAGCAATCAGAAGCAGTGATTTGCCCCAGGTCCCATTGCTAGTAAGTGGCTGAACCTGGATTTGAACTTAGATCTTCTTGACTCCAGTTCCAGTGTCCTCTCCATGAAGCAGCCACTTAGGTGCCTTCTTTGGCACATGGTAGGAGAGTAAAAATTTCTTTCCCCTTTCCCTTTTGTAAGGTGTCTGGAACTCTCGGGGTAGCAGGGTCGTGATGCCCTCAGGAGAAATCTCTTTGAGACATCTTGTCCTTGCATAACTTACACGATGGACCACCCCTACACAATTACCAACCTTCACAATTATCTTGAGCAAGAATTACAACAGCCAAGCACGTAAGCTCCTCACACAGTGTTTACAAACTTCTTGCTTGAATGGAAGTAGATTGCCTATATACACTCTGAGCTAGCTAAAATAAATGGAGTGCATACCATCTTTGCCCCCACCTCATTCATTCATGCCCTGAAGAAAGAGCTCATGCAGGCATGAGATCTTTGGGAACTTAGCATCCTTTGTCTTGTGATTTTTCATCAGTTGATACAAATTTTACAAGTTTCTCTGAAATTGTCCCAATCATCATTTTTATAGCAAAAAAGAATTATATTATTTTTATGTATTGTAATATATTCAGCCCCTCCCTAATTAATAAGCACCTTTCCTTTGTTTCCATTTAAATACTTTTGTACCTCAGTCCTTTTTTCTTTGTGATTTCTTTAGAGATATAGAGACGATAGTGGAATGAATGGGTCAATGGGTGCACACAATTTTGTAACTTTTGGGACACAATTCTAAATTACTTTCTGGAATGCCTAAAGCAATTCACAGCAATTCACAGAAATTAAAATTCTATTTCTTCTCCAATCATCTAACCTTGCTCCCCATAGACTCTCCATCATTTGTCATTTTTCTTTTTCCTTTGTTATCTTTCTCAACCTGATGAGGGTGAGATGGAATCTCAACATGACTTTAATTTAAATTTCTCTAACTCTTGATTATTTGAAGTATTTTTAT
Organism: Potorous gilbertii; assembly: GCA_028658325.1. Classification (NCBI taxonomy): domain Eukaryota; kingdom Metazoa; phylum Chordata; class Mammalia; order Diprotodontia; family Potoroidae; genus Potorous; species Potorous gilbertii. The sequence goes on along the minus strand of CM053771.1, from coordinate 552,260,433 downwards.
AAGGATATAGGAAGTATAGCTTTCTTACCTTAAGTATTGTCAGTTCATATTTTTTATCTTTTATTAATTAGAAAATAAGTAATTTCTTATAAATTTCAATCCATTACCTATTTATTTTGACCATGAAATTTTATCAGTGGAATCTGATGCAAAAATTTTTGTCTGTGCCTGTTTTCTTTGAAATTTTACCTGCTTTTGTGTTTGTGCAAAAACTTTTAAAATTTTAGTAATATTTCTTCTTATTTCTACTCTTTCTCTTTCCTCCATCCAGAGTCCAATTGATGGTTCTTGTCCTTTATGTCTTTCTTTTTCAACATCTCTTTACACTCATTCTTTCTGTTTGGAGTCTGCATTATTTGTTTCTGACTAGCCTTTCTCTTAATTTACCCTCTTTCTTATTCCTTCTTCTCCTCTTTCTCTCTTCTTTTCCATTCGAGTAAAATGTATTTTTGCATCCAATTATGTGGATGAGCATTGTTTTCTCCTTTGCTCACTTTTGATGGAAGTGCGGTTCAAGTGTCTCCCAATTCCTACCTTTTCTGTATTTGGATATATCCTTATTCATGCTCCCTAATTATGTGAGATAATTTCCCCACATTTCCTCCCTTCTCAGAATATTCTTTTTCCCATTCCTCTCTTTTCTTATTTTAGAGTCTTCAAAAATATAACAAATTATTCCTACTCTCCTTGTCTGATTTGACTCCATCCATGATCCCAAATGATATTAGCGTTCTGACGGGACACTTGAATAATCTCCATATCAATGGAAACAATTCCTTACTGTTTATTCCCTTCTATTTCTATGTTTATATTTACTTTTTAGTGTTTCTCTTGACTCCTATTTTTGTATTGTAAAGTTTCTTTTAACTTCTAGTCATCAGGAATGTTGAAAGTCCTCTATTTAAAAGACTCTCCATATAGCATTTTATTCAGTTATGCTGGGCAAGCTATTCTTAGTTATAATCCTATATATTTTACCTTTTGTGATATCATATTCCAAGTTGTCCATCACTTTAGAGTGCTTGCTGGTAAATATTGTGTTATTCTGACTGTGGATCTTTGGTACTGTAGGTTGTTTTTTTTGTTTGTTTTTTTGTTTTGCTATTTGACAGTTTCTACTTGGTAGCTTTAGATTTTCTCTATAATATTCCTGTCAGTTTTCATTTTGATATTTATTTCAGTAGATTTTTTTTTCTATTTTAATTTCTTCTCCATTTGTAAGATATTAGGGCAGTTACTTTTTATGATTCCTTGAAATATGATATCCAGACTTATTTAAACAAAATCACAACTTTTAGATAATCCAGTGATTCTAAAATTATATATCTCTTCAATCTGTTTTCTGGATCAGGATTTTTTCCTGTGGAATACTTTACATTTCTCCTCTTTTCTTTTTCAGACCTTTGCTTTAATATTTCTGGTTGTGTTATGGATGCATTTAGCTTCTATTTCATTCATATTACCTTTCACTTTTTTTGTCTGGATAAGGCCTTATACCAATTCTCCTACACTGCTAATCTTTTCAACTCTATCTTCCATACTTCTATTTTTTATTCCTCTTCTGAATTGCTATTATATCATTTATAATTTGAATTTATTCAAATTTTTGATGGAATACTACTATGCTGTAAGAAATGACAAGCAAGTTGGTTTTTAGAAAAAGAACATGGAAAAGTTTGCAGGAAATAATTCAGAGTAAAATCAGTGAGCAGAAGAGAATATTGTATACAGTAGGAGCATTGTTGTGTGGAAGATAACTGTGAATGTCTATTCTGATCATTCAAATAAACTATGAAGGACTTATGAAGGAAAATGCTATCTACCTCCAGAGAAAAAACTGATACATGGAAGCATGTATTGTATGATTACGTATACACACATATATACACATATAGATTTACATACATATATATATATATATATATACATTTTATATATATATATATACACACATGTAGGCATACACATATATTCTTCTCTAATGCAGGGTTGGGAGTGTGACAACTTAGAACTCAAAATGTAAAAATAATTTCTTTAATTTTTAAAAAATTCTTTATTTTTTTCCCTTACAAATTCTAATTTAGTTAATGACCAAGCTGTTTTTTTAAATTAAATTTTCTTTAAAAAAAATTTGGTGTCATTCTTTTTTTTTGGGTTTGTATCTTGGAAATCATTGTCACCCTAATAACTGTTTATGAGGGCATTTGTCATTTTTTTCTTTAATTATTCCTACAGACTTGATTTACAAATTTAGACTGTTTGGGGACCAGGTTCTGCTTACTATTGGAGGGAATGTCTGGAGTGAGGAAGTTCATGCTGGGGACCTAGAAGATGTCAGTGTTTCTAAATCTTCCAATAGCACAATGAAGAGTTATGACTGTCCTCATAGTTTGAGCTTTGCTATTTCTTTGACCCCAGTTTGGGTCTGGGAAATCCTACATTAGGCATGTTCATAGTTAGAGCACCAGTAGATAACTGCTGACCCTAGTCAGCATCAGTTAACTAGAGGGATCTGTAGGTTCATAGTAACAAAACTCTGGGTTTCCTTTTGGTTTGACCTCTTTCCTATACTCATTCTGCTACAGATTCAGGCTACATATGAGACCTTGCTCCACTCCAGATGCCGGAAACCCATAACTGCTCCCTTCTGTCCACAGCGCACAAGCTCAGACCACTGACTGCTCTCTGCCTTAGGACACATCACTAAGCACAGATATTCTCCTGAAACCACATGGAATCTGGGAGCTAACCCCACACTGTGAGTGACAGAGGTTCCCTTTGGTCCCTAGAACACACCTCTAGACCCAGACCACAAGGGCTCTGAAAGCCAGATCTATGGCATAAATAACAGAAGTCCCTTTGCCTTCTCCCTACACAGTACTAAGCCCTACCGCATTGAATCTGGGACATCTTTTGTAAAGCCCTCAGGCACAGTTCAGTTCCAGCCCAATGATAAGCTTCATGCAGTACCTGAATGCTTCTTTCTATGCTAACCTGGGCAGGACAAAAAGCATATTTTTTTTCCTTGGATATTCTACTCAGAACTCAGTTGGGTGCATCATATACACCTTTGTGATATCGTTATGTGGTTGACCTAGGCTGTACTACTCTTTCCTACTCTATCACTTTCAGTAATTTCCTCCTTTTAGCTCTCACCCAGGGTTCCACCTAACATTATGGAATATGGCATTTTTTTAATGTTGACATTAAAGAGATATCAATGAGAATTTGGGCTGTTTACCTGTTGCCTCTCTCTCTTGCCATATAATCATCCCATCATTTCCAACCATGCATTTCCCTAAAGATATCCTTTACACCAGGTGTTCTTCCAATCTTTTTATATGTTAGGCTTGCTTGGACCCACTGTAGACCTTCTCATTTTTCTATAAGTGATGTACAAATGCTTTTATTTAGAGACCTATGAGTTTCAGGAATCATAGTTGTTATTTTTTTCAATGCCACAAGGAAATTTTGGAATTAAAGAAGTTGTCTTTGTTTCAGAGAGAAAGGGGAGGTCATGAAAAGAGCCTGACAACTTCCCCTAGGCAATTTAGTTTAATTCTGGATCCAATTTGTTCCCCACTTTCAGTGACCATCCAAAGAGTATACAGAAGAATGAACTCTATAAGAAATGCATGTCATATTCTGTTCAATGGGTTATCTTTTGTTTTTTGTCAATTTCATTTCACATTTTATCCATTCCATACCCCTTCCTGCTAGACAATTTCTTTACCTTCACTTCCTGAAACTAGAGTAGTAAGATGTCTATCACAAGTTCTATTCATTTCAGTACTTTGTGTGATTGTAGATATTTATTTCTTTTAAATCCTCATTGTTTTTCTGGAAGATAATAAGCATGCCCAAAACTTTGCTTTTCCTGGGTGAAAGGTTAATTCAAAGTCTTTTTAGTAGTTATAGAGCAGGTCCAGAAAGCTTTGTAAAATTCTGAGGATTGAAAAAGGAGAACAAAGCTACAAAGACACAACTTTTTAAAATGGAAAATGCTGGGCTAGCTAATTCATTCCTTGTTGTGTATTATACAAGAACCAATATAATGCAATGTAATGAGGCCTTGGCTTTAAAATCTGGTTCTTCTATTTACCATCTGTGTGATCTTGGATAAGTCATTTACCCTTCATGGAGTTCCACAAACTTATTTGAAAAAAGAATTGAGAGCTTACACTAGATGACATCTAAATTTCATTGTAACTCAAAATATATGATCCCATCACTATTTTTGAACGCTCTGACTTATATTAACACATTTAGTAACTTTATGCATGTTTTGTTAAATATCAAATGTAAACATTAAGCTTTCAATTTATTTACATTTGGCTCATTGTAATCATATCTAGGAAAGGTTTTAGATGTTTAATCAACATCATAAGCCTCTTTTCATTGAAAGCCCAAACTTCATGATCATGTGACTGACAAGATGGAAGACTAGATATTTTCTCCAATCCTCATGACCTCTCACACATCTCCAAAATAATAATTATGCAAAAGACATATAAACTAACTGCAGCCCTCACCACAGGCTGGTATCAAGAACTTCAAAGGGGTAAAAACTTGGTGAATTAAAAGCAGCTAAGGTTAACACTTATTCCTAAGGAACCCACTCAGTATCCCTCTCCCAAATGGGTCTCATTCTTTGACAAGTTGGTAAAATTAGAATCACGGGCTTTTGCTTGCAGATCCACTCATCAATTACCCTACTGCTGCTGTAGTCTGCCAGCACCTACCCCTGGGCTCACCCAACAATTCTATGAGAACAAGCAAGATAACTTGAACATCTGACTTCACCCTATCTGGAGACAATGTAGGAACATGAAAATGGAGGTTTGCTTTCCCTAAAGAGGTAACAGGCTGCACTGAATTAGTACTCAGTCAGAGAAATAAGGAACAGAGGAAATTTGTGTAGGATAAGAACATGTGTGTGTGTGTGTATGTATGTGAGAGAGAGAGACAGAGAGCGAGAGAGGGAGAGGGAAAGAGAGAGAGAGAGAGAGAGAGAGAGAGAGAGAGAGAGAGAGAGAGAGAGAGAGAGAGAGAGGTTCCACCAGCCTGAAGGAAAGGAAATAGGCATTCAGCTGAGGGCAGTTCCTTTTACCTCAAGAATCATTTGTGGAAGAGTCTGGTGCTGGGGAAATTGAATTTTCTCTCTTTTTTATAAGTCTTCATGTATTATTTAAGTCCAAGGACAGGTTTTGAAGGGGAGAACCCTAGGGCAAAGGGAAGAAGGAAAGAGACAGGGAGACAAAAGCCTCTCATCTGAGTCTGCTCTAGGTGGATTTGCTCCTTGTTTCTGAACCTTGATCCAGGGCACACAGTGAAGCACATAGTATGATGACTTTCCAGGGGTACAAGTTTAGGAGAACTTCCAAGAGTGACCACAGTTATACATCCAACCAAAGGTGGGGGATGGGATTCTCCTTGGTTCAGCAGCACAACTTCCCTTTTTGGAATTGAAACAGTGATAAGTTCCATTCCACTTACTTCAGCTCTTATGAAATATTCTTGAGGTTAAAGTCTTTGTGTTAAAGAACATTTTCCTCACCTCTCTGACTTCTCGTACTTTGCTTCTGGTTCCTTTGAATATTCATCCACCTTGTGTGCTGCCGCTCATTCCTCCATTACAGTGGTTTGATTCAGTTAAGACTGAAGTGTTGCACGTTTCTGGTTTAAGTTCTCTAAGTTTCTACTTATGCTGACTGCAACATCTATAATTCAAGGTAGTCAATCTGTTCATATTTTCCAGAAGTTAATAGTCTTCACTGGTGGCTGTCTTCTTGCCTGTCAGAAGGGTGGCCATTTTGGAGAACGTATGCTGGCACAGCACCGTGATGCCCATCTCAGGAGGCCTCATGGCCCACTTAACAATCTCCAACATGACATTGTCTAGGCCAGGGAAGGGAGAAAAGATGGAGGGAAAGAAAGGGATGGGGAAGGAGGGAGAAGGGAAGGGGAGAGAGAGGAGTAAAGGAAGGGGAGAAGGAATGGGAGAAAAGGGGAAGGATAAAGAGTCAGAAAAGGAAATAAAGGGAGGGGGTGAGGAGGGGAATGGGATGGGAGAAGGTTAAGATGACTTTTGAGCTACAGTCCTTGAGGGATCTAGCATCGAAGGAGAAGGAGTTCAGATACGAACGAGAAATTATAAGGAAAAAAGCATTGAAATTACTAATGGTCTCAGGAAGAATTAACTCAATTACAGACTTTCAGCATATACATATTAATGAACTGAAATATTAAAAACAGAAGGAAATGTGACTATCAGAACATTCAAATAAGCCCCAACATCTGGCGTGGCAAAGCACCCTATGGATTTCCAAGAGAACATGAAACCATAGCAGGATGTTCCCACATGGTTAAAGAGAGAAATAGGAGTCATAAAAGCAGAATTTATGGTCTATAGAGTAGGACTAATTGGAAGAATAGAAAAAAACTTGAATCCACAGTGGCAAGTGTGTTAAAGAAACAAAAACAGCAGAAACAGATTGAACCTGAAAATACACAAAAACAGGACAGTATAGATGAAAAGAAGGGGAAAACTCAACCATGTTAAAAGCAAACATGATCTCTATCCAAAAGAAACATATTGACCTCAATGACAGGGAATCTGTACCTTCAGGATTTTAAGTTTCCCAGAAGAACATAACAAGTCAAACACTTAGCAATATAATTCAAGAAATAATGTAACTGTCCACAACTTGTGAAAACAGAATATGTGCCACTTGAATGAATCACAGATGATTTCTAGGGGAAGAAAACTCTAAGCTGCAAATTCTAAGACAAATGGTCATAAAATTTAACTATTTTAATGACAAACAATAAATTCTGCAAGTGACCAGGAGAACTTCCAAACATTGAAGATAAATTTGAATAAGACAAGACTGATGCGCATCCACCAGGAATCACAGAAGAAAATTAAATAATATGTTCTACAGAGTAAATTAGTTCAAGATGCCATCTAAGGGGATCTATCCTGAAACTAACCTAATTATTAATGAAATAAGATGGATGGTCAATAAAAGACACATTCAAAGCAAGCAAGCAAACAAAAGCAAGAAATGAGCAGGCTTTTATTTTGTAATCACTTCAGACCAAATAAAAGGAAGAGAGGCATTAAAATACAGTAACCAATAAGATATAAACAATTAAATAAATCACTCCAAAAAAGGGGTGACCTAGATAGAGCAGATCACTTTTTGGGTTAGAAGCAACATAATGGCTAATAACCACAAAATAAGAGCAGAGGGAACATTCAAAGTTTTTGTTTTCTTTTTTCTGACAGTACCCATGGAGACCACAGGGAAATTCAGACCAACAGAAGTGACATCACAGACTTCACTGCATAATGCATAACTATCCTTCCTACCTAATGGGGGAGGGGGACTGTCTGTAGAGTGGGAGCAGACATGGGAAGAAAAAGATAGAGGGGGGATGTGGGGTATGCACTTATCTAGTCAATGATAAAAATCTATGAGAAATAACGCCTGTGGTTTTTCAAGAAGATGAGAGTGTATGATGTGTTTGGCAAGATGGCAAAGGTAGGCCTTCAAACAAATTGACATCTATTCAGTGGTGGGAGCAGGTCCCAATGAAGAAAACTCCTCTGGGAAGAGACAGATTCCAAAATTGGTGATGGAGACCTTCTATTGGGTCTAACTTGCAATCAGAACAGGAAATATAGGGGATTGCTGTGCCTCGAGGGCACATTCTACCTCAGAATAAGACAAATAACTTCAGGGACCAACTGTCATCCAGAAAAATAGTTTCATTCGGAGCATAACTTGAGAGAGAAATATCTCCCATCACAAGGGAAGGGAATGATCATGGGGAAAGCAGGGAGTTGCAATGAATTCCACCATCAAGGGCACAAGAAAATTTCTACCATGGGGCAATACTTTCATGCTCCTTATCTCTATCAGACACAGATACAAAGGGAGAAGAAAAGGAATCAAGATCTATGATGATATAACATAGAATGAGAAGAGGGAAAGGAAAATCAGTACCTTGCAAGCTTTTATTCCACAAGGAATGGGTAAGGACTAAAGGGCAAAAGATCTACCATGAATCAAAGAATAAGAATCTTTGGTAGAAAGGAAGGGGATAGAACTAATGAGGTAATTAGATAGAGAAATTCTTCTAAGAAAAAACAAAATTTTAAGAAACAAACTATGTGGGATGAGAGAAGTGGGGTTTTATTTGACCGAAAGAGAAAAAGAATTATTCAGGAAACTGGTTGGTTGGTTGTTGTCCTTCGTTTTTGAAGAGGACCAAAATGACATCACCATGATAAAGTGAAGTTTCAGTGTGTCTGACTGTGGGTGATTAGACCAATACGAGCTTGGAATGTTCTACCACAGGTTGGGCACAGATATTTGGGGTGGATATCTCAAATTAGCACATCCTACGTTTACTTGGGCCATACCATGCTGACTGGTCCTGTGCCAGTGTCTCCCATGTTGCAGAGTCAAATCCAAAATTCTTGAGAGAGACCTTGAGAATGTCCTTATATTGCTTCTTCTGACCACCATGTGATTGCTTGCCTCATGTGAGTTCTCCATAACATAATCTTTCTGGCATACTTAAATTTTGCATTCAAACAACTTGGCCAGCCCATCAGAGTTGCGCTCTCTGAAGCATAGTTTGAATACTTGGCAGTTCAGCTCGAACAAGGACTTCAGTGTCTGGTACCTTATCATTCCAGGTGATCCTCAGAATCTTCCTAAGATATATCAAATGGAAGCGTTTCAGTTTCTGGCATGGTGCTGGTAGACTGTCCATGTTTCACAAACATATAACAATGAGGTCAGCACAATGACTCTATAGTCCTTCAGTTTGGTCATCAGTCTAACACCTCTTCTCTCCCAAATTTTTCTTCAGAGCCTCCTGAACACTGAGCTAGCTCTGGCAATGTGTATATCACTCTCATTTTTAATGTGTGCATCCCTGGAAAGTATGCTACCAAGGTAAATGAACTTATCCGCAGAATTCAAAACTTCTCCATTTGTTGTAACTGATGGTTCCACATATGGATGGTGTAGTGGTGACTGATAGAGCACCTGTGTTTTCTTAGTGTTAATTTTTAGGCCAAAATTAGCACACACAACAGAGAATTATCTCTACTTTGTTGCATCTCAGCTTTAGAGGCAGTATTGAGTGCACAATCATCTGCAAACAGAAAATCATTCACCATCACTCCCTCCACCTTAGTCTTGCCTTGTAACCTTTTCAAATTGAAGAGCTTACCATTGGCATGGTAGTTGATCTTGATGCCATGTTCACCCTCATTGAAAGCATTTGACAACATGGCTGAAAGCATCACGCATTGTCTACTATCAAGAATGAGGCAAATATGCCATCAAAAAATTGACATACAATACTGATGAACTTCTCTGGGCAACCAAATTTTGACATAATGTTCCCTAAACCCTCATGACTAACAGTGTCAAAGGCCTTGGTCAGATCTACAAACATTGTGTACAGACCTCTATTCTGCTCCTGGCACTTCTCCTGGAGTTATTGGGCAGCATACACTATATCGAATGTTCTTTGGTCCTTTCTGAAGCCACACTGGCTCTCAGGTATAGGACCGTCTTCCAGGTGAAGGATCAGCCTATTGAGGAGAACTCTAGCAAGAATTTTAGCAGCAAAGACTAAGAGAGATCCCCTTGTGATTGTTGCAGGACAATCTATTCCCTTTACCTTTATAGAGATGGACAATGGAGGCATCCTTGAACTCCTGGGGGATTTTTTTCTTGACATATAACCTGGAAAACTTGAGTCAGCTTTTGCATCAGCAATGGCCCCCCTACCTTGTAAATCTAAGCTGGAATAGAATCAGCACCAGGTGCTTTGCCACATGAAAGGAGCCTAATGGCTCTCAAAACCTCTTCTAAGGTAAGGAGGGATTAACATCAACCTGAGGTAAACTGTCAATGTCCTCAGCATTGATTGAGGATGGTTTGTTGAGAACACTATGGAAGTATTCAGCCCATCTCTCTAGGATCATGTCCTTATCACTAATCAATGTGGCTCCATCAGCACTGAGTAGTTGTGATGCACCATAGGTTTTTGGTCCATAAATAGCTTTCAGGAAATTATAAAAGTGCTTTGGATTGTTACTATCTGCATAAATATTATCTGCCTTCTTACTGAACCAGGAATCCTGCATCTCTGTAAGCTTTCCTTCTACTTTGCTTTTGATGGAATTAAATGCTGCCTTCTTAGAGGTGGATGAACTATCCTATTGGTATATGCTGTGGAGTTCTTGTTTGTCATTTAGTAGCTTCTGGATTTCCCCATGATTTTCATCAAACCAGTCTTGGTGTTTGTGAGTGTTCTGGCCTAGATGAGCAAAGACAGTGCTGTACACCAAATCTCTGAAAGCTGCCCACTCATTTTCTACTCTACTGTTGCCAGCTACACGTTGACTCAACTTTCCCTCTAAATTAGCAACGAACTAGTCAGGCTCAGAGAAGAGCTCTAATTTGTTGACATTAATTCTTCTGGTAGTCATTTTGCCTTGAGAGCGGTACTTTTGATGAATGTGAATATTTAAACATTAAAAACTAGGGAAAGGCATGAAAATGAAAGAAGAAATTAAAAAAGGATAGAGAGACTTTGAGAATGATTACCTTAAATTCATCAAAAATAACTGATGTGGTAAAGTTCACTAGGATCTTTACAAAGGAAAAAGAAAACAACAGAACATTCAAATTCAGGAAAAAAGGCGATAGAGAAAATGGAGGAATACATATATCTACCTCTCCAAACCTGATTTGAACCATCCAATAAAACAGATTGAAAGATTGAATAAGAAAATATAATAAGCTTCTTTAGCCTGAAGCCAACTTTGTCACATTTCATCCCTCCAACAAAATTCTCTAGAGCCCTTAGGGGACTTGGGGATGCTCAATCTCTAACACTGGCTCAAGTCCCAACTGGGGAGTTCCCCTAATTTTAGGATTTTTAAGGTAATTTTCAATTTCCAGACAGTCCAATTCCTCCTATCCACTTAATAGCCAGATTAGCTTTTCAAAGAAATATTTACTTCAAAATCTAACAAGAAGAAACACTAAGTATTTCCCATTAAAATTTGCAAATGTTTCTCCCTAAAATCCTTTGATCTCTGAGAAGGTGAAGAGCATTTGATTCAGTTTAATTCATTATCTGAATGGAATCAGTCCCAGAAAGTGCTAAGACCAAAGCTCCCAGACCATTACCCCACCCTCTGGGTTTGCTACTTTACACCCTGGTTTCTTAGAACTTCCCTTCCGAACTGGTTGCAATGTTTATCCTAGGATCTAGTTTCCATGATGTCCTCAGCTTACATCCTACTTCAGGTTCTATATCTAACAATTATCCCACTGCACCTAAAAATGTAAAGGACAAACACAATGCACTCAAACACAAGCCCAGTTTTTTAGGGCACAAGGCATAAGGAGAGGGGCAAGGTGTTTCTTCCCTATGTAGCTTAATGAACAGTGCTTGTAATTTTGGTCTTGTAGGTGGAACATCAGTAGAAGTAGAATGAGTGGGAGTATCCCAGTCTGCTAGAGGTTTTGTTTGCTTGTGTTTTGTTTATAAGATGCAGGAATTTCTCCTACATAGCCAACGTAGACAAAGGCTGCTCTCACCCACATGTTAGCATGCTATTTTCTTCTAGATGTACGTCGCACAGGATCCAGAAACATCTCTAACACATACTTTTTCCTCTCAGGTGATCTGAGTTTTGGTTATGATGCCTCATCATTTATTTTTCCCTTAAAACACCAATAACACAAAATCACATAAGGAAGAAAAATGGACTGGAATAAAATTTACTATACATCAGGCAATGCTGAAAAAGCAAAAGATTTATTCACTCTATCAAACAAAAGGAAAAAAAATTGCTACATAGAGATAAACAAGAAAACTGCATTATGCTGAAAGGGTCCATAGATAAGAAATCAATATCCATATTAGAATTATGTGTTCCAAATGAGTTAGCATATAAACTCATAAAGAAAAAAATATAAGGAGGGATATAATACAGTAATAGCAAGAGATTTTAATATATCTCTCAGTTCTAGACAAAAGTAAGCAAAATAAACAAAAAGGAGTTATAAAACTGTATGAATTGTTGGAGAAACTATATCTGAGATAATTATGGAATCTTCTCAATCAGACTAAAGAATATATATATATATATATATATTTGTGTGCATATACATATATGTATACATGTATACATATACACATGTGTGTATATATATAATTTTCAACACCACCTGGGACCATAAAAAATTTGATGATATATTAGGGCACAAAGAGGCTGCAAAGTAATGTAAAAAGGAAGAAATGATCCTTTTTAAGCCACAGTACCATAAAAATAGCCAAAAGTACAAGAAGCACAGGCAAAAGATATAGACGAAAATGGATACTTAACAATGAAGTTCTAGATAATTAATGGGTGAAAGAAGATACACACACAAACATGTACACCCACATGTTGTGTGGGTTGTAATATGTATGTGCATCTATCTATATCTACATCTACATAAATATCCATCCATCCATCTATGTATCTATGTATGTATGTATTTATGTATGTATATATCTGTTTGTCTGTCTATCTATCTATCAACAGGAATGAGTCGTGTCATACCTCACTAAAGGGAATATTTCATGGCCTCACAGATCCACTGTTGTGTAGGAGTGTCCTTAGCATCAAGCCTTACTTCTCATACATAACAGATGCTTAATTAAAATTTGTTGACTTGACATGGCAGAAGAATGGATATTATTTGATATACAGAAAACCTCTATAATCTATTTCAAAGTAGTGTGGACATCTTCATTCTAAGGACTGAAGGATGACTTGTTCAGGTTGCTGGAGGGGGATGTCCACTGCACCTACAGATTGGATCACCTGGCCTTTGAGCTTCCTTCCCGTTCTGAGATTGCATGATCATAGCAGGCCCTGCTTTGGGCCACTTTATAAAGCCTAGTATGATAGATAAATCAATTCATTTTAATGAAAGCTAGTGAATTAAACGTTTATTCTCAACTTAGCAATGTAAATGGGAAATAAACTTGCACCAGATGCTTGACATTTTCTCATCCTAGAAGCATTTCATTTAGGGTAATGATGGAATATGCCAAAAATTCAAGAGAAGCTCAGATTTACCTGGTAAAACAGATGGGAGAAAGACTAGCCCCAAGGATCGTGTTTGAGTACCTGAACATCCAACAGTCAGAAAGTCTTGTTAAGTGTTTACTATGTGCCAGACACTGAGTTAAATGCTAAGGATACAAGTTTACTCCCTGAGCACTGAAATCCAGAATTTTGATGTTAACTGCTGCCAGCCTTTGCCAGTCTTTGCTGAATGTATCCCAGGAAGAACGAGACTGGCTGAGGTAGACATTAGAACGTACTTCTTTACCCTAAACTGACTTGTTCTGGATGCAAGAAAAAAGAGTTGTTTTTTATTTTTTATTTTTTGTTAATTGCTTGCAAAACTTTCAATGCTTACTGTATCCACTTGTCTTCTTCCCCTTCAAATCACCTTCATTATGCCTTCTGATCTCATAACCCAAATGAAAATACTTTCTCTAAAGTTATGGATAACTTTTTAATTGCCAATCTGATGGTGTTTTCTTGGTTTTTAATCTTCTTGACTTGTATGCTGAATTTGACACTGTTGACTACTGTCTCCTCCTGTCTATTTGTACCCTCTGTATTTTCATGACTTTTCTCTGTCTCTTGGTTCTCCTTCAGTATCTAACTGCTCCTCCTTAGTATCCAATATTGAATTTCCATCCATGTCACACCCTAAATTTGAGTGTGTCCAAAAGTGTCTAAATGGAGCTCTCTTTTACTTCTCTTTCCTCTATAGGCTTTCTCAGTGTCCTTAACAGTTCCCATGACATTATCCTCTCTAGGTAGATCCTTTAGGGCTCTATATATTCAATCCATCTTTTTCCTTCAGTCTTCCATCTTAAATCAATAATTGCCTTTTGGACAGTTTAATAGACCTCTCTAACTCAAGTCCCAAATTGTACTTGATCTCTCCCTCATAAAGTCTTTGATCTTGCAACCTTCCTTATTTCTGTAGAATTCACCATCATCCCAGGTCCATTACTTTGGTGTTCTACCCAAGTCCTCACTCTCTCATTGCACATATCCAATCACTTCCAAGCAGTGCCATTTCAGTCACTCCTACATTGGACTTCTGATCAAGCACATAACTAGCAGCTGAGTTCATAACCTCATTACCTTGCCTAAGATTATTACTGGTGATAATTTCTTCAACAGTTTTCTAACTGGTTTTTCTGGCTCTAGACTCTTACTACCCCAATTCATTTTCTCCACTGCTGCCAAAGTAATTGTCCTTAAAGTGGATTTGATTACGATTCCCCTACTCAACGACTTCCTAAAATCTCTAGTATAGAATATACATTTCTTTTCTTAGCTTTTAGTGTTCTTCAAAACCTGGTAACTAGTCATCTTTCTAGCCTCATTGGACATTATTCATCCTCCTCCACTGTACCATTCAGATAACATGGCCTTCTCTTTATTCCTCACATATCCCCATATCTTGACTCTGGGTACTGCCCTTAGGCATTGCCGATGCCTGGAATGAACTCTTTCCTTTTGTTCACCTTACAGTATTCTCTCCTTCCATTAAGACACAGCTCAAAAACCATTTTGTGGATGAAGCCTCTTCTGATCCACCTCCACTCTGGTAAGGCCCCTTTCTCAAATGATGTCATTCCAGGACAGGTAGGAGGTGCAGAGAATAGAGTGATATCCCTGGAGTTAGGAAGGATCTGGACTTAAATTCGGTCATAGATACTTAATAGCTGTGTATTGTGTCCCTCACCAGGTCACTGCCCCCTAAAAATGCCCTGTCCAGAACTATTTATCTGTATCTATTTTATATTTTGTATGTATATCTCTATCTATCTATCTATCTATCTATCTATCTGTCTATCTTCCTATCTTTGTCTCCCCATTATAGACTAAGCTCATTTCAAGTAGGAATTACTTCATTTTGTGTACTTGTATACCCATTATCAAGCAAAGGTCCTGGAACATAGTAGGCACTTAATCAATAGTTACTAATTGAGTCATTGATTTATTGAATACAGAACTACACAGTTTCTTGAAATTGCTATCCAAGAACTTGAATAAAAGGACAAAATATAAACTTGAAAGAGGGAAAAGGTCAATGAGCCCTATTAAGCACCTACTATGTGCCAGGCACTATATTAAACCATGGATACAAAGAAAGGCAAAATAAATGCCTTGCACTTAAGGGGCTCACAATCTTATGGGGGAAATAATAGGGACAACTACATTCAAACAAACTACAGAAAGGGATAAATTGGAGACATCCAATAGATCGGAGACCCTAGAATGAAGGAGGAGCAGGGAAATCTTCCTATAAAAAGGTACTATAAGGTTTGAACTGTGACTTCAAGGAAGCCATAGAAGCCAGGTAGAAAAGATGAGTAGGAAAAGCCTTCCAGTCATGGGGGAAACAGACTGGAAAAATCCTGAGATTTGGGACGAGGAGTGCCTTGTTGTAAAAAGAAAGGAGACCAGTGTCACTGAATCACAGAGTTTGTGGTAGAGAGGGGAACACTGTATGGTGCAATAAGACTGAAAAAATGGTGTGAGTGGGGCTGGGTGGATACCCTCTATTTTAAGTATATCCTCAGCTTTGAGACTCAACTTCAAAATACCTGTTAGGGCCCATATTATTGAACCTAATGAAATCTCTCTGGTTAATCCACAGGAGTACATAAAATTGGGAAGGTTATGGCCCACAATAAGGTTTACAATTCATTAAAAAAAATCAGAATAGTAAATATAAGTAAAAAGAAGGTATGACTAGCTACAGTTCATGTGGTAGACAAGACCTAGAGCTTTTCAAAGGGTGAACGCTTAGCATGACTGAAAATAGCTTCCTTATGGGATACAGTGAGAAAGGATCAAAATGTAGTCTTGGGATACATTAAGACATGTACAGTATAGAACACAAAGGGGTTGATGGATTGTCTTGCTGTCAGGTGTTCTAGGTGGATGATATCTGGAGTACTATTTTAAATTTGATGTCCTAATTGTAGGAAGGGCATTAGTTAACAAGAATATATATACCACACACACACATGCAAATTTATTAGGTATGCACTATCTATATATCTGTATACACACATACACACACACATATATATATATATATATATATATATATATATACATACACTATATATACACAAAGTTTTATACACAAAACACATGATACATATACAACACACATATAGATACATACCCAAATATAGGCACATATATGTGCATGTATGTATACACATATATACACATACCATATATGTACATATATCATATTAATAGTTTTCTTTTGAGGGTTTTGATTTTAGGAAAGATACACTTAGAAACACATGTGTGTATCAATGTGTGAATGACAAACATTTCTGGATATAAATAAATAAATAAATATATGTACATACACACACATTCATTTATATATGTATATATGTAAGAGTATATATATATGAGGTATATAGAATTGAATATATATATATATATATAATTTCTCTCTCTCTCTCTCTCTCTCTTTCTCTCTCTCTCTCTCTCTCTCTCTCTCTCTCTCTCCCATGTAAGCTGAGATAATCCTTAGAAGTAGGAATCACTAATGATCTCACTGAATGGAAATTAGGCTAATGTTCCTCTGACTTGTCCCATGACTTGTGTTTAACTCTAAAAATGTTGGTAAAATTTGAATTCTTGATCAATTTCTTCCCATGAAGTAGATGTCATTTGAAAAATGTTTTTTAAAACTATTTCCAGGCCACTCAGGATTTTATGATGCCCATGAAGTGGACGTGGTTCCCAAGGAAGTCTGGGCTCAGGCGGCTTCCTTGGGGAAGTCCAATTGCCTGACATATGTTCAGAGAAAGGTGATGTTTTGAAATGATCGTATTTTTATTCTGATGTCCCCTGCCACACACTACATATTTATTCATGCTGCTTTGAAGTACCCTTTCCATCTTTGGCTCCTAAGGACTAATCACCAATAACAGCAGGTGTTAAATAAAAATTGTTCTTCCAGTAGCTTCCCCATAACAGTGTGGAAACTGACAATTTTGCAAGTTTAACAGGTTAATGAAGGGCTTAAGAAATATAAATCAAATATTTCAAGAGACTTGAGTTCATTCTTCTCATTTTTTAGATCACAAAACTGAAACAGAGAGACTGAGTTACTTGTGCAAGGTCACACAACTAGTAAGCGTAGGAATTGAGATTTGAACACAAAGTTCCTAACTCTAAGTCTGATATGTTCTATCTATTACACAATTGTTTTCAAGCTCAAGTAGAAACAGAAGCCACTAAGTTGCATATTGACTTAGAAAACCACATATTAACATCATCTATGTTGTATTTTGACTTATTTTGTTAAAAATCTCTATAATATTTTATTCTATTTGGGACTGTGCTCAGAAGTCACTACACAGCTAATACCTCTGTGTTCCACAAAGTTTCTTAAAAATCAGTGGGTTGCCTTGGGACAGTTGAGGAGTCTCCTTAGGAAGTATCTTTGTCTGCTTTCCTCCAGCAGTGTAAAGATGTGGAAGAGAGAGATGGTAGGAGTAATCCAGGGCTGAGCTTGGCTGAATTTGATGAAGCCTGACCTCAAGGTCAATGAGGCAAGGAATTTTACAGAAGAAGAAAACATAACATAGAATTGATTAACTAGAGGGTAAAGATTAGGAGGGGAAGGGGAAAATATTTGCATATTACAGTTGAGGAAACTAAGGCAAGCAGGTTGAGTTGCCTTGGTCAGTCAAATCTGAACTTAGTCTGACTCCAATTTTAGTGCTCTATTTACTGTGCTACACAACAGTAAGGTAAGAGTAGTCAGAAAAGAGATGAGGCCTTGGGAAAGCACTAAAGACTGGAAGTATTGGAGGTTATGGTGAAGACAAAATGTTATTTGAGAGAAATTAGGCTGGTAATATTTAGTGAGCAGTTGCTATGTGAGAGGTGCTGTAATGAGAATAGAGGATACAAAGGCATAAACAGTCTTCCTTGTTCTCAAATGAGGCACTGGGAGAGATGGCATGCAGAGAGGTATAAAGAGAGCATGGGAATTTGGGGTTCTTGTTAATGGAAATTTAGGGCTATGTTTGATTTTGGAAGAATAAAAGAGTAAGTTGTAGGAGTTGAGCTTGGAGAGGAAAGAGGCCAGAATGTTAGCAGGAACAAGACGAATATTAAAGTCCTCAAGGGTAAGGGGATACATGGAGAAATGGGGAAAACCCTGAGCCAGATTCTGAACTCATTAAGAGAGGAGGAAAAATGCCTGGGAGGCCAATAGGTAAGGACCCCTAGGATAGGGTATTTGGTTCTCAGGAACATCAAAGGAGTGTTTGCTGATTGATGGTGGCCAGCTGAGCAACAACAGTCCCAGAGAGAGCTGATTCCCAGTGTGGGGTGAGGGAAACCAAGGCCCAGGCATTGAGAAAGGGGTAGGGAAAATGAGATGTAGGCATGGGGGGCCAGGGAGAGTGGATCTAGGCACACTGGGGGCCTAGGGTGGGGAGGATCAGGACGGGGAAGCCTGGGGATGGAGGCTCCTAAGGATTTGGGGCAGAGGGGAGGGAGCCCAGGGTTTGCCTGGGGTAGCTCATCCGAGTCAGTATCACAGGGATTAGGGGAGCAGGAGGCGTGGTTTGCGGCAGCTGGGTTTGCCACCAGCGTGGTTGGTTGCGCATGCACAGTGGCTGAAGGCCATAGAGCTTTTTCCGCCTATGTAAGCGGGCCCAGCCCGGGCTGAGCCAGCCCATTCCGGGTGAAGCCGGCCCATCCCCCTGACACCGGACCAGGCTGGGCCATTCCGCTTCCAGCCAGTTTGGTTGGCTCTGGGTTGGTCTGAGCAGGGAGCGTGCTCAGGCGTGATGACATCAGCAGTGGCGCTGACGGCGTTCTCGAGGATAGCATCCTCTGCGCAAGCCCAGTGTGGCCTGTGATGATGTCACCTCTGCACCTGCGGACCCCATTGGCCAGGTTGTCACGGGAGTGCCAAGTTCAGAAGGTGGCTCTGAGAGAGGCTGCGCAGAGGCGGTTCACAGCCCTGGGTCTGGCCAATGAGAGACAGTTCCACAGGGAAGGGGGGGGGTGTGTGTGGGGGGGTAAGGCCAGGCTGGGCCACAGGCGGCGGCGGCGGCAGACATGGAGCCCAGGTTAGGTGAGCCGGCCAGGCGAGGCCTGATAGGCCGCGGACGCTCAGGCGTACCTCCCAGCTGGGAGCAACCGAGAACTGAACTAGCTTGAGCAGAGCTGGCCAAGTGGCCGAGGGCCCCAGCTGCCTCCTTGTGGAGGCTAGTCCGCCCCCAGCGGGCAGGGCCCCGGCAGGTGAGCAGCGCAGCCAGCAGGTGGCACCCGCAGCCCGTCGTAAGCCAGGACATCCCAGCAGGCCGCTGCTTAGGGGCGTGGGCCAGAATCATCCCAGATCCAGAAACAAGATCGATTTCAGATGACGTAGCGTACTTTCGTATCAAGCAAACAAACCAAAGGATCATAGACCAAGATTATCAGCACATGCCTACTGAGGATTTTAAGATGCAAGCCTGGCCAAGTAATCAAGAATGTCGTTCCTATCAAATGGGATGTAATGAATGTTCAACACCAGCGTCACAACGGATTCATGAAAAACCTTCCTGAATCACATGATTCAGAAAGAGATGCAGAAGAAGCATTTATTAATCACCTAATAGCCACTCTCGAGGTCTCTCTCAAGAACTTTGGATTTGATTGCAACATGGGAGACACTGGCACAGGACCACTCAGCATGGCATGCCCACATCAGAAAGTGTGTTGTGCTTTATGAGCAAAGCAGAATTGAGGCAGCACAAAGTAAATACAGGATGTGCAAATTTGGGATATCCACCCCAAATATTCACAAGGGCTATCTGTTTCCAACCTGTGGTAGAGTATTCCGAGCTCATATTGTTCTGATCAGCCACAGTCGGACACATTGACACTTGACTCTAGCATAGTGATGTCCTTTTTGGTCTTCTTGAAAAGTGAAGGACAACAACCAACTAGACACTGGTAGCAGGGGCTAGAGAAACAAAAATACCAATCATTTATGTGAAAAATTTTACAAACACAGATCTAGAACATATTATATTTTAACAAATATGATAAAAGCATATATTTAAAACCCAAAACTTGCATGTATACACACAGAAAGACACAGAATAGACAAAACTTTCTTTGTGTATATGTGTATATACATGCACATATAAACATCTACATACACATATACATATATGTATACATGTACTCATACACAGAGTAGATAAAACTATCTTTGTTACCACCTTGATGGTTTTTGTAGAAAATTCCAAGAATCAGAAAATTGATTCAATTAATTTCTTTTCTTCTGTGAACTTTACATGCAAAATAAACCTCCAAAAATCAGTAATATTTCTATTTAGAAATAAAAATCTCATAATGAAATAACAGCATGGGAAATCCCATTCTATGAAACTACATAAAACCTAAAATACTTGGGAATCTAGTTAGAAACCTGTTTATTGTTGTTCGGGCATTTTTTTTTCTGTCATATCTGACCTTTTTTGACCCACTTTGGAATTTTCTTGGTAAAGATACTAGAATCATTTGCCATTTTTCTCTCCAGGTTGTTTTAGAGATGAGGAAACTGAAGCAAACAGGGTTAAGCAACTTGCCCAAGGTAACGCAGCTAGTGAGTGTCTGAGGCCAGATTCGGACAAAGCAAGGTAAGTCTTCCCAACTCCAGACCTAGAGAGGCAATTATAACAGACCTATGTAATTGGTGGGATAGTCAGTTTTCATCCTGAGTCACATCAAATAGCAACAAAGGATCATATTATATCAATCAAAATAGCAATAATATCATATATAGAGGTAAATAGACAGAATTTAGTGGAATAAAAAGAATCTCAAAGAAAAAAATAAAAAGCAAAGAATGAATGGGGGTAGCATTATCAGACTTCACACTGTATTACAAATCAGTAATCATCTAAACTATTTGATACTTGTTATAAAAAAAGTTAATCAGTATAATAATAGCAAAAAGATGAAATAGAAAATTGATTTCAGTACTTCATGTCTCAGTAAATTTGAGATCGTGTTCTACCAGTAAAGGACCCCTAATTCGACAAGAATTGGGAAAACTAGAAACTACCCTGGCAGAAATTGTGTTCAACACCAAATATCACATACTATAAGAAGTTCAAAGTGAATAATACCTGAATATTAAAATACCTTGGCAAAAAGAAAATCTAATCTGAATTCTTTCATAACTAAAGCTAAAGAGAGACTCATAATGAAACAAAAGGATACAGGGGATACAGGCAATCACAAAAAATCAAATAGGTAATTTTGATTATGTGAATTTTAAATGTTGTAGAAACACAATTTCCAAAAGTAGGATAAGAATAGAAGTAGTAAATGAGAAAAAAGTATCAAGTATATTTTATAAGAATATGATAACCAAGATAGATCAAGAAACAAAACTTACACACAAACAAGTACTATTCCCTAATGGATTGAACAAACAAATCTGAAGAGTTCCAAACTTGATGATACTATAGAAGATTTAGCCAACCATGAGTAAGAAGAAAAAATTAAATTAGGAAAAAATGATGTCACTTTCTTTCTAGAAACTTGACTTTTGTCAATTTTAAAAAGATGAGAAGAGTTAGTTTTTGGCTTGTCTGTTAAAGGTCAGGGTCAGGGATACATGCACTGTTAGTAGAACTCTGAATTGGATAGCATTACATAACTTTTAATTAGTTTATGTGATAAACACTTAGTCATATGTTGGGCTTACAAAAATAAAACTCAATCTCTGACCTCAAACCTACATTTATGTGTGTATGTGTGTGTGTGTGTGTGTGTGTGTGTGTGTGATAAATGATTATATATGGAAAAATATAGAAAGCAATAGCAAGAGAAGTTTTTGTTTTGGTTAGTTTTGGTTTGGGGGAATATTTTTAGGGGTGGAGCACACTATCAGCTGCATGGATCACAAAACTTTTCTGAACAGAGTTTTGGAGGAAGCAAGGCATTTTAAAAGACAGAAATAAAGTAGAAGGAAATTCTTGACATGGGGATAAGCCAGTTCAAAGTTGCAGAAATGAGAGATTAAGAGAGATGTTTGAGAAACCATAAAGATAATTTGAATCACAGAGGGAATAAAAAGAAGTGATTTCTAATGTTGAAAGGGGAGTTTTAGGACAAGTGAATGTCTTCAAAAACTGAACAGAAGAGCTTGTTTGATCCCAGAGGCCATAAGGAGGTAGTGGGCATCTCTGAAGAGGAAAATGACAGGTTAATTTTTGCACTCAAGGAAAATTCCTTTGGCAACTACATGGTAGATGTATTAGATGCAGGGAGACAACTTAGGAGGTTGGTGCCTTTAGTTCTCCCTTCTCCCTTCCCCTCCACAATAGAATTTTAATTTTTTACCACCACCTCCCTCAAACTTCCCTCCTTTCAGGCCCCCTCCCTTTTAATCCCCTTTCCCCTACTACTTCTTCCCTCCCTTTCAGCCTCCCCTACTTTTTCTTTCCCCCTTTCCCTTGTACTGCCTATAGAACTAGTTGTATTCTCATACTTAACTGGGTTTGTTGTACCCTCCTTGAATCCAATCAGATGAGAGCGCCTCTCAAACAATGCTCATCTCCCTCGCCTCTTTCCCTCTACTGTAATATATTTTTATACCTCTTCTTGTGGTGGAATTTATTTTTTTCTTCCTCCTCCTTTTCACTTAAATGCACCCTAAATGTATCTCCCATGACAACCCCTTCTCACTCTTAAATCACATTTGCTATCATCACATCATTTAATTTATAACCACTCCCTCTATCTATGTATATTTCTTTGATATTTCATAATAAATGTACAATTCTGAAGATTAACAAGTATCATCTTCCCTTATAGGGATGTGAACACTTTGCCCATATTGAATAACTAATTTTTTTCCCTCTTTACCTTTTTATGCCTCTCTTGAGACCTGCATTTGAAGATCTAATTTTACATTGAGTTTTGGCCTTTTCATCAGGAAGGTCTGGAAATTCCTTATTTCATTGAATGTCCATCTCCTTGCCTGAAATATTATGCTCAACTTATTAATCTTTGTAGTCCCAGTTCCTTTATGTTACAGAATATCATATTCCATTTCCTTCGATCTTTTAATGTAGAAGCTGCAAGGTCCGGTGTGATCCAGACTGTAGTTCCTCGATATTTGAATGGTTTCTTCCTGGGTATCTGCAGTATTTTCTCCTTCATTTAACAGTTCTGGAATTGGGGAGCAATATTCCTTGCTGTTTTGAGTTTGGGGACCCTTTCAGGAGGTGAATGGTGAAGTCTTTCTGTAATGATTTTGCCCTCTGGGTCTAGGACTTCTGGGCAATTTTCCTTGATGATTTTTTGGATGATATTGTCCAGGCTTTTTTCTTTCATTGTGACTTTCTGGTAGACCAATAATTCTTAGATTTTTCTCTCCTGGATTTATTTTCCAGGCCGGTTGTTTTTTCAATTAGATATTTTACATTTTCTTCTATCTTTTCATTCTTAAGAGTCTGTTTGACTGATTCTTGATGTGTCATAGACTCATTAGCTTCTAATTGCTCAATTCTAATTTTTATCAAATTGATTTCTTCAGTTAACTTTTGCATCTTCTTTTCCATCTGTCTAATTGTTCCTTTTAAGGAGTTATTTTCTCCAGTTAGGATTTGTACTTCCTTTTTCATTTGTCCAATAGTCCTTTTAAATCTTCTGTAATTTCTTTTTTCATATTTTTAAAGTCATTGGTCAGTTTTTCTTCTATTTCTCTAATTTGGCTTTTAAAATCCTTCCTGTGCTCTTCCAAGAAGGTGTATTGTGCTTCAGATCAGTTCATATTCCCCTCTGAAGTTTCAGATAGGAGTACAGTCTCAATGCTGACCTCTTTGGTATTTGACCCTTTTGCTGTTCCCACTGTTCCAGGGTTTTCCTGGGGAGATATTTTCTGGGCTCATCAAGGTCAACAAGAGGAGGGAGATAGCAATTACCAATCACTCTGCCATCTAGGAGGTTGTTGCTATAACCTAGTCTAGAACAGTCAGAGAGACAGGAGGAAAACCAGAAACCTAGAAGGGAGAAAATTCAAGAGAAGAATGGTCAACGGTGTCAAATGCTGCAGAGAGGTCAAGAAGGATAATGACTGAACAAGAGCCTTTGGTCATTGTCTAATCCCAAAAAACTACAGTTGAACAAATGTTGAGGACCATAATGTGTGCTGAACAGTTCAGATAGTAAATAAAAAAGAGGACAGAGAAACTCTCCTCCCAGTCTATCACCCAGTGGCTTTTAATTTAAAGATATCATTCTTCACTTTTAGGTTCAAAGTTCTATTGCTTATTTTTATAGTTGCTGAAGAACACCTGTTATTAGCAGCCTCTGTATCTGGTGCTCTGGAGAACACCCCTGATAACCTTTTCCTTATTAATTTTTTTTGGCATAATGTTCACCACGTTTACCAGGTGCCTCTTCACAGATCCTTGCTCTTTTGTTCATTCCTCAGTTGACTGATGGCCGTATCCATTTTCCTTCCCTCAGATTATCATCTGATATCACATGCATGCTCCATTTCTCACCTGAGATTCTCAAAGACTAAACCAATAATTTTCAACTCCTAGAAAGTCCTACCATTCTGTAAGGGTTTCAAGAATAAACCCCAGATTTCTAGCAGCTCTTTTTATCATGATAAAGAATTGGAAATTGAAGGAATGACCATTAATTGGGGAATCGGTTCAACAAGTTGTGGTATGTGAATATAATGGAATACTATTGTGCTATAAAAAAATTATGAGTAGGCAGATTTCAGAAAAACCTAAAAACACTTAGATGAATTGATACTAAATGAAATGAGCAGAACTAGAGAACATTGTACACAGAAACAGCAACATTATGTCATGATTAACCATGATAGACTTAGCTCTTCTCAGCAATACAAGGATCTAAGACAATTCCAGAAGGCTCGGGATGGAAAATGCTAACCACATCCAGAGAAAGAACTAGGAATTCTTAAGGCAGATAGAAGAATAATATTTTCACTTTATGTTTTGTTCTTTCTCATTTGTTCCCTTTTATTTTCATTCTTTCACATGATTAATGTAGACATATGTTTAACATAATTGTACAAGTATAACCTACATTAGATTGCTTGTCACCTTGGGGAGGAGAAAAATTTAGAACTGAAAATCTTACAAAATTCAATGCTGAAAACTATCTTTAGGTGTAACTGGAAAAAATAAAATACTATTACATGAAAAAAAATAAACACCAGGATGGACTGCTTTCAAATTACCAACATAGCTGAGATGTTCTATAGTGATAAAATATTTTAGTCTTAGAAACTGATGAAACCAACTTCTAAGGTGTCTTTAGTGAAAGACATACCTGCAGTTATGACTTCAGGGGCTTTTAAAGTATGTTCTAATGATCTCCCCAAGGATAAGGAAAATCTGGACACTATATTTTTTGGAAAACAGATAAGCTTTTACAAGTTGTTAAAGAAGCTATTGGGCCCCTAGATTGTGC
Organism: Potorous gilbertii; assembly: GCA_028658325.1. Classification (NCBI taxonomy): domain Eukaryota; kingdom Metazoa; phylum Chordata; class Mammalia; order Diprotodontia; family Potoroidae; genus Potorous; species Potorous gilbertii. The sequence continues at coordinate 552,234,785 of CM053771.1, read as the reverse complement.
AGCAGATCAGACCTGTCAGTAAGACTCACCTTCCTCAATTCAAATCTGACCTTAGACACTTAGTAGTTATATTACCTTGGGCAAATCATTTAAACCTGTTCGCCTTAGTTTTTACATGTGTAAAAGGAGACAGAGAAGGAAATTGGAGTTTTGCTATTCGGTTGTGTCTGATTCTTTGTGACCCATGGAAACAGTAAGCTCCTCTAATGTCTTTGCCAAGAAAACCCCAAATGGGGTCACAGAGAGTCAGACACAACTGAACAGCAACAGAACAGATTAGTGACTCAGATTGCATACATGGAACTAATTGCATGGAAAGTTAAATATGTGGGTCAGTGCAGCTAACTGAATATTTGAAAACTTAATATGCAAGACTATGAATTGGCCAAATGATTATTATAAATACTAAAAGTACTTTAGGCAACTAAGACTGGATAGAATGTTGGGCCCAGAGCCAGCAAGACTCATCTTCGTGAGTTCAAATCTGGCCTTAGACACTTCTTAGCTCTGAGACAATGGTTAAGTCACTTGATACCATTTGTCCTCAGTTTTCTCATCTGTAAAATGAACTGGAGAAGAAAATGGCAAATGTAGTGGAGTGCACTATATTTCCCAAGACAACCCCAAAGGGGGTCACCAAGAGTCACACATGACTGAAAAATGGCTAATCAATAAGAAAAATAATCTGAATGCAATTTTAAAATATTCAGTAGTACTTATAAAGGGCTTTGAAACACAGCCATCGAACAGTCATGTGACCTACAAGAGTTCTAAAATTCCCTAAATCAAATTAAAATATAATCAGGATATATTTAATAAAATAAAAAATACAATGAAACATAAATAATGTTATTTTTTAAAACTGTCAATGGTGTGCCTTCAGGGATCCTTTTATATGGTTTTGTGGCCCCTGTTTTTATTTGAATCTGACACCACTGCTCTAAACTGAAGGGAATTTGTTTTTGGAAAGCATTATACATATTTTAGACTCATGACAACCCTATTAGGTAGGTACTATAGATACTATTCTCCACATTAGGAAACTGAGGCTCAAAAATATAATTTGCCTCTGGGAACACAGTTACTAATTGTAAGAGATAGATATGAATCTGGCTTTTCCTGACTCACAAGTATAGCACTCCATCCACTCATCAAACTTTTATTAATCAGCCAGCCAATATCTCTTTTAAACATTAACTTTATTACATATGCAATGCTAGAAGCAGAGGATACCATGACATAGAAATATGACATACAATGTCTCACCTTTACAACTTAAGAAAGTATTGCAAGATTTTGCAGAACCTGAGATTGAATGTTAGATACACTAGATCAAGCTGTTTATAAGAAGATACTAGTTAATCAATAATTGTTTATTAGAATCTGTGACAACAGAATTAGCAAAATTTATTCAAGGAGAATTGCTCATAAATATTAGATCATATTACTTTCTTTAATTTTTTAATTTTTATTTTTTTTCCTCTGTAGTCATTGGGAGCTTTATTGATGCAAAAGCAGCAGGTCTGAGATTTAGCAAGGAGCTAAACACAGGCGATGGTACAGGACAAAGGTCAAACTTGCATAGGATGATTTTAGGGTTTCTTTGCAGGGGGTATGTTGGACATCTAGGGTAAATCTTGCAAGATAAAGGCACAGGGTGAGGACTATGAATGACACAAGATAAGGGATGGGGACAGGGAATGTTATAGTCCAGGAAAAGGGAAAGTTGTGGTAAGGGGAGACGTTAGGGCACCGAGGGCTTCACAAAGTCAGTTAATATTATTTTTAACTCTTAAGGAACTATTTCTATCTCCATCATTTCCCCACTCAATCACTAGGTAGGAGAATTCTTTTGGGGAAAAGGAGCAAAGGTCATTGTCTTCAGTAGCTGAATAGGGGCAAAGAGTCCACTTCAAGAGTCAGAATAGGTTGGGGGTGGGGAGTGATCAGCGTGGGGTGTAGAATACTGTGCCAACTGAGTCCAGGGTGGAGAGAGGCAATCCACTCAGGGTCATCAAGAGCAGGGGTTGGTATCCTAAAGTTGCTGTGGGTGAGAAGGCACAAAGCAAACTAGGAGTTAAACAAGCACAGATCAAGGACGTATAAAAGGGAGTAAAATGACAAATAAACGGGGTCACAATGAGGGGAAAAAAGGGAGAGACCCCCAGGAGGAGGTAGGGGAAGATATCAGGCTGGAGTAAGGAAAAATTTCATGCAGGATCTTCGGGGAATATAGGAGGAAAGCTATGGGGAGTAAGCCAGTATCCTAGGCATGATAGCGACACACCCAGAAACCATTCCCCTATTTCAATTAAACCATGACCATGTAGACATATATGTTACTACAGGCAGATAACTAGGTCAAATACCCATTTGCTAAGTTGTTTAAGGTATAAAAAGGAATATAAACTTAGGCTGAATAGCCCAGATCTTAAATACACTTTAATGTAGTAGCTCAGATGTATCCCAGCCTTAGTCTATGGGAAAAAGATTCCACACTGAGTTTGTTCATTTCACAAACTTCTTTTCCCTTTGTCCAATTATTTCCATATCATTCAGAAAGAATGTTCTTTTCCAGCGATTTAGTCTTTCACATGGCTTTGCTGGAGTACTAATTTACCCAACCAGAGCATAGAATAACTACCCATTCAGATTGGACACTTGCTTTGATTACAGAAATTTGCCATTAAAAGAAAAAGCAAGGACATGAGTGGATAAAACATCACAGTTTTGCAAACATATAGTATCAATTCCACCTCTTTGCCAGACTCAGGAATACTCAGGGGGGAAGCATTCTTTCTCAAATGAATGCAATAGGGAAACTGAGTCAGGAGGATCCCATCTTAGGCAGAGGCTAGGATTGTCCACTCAGCTGTTCCAGGGAAAGATCTCCACCTGTAATGGTCACATTTTCTCTGAGTAACTTGTAGCATTTCTCTCAGATGGTGGATTACTATTGCTTATTGGTGGATTTTTATGATCCATCAGATAACAAACAAACCATAGTTCCTTATAGTTCCAAGAGCTTTTACCTTAGATGGCAAGTTTCACTAATCAACAATTTGCCAGGACTCACATCTCAAATTTTAAATTAGTCCTGGTGCAAAAGTCAATTACCAGAGATCATTTGTATATGTTTTCAAATTCTCATCATAATAAGTTCCTTCTTTAGGAACTCCATGAATCAAACAAGTTCGTTAGAGCTACTGGGGCTGTGGTTTTCCTTTCCACACATATGCACAAAGTTTACCAGGTTTACGTTTTAGCATTAAAACTATAACCGGCAAACTTAAAATTTTCGTGAGAACCAAATTGTTTTAGTAGTAAATACAAACAATAAACTTAAGATAACATCAGTTGCATTTCCAGATCAAGCAAAATTATAAGGATGAGCTGTCTTACCAAGTGCACACAGTGATTGGCTGGCTTCTTTTTCTTGACCCATCCTCCTTCATTCACCCTCTTGACTCAAGGGAAGGGAGTGGGGTAAGAGAGTAACTGGGGTTGTAAGGTGTTTCAAAATTCCATAATGAGTTTCAAAATCCCTTAATTAACCTCCAGAATCTCCTAAGATGCTAACTTTTCACTTTTATACTCACCCCTTAAAATTTTAGAGTGTGGCATTGAATCTTTCAGCCCGACATTCACAAGAGTGCCCTTTCTTAGGAAACCTGAAGCATGAACCTGTTTCCCTGAAAGCACTTATTTAAGGATGCAACAAACCTAGGAGTGAAACTTAGAAAACTTACAGTTGGTTTGCTTGTAATTCTTATCAGTTTCAAGTAATCGAAACAAATTAGCTTGCAAATGGAATTTAATAGGCCTTTAGAATCACACAAAGAGATTTTGCAAAGCACAAATCTTTGTAAAAAGTATTTCCCTTTCCAAAAAAGCTCACAATTCATCCCGATGCTAAAGAGGATAATGACTAAACTTTCATAAGGTAAATTAGTGGGAAACCTTAAAGATTGGGATCTATGCAAACCAAGTTGGTGCAAAATATCTTTTAAGTATCACAACTCCCCAAAATGCTGTAAGACCAAAATTCTCAATAATCACAAACTCCTAAGTACCAAAAGGTGTTTTACCTTGGGGGAGAATGTCAGTTTTATTCCTAGGACAAGAAAAGCGTACCAGGCCTTTAAAACTTTTCTCAGTAGGAACTCTACTACACAGAAGATTACACAGGCTTGATTAGATTTCATGGCTAAATGGTCCCCAAAATCCTTGTTTCAGTGAACCTCATAACCTGATAATACAATTCTTAATCTAACAACATCTAGATTAGAAGAGAAATTGCTTTTCTAACAACATAGGTAATACAAAATTACGCATTAAGAAAATTCAAAAATATAGCCATACCACAAGCATATATTTAAAACTTGGAACAGAATCAATTAATTTCCAATCAGGTGACTGTAACTTAGTTGAATGAGTAAATCAAATCTGGATTCATAATCACTAGTGGTAACATTTTAATTTTTAAGTCCCAATACTCAACACTCTAAAAGAAAAGATTATTAACGTTTCTTTTGCTAACCTAGGGGCAACTCGCAGGGAAGTCCTGTAGGCATGGGGCATGGGGACAGGGAGTGTTGGGGTACAGAGAGAATGGAGAACCCACAGTTTTCCCAGTTCCCTAGTGATGAGAGAAATGAGGGAATTAGACTGACCCTTCCAGATTGGGCTTTGGAAGGTGTGCCCAGGTCCATGGCTTCCAACTGCTGGACCCAGAGCCTTCCAGTCTTGCCTGGGGAGGAGCAGTAGTTCCCTGTCTCTTTTACCTTTGAGACTTAGACTAGAAAATGAATATCCCTCCGGGAGGGGAAGAAAAGGTTAGGGAAAGAGAGAAGGTTTACATCTAGGCAGTAAATCAGGCACAGAGACCCACCGGGCACAGAGATGTTGAAACCACGGTGCAGGGACCCCCAAAGAAAACCAGGTGCAGAGGCCCACCCAGTCACCTCCCCCAGTATTCCAAGGGGAGAGAAAGGAACCACACAGGGTAAAAAGTCTGCTCAAGCAGAGCAAGGTGCCTTTTTTTTTTTTAAGATTTGGAGACCAAATTTCCTACTAATCTTGTTTTCTTTAGAAACCCCCTTCACAAATTACTTTTCTAGATTATACTGAGGTCAGGCTGTGTTACAATGGAACACTAGTCGCTTTTCCTTAAGATTTCCTCCCCAAATTCCCCTCCCAGCAGTCTCCAAGCAGCCTCTCACCACTTTTCCCAGCATCCCAGGAAGAGGGAAGAAAAAAATGTGACAGACTCAGGGCAAGGGCGTCCTCTTGTGTGAGGGTCCACAGTCCGACTGACCGTCCAGTAGTCAGTGAAGCTTCAGATGCCACAGGCAGTGTCTGGGCATTCCAGGAATCTCACTGCTAGAGAGACAGAAAGGTTTGGTGGGGAGAACAAAGAAAAGTGTGCTTACCTCTTATCCCAGTGGCTAGGAGAAGATCACGGGAGTCCATTTAATATTTGGATGTGTTTTAGCACCATTATGTGGAAGAGTGAGAGATAGAGATGGGAGAGCTGGTTCAAAATGTGAATCAATTCACTTAGACCTTCTCTGTAGCCACTGGGAGCTTTATTGACCCAAAAGCAGCGGGCCTGAGATTTAGCAAGGAGCTAAACAAAAGCTGATCATATTGCTTTCAAGGTAAATAATTAACATTTTTTACAGTGAAATTCCTGTTGTATTTTTTTGAAATAGTCATCAAAATGTTTTTATAAATTAATTTTATTTATTTCACTAAATATTTCCCAAATGAATATTTTTAACATAAAAAGAGTTCTAAATTTGCATCCTTCTTTCCTCCTTTGGGAGGCAAGAAATTTTGCATCAGCTATGCCTGTGTGATCTGGACAAATATATTTCTATTTTAGCCACATTGCAAAAGAAAACAAAAACAAATTTAAAAAATAAAAGTAAGGTTTTTAAAAATATGCTTCGATCTCCATCCAAAATTAATCAGTTCTCTTTCTGGAGGTGGACAGTATTTTTTTCATTATAGGTCCTTTGGAATTTTCTTGAATCATTATATGATCAGAGTAGCTAAATGAGTGGGACTAAGTGATTTTCCCAGGGTCACACAGTTAGTAAGTGTGTAAGGCTGGGTTTGAACTCAGGAAGAGGATACTTCCTGATTCCAGGTCTCACACTCTATCCACTGCACTATGTTGCTGTCCACTAGATTAGTATGGTCACTTTCTGCTGTGGATTATATCTCTAACCACTACTCCATTTCTTATTCAGTACTAGATTGTTTTGATGGTTACCGTTTTGTAATATAATTTGAAATCTGGTACTGCTTAACTTTTTTTTTTCTTTGATTCCCTTGAGAGTCTTGATTCTTTCCTCTTCCAGATGAATTTTGTTGTTTTTTTTTCTAGCTCTACAAAGTAATTCTTTGGTAGTTTGATTGCTATGTCATGGAATTAAATTAGGTAAAAGCCTTATTATTCTTACGTTGGCTTGGCTTACCCATGAGCAATCAATATTTCTCTAATTACTTGAATCTTTATTTATGTGAAAAATGTTTTGTAATTGTGCTTTATATAATTGCTGGGTTTGTCTTGGCAGGTGGAATCCCAAGTATTTTATATTATGTGTAATTATTTTAAATGAAATTTCTCTTTGCGTCTCTTGCTTCTGGGTTTTGTGGGTAGTATACAGAAATGTTGATGATTTAAGTGTCTTTATTTTATATCTTTGCTGAAGTTGTTAATTGGTTCAAGTAATTATTTTAGTTGGTTCCCTAAGGTTTTCAAATTTTAGCGTTATTATCAGCTGCAAAGATTGATTTTTCCTCTTCTTGACTTTTTATTCTTTCAATTGATTTTTCCCTTTTCCTATCACTATAGTTAGCATTACAAGGATAACACTGGATAATAGTGGTGACAATGGACATCCTTGCTTCACTCCTGATTTATTGGGAAACTTCAAGTTTAGTCCTGTCACAGATAACGTTTGCTTTTGGTTTGAGAAAGATACTACTTACTTTTTGAAGAAAGGTTCCAATGATTCTTTTGCTTTACAATATTTTTGTTTTTTAATCAGTATCAGTGTTGTATTTGGTCAAAGGCTTTTTCTGCATCTATTGATATAATCATATGATTTTATGTTACTTTTATTGATATAGGCAATTATGGTCATAGTTTTCCCAATATCAAACCAGAATTTCTGGTATAAATGCCACCTGGTCATTGTGTCTATGATCTTTATGATATAGTTCTGGAATCCTCTTGTTAGCATTTTACTTAAAATTTTTGCATTGATATTCATTAAAGAAAATTGGACCATAATTATCTTTCTCTGGTTTTGCTCTTTCTTGTTTAAATATTAAAAAATGCATTTGTATAATAAAAGAAATTTGGTAGAACTCCTTTACTTATTTCTTTCAAATAGTTAATGTAGTATCAGGATTAATTATTTCTTAAATATTTGGTAAAATTCGCTTGTGAATCCATTTGATTCTGGACATTTTTTTCTAAAATTTCTAAACGTTAGATTCTCTAGAGAGCTTGTATGAGAAAATGTTAATGGATAACTATTTATCAAAATGTGGGACAATAGAATGTATCAATAGTTCTTTCAGGAGAATTATTGTTATAAATATTATCATATCTGCTGTTGCTTGATCATTTTTCCAGTTGAGTCCAATTTTTTGTGACTCCATTTGGAGTTTTCTTGGCAAAGATACTGGGATGGTTTACTATTTCCTTCTTCAATTCATTTTGTGGATGAAGAAACTGATCCAAATAGGGTTAAGCCCATGGTCATATATATAGAATAAGTGTTTGAAGCCAGATTTGAACTCAGGAAGATGAGTCTTTCTGACTCTTGGTCCAGCATTTTATCTACTGTGCCACCTAGTTGCCTTACCATATCATGTTGCTTTGCAGATAAATGTTACTGTCATGAATACACATGGTCAATTCGCATGCAGTGGAAAAATAAGTGATAATGCATTTTATTTAATGTCATTTCTATTGTTTAAAGTATCTATTTCTGACATTGAGCCAATAGAAAGTGTCAAGGGCTTCAGTAGTGAGAACTCTCTTTTCTGGGTCTTTAGTAGGTAGTCCTTCTGAGGAGGTAGAGAGAAGAACAAAAGCACCCCTAGCACAATTCCTGGACATAGGAGCACTCAATAAATGCTTACTTGATTGTAAAGATTGAAGTTGAGAAGTGACATAAGGTAAGTCTAAATTCCATGGAGCTGCCCCAAAGCAGGCTGTTAGGATGTAGTAGACTCCCCTTCACTAATGATCTTCAAGAGGAATCAGTTAATAAATAACCAATAAATATTTACTAAGTTCCTACTATGTGCAAAGTGCTGAGCTAATCTCTAAGGATACAAAGAAAGGCAAGACAATTTCTGCTCCTAAGTAGGAGATTGGTTGTGTGTGAAAAATGGATTCTGGTTGAAGTGTGCTTAGAGTAGATTGTCTCTAATGCCACTTTCAACACTGAAATTCAACTCTGAGTTAACTTATATTCTAACAAAAAGGCAGCATGAACAATTACAGGTATATTTAAAATATCCACACAGGTACATGTAGACTATCACCCTTTTATCATGTGACTGACTGCCACATCTCTCCATTTTAAACTTTAATGGAGGGCTTTACATTAAAAACTGACAATGTTCCAATACAACACAAGATGCTGTGGGGGAGATAGAAAATTATGGATACAGGATATGGACTCCATGGGTTTATGAGGATGCTAAACAGTGATTAGGTTACAAAGATAGCTCAGATTCAGAGAAGGATGACATTAGTATTAGCTCAAATAGCCTCAGAAGTTTTCATGGAGTAGATTGTGGACCTTGAAGTATCAGATAGATTTTGACAAAGGAGAAGAGGCTCAGTGACATTTTTATAACACTTTACAATTCCCAAAGACCTTTTCTCAATTCAGTCTTGTGAGGTCAGTGGGAGTCTGTGTTATCAAACCCATTTCACAGATGAACAAATGGAAATTCAAATTGATGAAGTGATTTCTCTAGAGCTCTGCTTACACATCTAAGACCCAGCTCACTAAACTGAAATGCTTCTCTCATTTTTTTTAAAATTAAATGCCTTCTAGAATTTAATTTAGCATAAACAATATTTTGAATCACAGTTCTTATACACAATCACAATTCTAACACTATATACTCCATTGCTTAGAACAAAATATGTAGGAATCTCTGCATATGGACTTGTTATCTCCACCCCTCTTCAAATTATTCATGAAATGTGGTTCCCCTCCAATCCCTGAGACAATTCAAAGTCTTCATGCAGTTTCAGTTTTAGCTTCCTAGTATGTAAAATGGAGGGTGGGGTTGACTAGAGAACCCAAAGACATGAGATACAGAGAACACCAAAGAAGTCTTCCAGTTTGTTTTTGGTTCTTCTCTAAAATAGAGACCTTAATGAACTTTTATAGCTGAGAAAAACCTGCCCTTGCTCCATGTGTAGTGGGCTGTATATATTGGAAGATGAGATTGACACTCATTCCACGGGGTCAATTATGGCACAATTATTCATTACGTTTTTAGGGACATTCAACTTCACCCAGACTTTGTCAAAATCCTTATACTTAAAAAGGTTTTTTGAAAAATTAGACTACACTGTAGGTCACACCATTCCAGCATTAAACCAGCGGTTCTATTTCAGGGTGGGGACATAGCTTCTGTTCAATATTCTGAAAATGCTGATGCCAGTTGAAAATGTGCCTGGAGAGCTAAGGTTTAATCAGCATATCTGAGCTAGTACAGACCAACAATTCATATGGCAGTTTGATTTGGGTAACAGAAGTCTTCCAGCAAAGAGAATACATCCCAAAATAAATTCCTCTTTCTGCCAAATGAAGAACTACTTACTGTACAGTGAAGATTTGATCCTGTCTTTTTAGGTCAAGAGCACATCTTGGCTCCTGGATGAGACCCTCAATTCAAAACATCTGTTCCTGCTAATGACATGGTAGAAAAGGGTGTATAAATTTGGCACCAAGACCCTGAGAGCTCCAAAAGATATCATGAAGGACAATGAATCCCCTGCTCTTTTGCTACCTCCCTTCCTGCTACTTGCAGAAAAATGGATGGATTGATGAATTGATCTTTGCTTGCCTGAGAAGAGTAAGGTCAAACAACTCCTGAATTAATTTTAACTGTGTTTTTATGATCAGATATTAAATTACAGAACTAATTCCATGACATGTGGAAACCAAACCAAAACATGTGGTCGACTCTTTCCTCTGGTTCCAGATAACTTTCCCATACATGATTCAAATGGAAACAACTAAGTAGTAGATCATAATGGCTTGAAGAAGCCAAGCAAAACTTGAAATCAGCTCAATATCGGATGATCCTGAAATGCAAATTTCTTTATAATTGATATGTTGTATGGACTCTAAGATGAAGACCTTGTAGAACAAATGTGATAAAAGGGATTAGATAGTATATTTCCTCTTAAGAGTTTAAGGTAAATGCTACATAAACTAGTCTAAAAGATTGAGTTTTCTTATAACCTATAGTCCTATACCCTACATATTCCTCTGCTAACTCCTTGAATACTATTATTTTTGCCCTGCACCTGGGGCCAGAATGATTCAGAGAGATGGAGAAAGTCAGTTTGTAACCAAGCAGAAACATTCCAATGTTCTCTCTTGTCCCTCCTCACTCACTGGAAGCCTGAAAGAGTAAGCATTCACAACATGTAGTAAGCCAGATGATCAGATGAAAAAGAATCAGATTTGGAAATGAGCATTCAGGATTATCTCCTCCCCTTAAGTTTGATACCCTTGATGTCCCTTGTGGGAAGTAAAGAGCTTCCTCCATCAGATGAGGGCCTGTCTTCTAGGCTGTTGTGAAGGTCAGAAGCCTGCATTGCAAAGATTTTCTGAATTAGTCCTCAGTCCCAAGACCAGCAGCTCCTGTGATTTTCTCACTGAATCAGTGAACTTATAAGATGTTAGAAGTTTTCAACATTCTTTCATGCCCCTGTTTTTCCCTGCTTTAACCTGACACCTGAAAAGGAATTTCTGTATAAATTTTTTATACCTTTTTATTAATTCTACTTGTTATTGATTTAGTAATTTTCTCCCAGTACCCTGAAAATCTAGGAAGGTGTATGGGAAGAGGTTTGGGGAATAGTTGGAAGTGAATGTAAGAGTCTTCAGTTTTTTCTTTTTCTTTCTGTATTGTAACCCGAGTCCCAAAGTTCATTGGTGTGGGACTATTTCCTCTTTGGTGGAGAGCAATATGCAAGAGGGATGAGGTACAGGTGGTGAGAATAGAAGAGATTAGAACTCTCTTCTCTTTGAACTTTCAAGTTTCTTCAGCATCTTAGGGTGTCTTCTGTCTCCCTTCACCCTGTTGTCCCTTTGGACTTGTAGCTTCCAACTTCAACAGAGATTATGGAAAATTTCAAGCCCACTTCAGGTCACTGAAGTGAGAATAAGACTCTGGAATGGAGCCAACATGAGAGAAGCTAGCAGGCTCCATCCTGTCGCTTTCCCCAGTTTACTACATGAAAGTCTTCAAGGAATTTCCTCTTGAGTGAGATCTAGTGCTATTTCTTTTAGTTGAGCTGAGTTACCTTTCTTCCAATAGAACAGCTCCTTCACTACAAATTGTCTGGTATATATTATACCATGAGTACTTTCTGTTTTGGTATTGATTGGGATAAATGAATTTCCTTGTTACTTACTATATGTTCATTAAGGTACTAGCATTTCATGAGAAGAGACTAAAGCCTTGAAAGAGTGGGATGTTTCATTTCTTATTATTTTTTCTTTTCTTTTTTTTACTGTTAACAAATTTTTTTTTGTTTTTTTAATTTTACTTATTTATTTCAGTTTTCAACATTTATTTGCACAAAATTTTGAGTTTCAATTTTTCTCCCCATTTCTCCCCTCTCCCACCCCAAAACTCTGAACATTCTAATTACCCCTATCACCAATCTGCCCTCCCTTCTAACATCCCTCCCTTCCCTTATCCCCATCTTGTCTTTTGTCCTGTAGGGCAAGATAAATCTCTATACCCCATTACCTGTACTTCTCATTTTCTACTTGTATGCAAGAACCATACTCAACATTTGCTCCTAAAACTTTAAGTTCCAACTTCTCTTTCTCCCTCCCTCCCCACCCATCCCCACTGAGAAGGCAAGCAGTTCAAGATAGGCCATATCTGCATAGTTTTGCAAATGACTTCCATAATAGACGTGTTACATAAGACTAACTATATTTCCTTTCATCCTATCCTGCCTCCCATTTCTTCTGCTCTCCATTTTGACCCTGTCCCTCCCCAAGAGTGTTGACTTCTAATTGCTCCCTCCTCCCTCCCTTCATCATCCCCTATACCCTGCTTATCCCCTTCTCCCCCACTTTCCTGTATCATAAATAAGGTTTTCATACCAAAATGAGTGTGCAAAGCAAGAAAATCATGACAAGCAGGCCAGTGCTTTGCTAAAGGAGACCCAAAAAATGCTAAAGAAAATAACACTTTTAAAAATAGGGTAACCCAATTGGCAAAAGAGGTTCAAAAAGCCAATGAAGAGAAGAATGTTTTAAAAAGCAGAATTAGTCATTCCTTCCTTCCTGTAGTCAAATGTGATGAGAGTAAGCTTCATGTTTTTTTCTCTCACCTCCCCTCTTTTTCCTTCCACTGAAAAGTCTTTTACTTGCCTCTTTTATGAGAGATAATTTGCCCCATTCCATTTCTCCCTTTCTCCTCCCAATATATTTCTCTCTCACCTCTTAATCTTATTTTTTTAAGATATGATCTTATCCTATTCAGTTCACCCTGTGCTCTCTCTGTGTGTGTGTGTGTGTGTGTGTGTGTGTGTGTGTGTGTGTAATCCCACCAACTATCCAGGTACTGAAAAATGTTTCAAGAGTTACAAATATTGTCTTTCCATATAGGAATGTAAACAGTTCAACTTTGGTAAGTCCCTTATGATTTCTATTTGCTGTTTACCTTTCCATGCTTCTTCTCATTATTGTGTTTGAAAGTCAAATTTTCTTTTCAGCTCTGGTCTTTTCATTAAGAATGCTTGAAAGTCCTCTATTTCATTGAAAGACAATTTTCCCCTGAAGTGTTATACTCAGTTTTGCTGGGGAGATGATTCTTGGTTGTAGTCCTAGTTCCTTTGATTTCTGGAATATCATATTCCACACCCTTTGATCTCTTAATGTAGAAGCTGCTAGATCTTGTGTTATCCTGATTGTATTTCCACAGTACTGGAATTGTTTCTTTCTAGCTGCTTGCAATATTTTCTCCTTGGCCTGGGAACTCTGGAATTTGGCCACAATGTTCCTAGGAGTTTCTCTTTTTGGATCTCTTTCAGGAGGTGATCAGTGGATTCTTTCAATATTTATTTTGCCCCCTGGTTCTGGAATATCAGGGAAGTTTTCCTTGATAATTTCATGAAGGATGATGTCTAAGCTCTTCTTTTGATCATGGCTTTCAGGTAGTTCCATAATTTTTTAAATTTTCTCTCCTGGATCTATTTTCCAGATCAGTAGTTTTTCCAATGAAGTATTTCACATTATCTTCCATTTTTTCATTCTTTTGGGGTTTTTTTGTGATTTCTTGCATTAGCCTCCATCTGTTCCATTCTAATTTTGAGAGAACTCTTTTCCTCAGTGAGCTTTTGAACCTCTTTTTCCACTTGGCTAATTCTGCTTTTTAAAGCATTCTTCTCTTCATTGACTTTTTGAACCTCTTTTGAGCCTATTTTTCAAGGTATTATTTTCTTCAGCATTTTTTGGGGTGTCCTTTAGCAAGGTGTTGACCTGCTTTTCATGATTTTCTTACTTTGCTCTCGTTTCTCTTCTCAATTTTTCCTCCACCTCTATTACTTGATTTTCAGAATCCTTCTTGAGCTCTTCCATGGCCTGAGGCCACTGAGTATTTATTTTGGATGTTTGGGATACGGAAGCTTTGACTTTTATGTCTTTCCATAATGGTAAGCATTATTCTTACTCATCAGAAAGGATGGGAGAAGACATCTGTTCACTAAGAAAGTAACCTTCTCTAGTCTTATTTTTTTCCCTTTTTTGGGCATTTTCCCAACCAGTTACTTGACTTTTGGGTCCTTTGTCAAGAGTAGGGTATACTCTGGGGTTCTGTGAGATCTCATTTCTTCCAAAATGGCACAAACAAGCATGTACACTGGTCTGGGAGAAGAAAGAGATTTTTGTGCCCAGAATCTTAGCAGAGTTTCCTCTTCACAACCACCTGGCCTCCGATTCCACCAAGACAACACTGGGAGCTAAGATTCAGATAAGCTGCAGTTGCAGGGCTTCCATTCGCTGTGAGATAAAGATGTGCTGCTGTAGGGCCTCTACACAGGGCTGAGGTAAGAATCAGCTGCTCAGTGCCCCCAGGGGATTTACGAGCTGGTGTAGGGGCTGCTGTGGGAACTTCTGCTGCCTGCCCCATGTGACAGGCCATTTTGGCTGCTGCCTGAGGCCAGGGCTATGGGAAGGCCCTTCTCCCTTCTTGGCCAGCTGAAAAAACCCTGTCACTGACCTTTGGCACCTGTGGGTTGAGGGATCTACAATCCACTGCTACTGTGACTAGAGATTCCACCCCTGAGGCTGCTTGCATCCTCCTTCCAGAGTCACGTAGTGTTGCCAAGGCTGGGCTGGGCTCTGCTCCCTGTCTGGTGAGACAAACGTTTCCTGTTGACCTTTCAGGTCACCCTGGGCTGAAATCTCCTCCACTCTGTTGTTCTGTGGCTTCTACTGTTCTAGAATTTGTTAAGTGTTTCTTTACAGGTATTTTATGGGCTGTAGGGGGAGAGCTAGCATATGTGTGTCTTTCTATTCTGCCATCTTGGCTCCGCCCCACCCCAGGTCCTTTAATTCTTAGTCCCTATTAATTACTAATGACAGAAATGGCTTGAACCTGAAAACTATACCCCCTAGACTGATGATAGTTAAAGGAACAGCTAAATAGAATTCTTCCTTGACCCTCCCTATTTCTGAGGAGAGTGGAGTGGTCAAGCCTCTGATCCTGAGCTCCTATTTCCCCTGCTGCCTGGAGAGGGGTGGGGAGAGACAATTCTAGAGACATCTTCTCTGCTCCTTACTGGGACCATACAACGATACCTCCATGCTAGCCCAGCTATACTACGTTCAAGAAATTGTGTGATTGCTCAGCAGAGTGACTGAGCGCTGCAAACATGGATGGAGTTGTGTTGTGAGAAAGAGAAGAGTTCAGAGATGGAATGGGGTCTCTAGAGTTGGAGATTTCATTTAAATAATTAAGTTGTATTCATACTAGTCTTGCATATATTTCTGAATCTAGCCAGTGCAGTCTCTTTAAACCAGACAGGAAAAGTCTTGTTTTTTGTTTATTCATTTTCCTTGTCTGGGGGCACAAAGTATCTGTGTCCTATTGTGGTTAGTGGACACAATGGAGCTTGGTAGAGAAGTTCTGCCAATTTTCTCTCCCAGCCTTCCTGTGTACTGAAAATTTTCCAAATCCATTCTATTTGCCTTCTCATTCTGAAGATGGCCCTAGTCCTCTCCTTCAGTTGATTAGTTTCTTCCCAGGATCACCATTTAAGGAAGTTCCCAGACTATCTTTTTCCTTCTCCCTACTTTGGTGCATTTTCTCTCCTCCTTGCTCTCTGACTTTGTTTTGTGTTTTGCCTTCCCTCAGTATAAGTCCCTTGAAGATAGAAACTGTATTTTTTTTGCTTGCATTTGCATTCCTGACATTTATCACAATGCCTGGCAGATAGTGAGCACTGAAAAAGATTTTATTTATTTCAGATGTGTGCCTGTCACTCAACTGAGAATGCTAGGTCAGTAGCTCAAGTGGAATGCCAGATGGTAAATAATTCAAATATCTTACCTTCTTTCTGGATAATCAATATATTAACATGTTGACTTTTCATAGCATTAAAAGAGGCAGCACATGACCTGATTTTGCCACAACTGTTAACATGCAGATGTGCAAATGGTGACCTTACATTTTACTGGGCAAGGGATGAAGGGCAAGTGAGTGAAAATTTATTATTTTCTTTCTTTAAAAAGAACAACAACTTGTTTTTCTATGTTACCCAAACTAGACATGTGGACCTGATCTCACTGCTAATCAAAACAAGAGCTTTTCCTTGTCTTGCTTGGAATCTTGCCCAATTTGCCCCTACTCAGGTACCCTGGTTGCCCCTCATACGTTCACCATTTTGGTACCAGATGTAATGTGGACATATGAATGGTTCAGCCTCCAATCAGTAGGAAATCTTAAGCTGAAGAGATCCACCAACTTCAACTTCCCTAGTACCAGGGATTGCAGAATGTGCCACCACTCTTCAGTAGGATCTTCTCATATTAAAGGATTGTGTCATGAAGACAAATAGATTAATAGTTTAAAAAAAGCCTTTTTCTTTTCAATTAATAAAAACTATAAGTGGTTTGACATCAAAAGCTATTAGAATAATTTTTTTGCCTGTCCCTTTTCATCATTTTTTCAAGAGTATTTATTGCATCTTCCTTTTCCTCAGTTTCCTCAAAAAAATTTTAATCCAGTTTAGTATAAGTAAATGCCCTGAGAAATGATAAACCTTTTAGAGATAAACCAGTAGTAATGGAAACTCCATTGGTTCTGAATACAGGATAATTTAGTCTAACCTGAACTTGTTGACTTTTGTACACTTTTGCATACTTGTACAAAGAAATGATTTGGGTCCATAATCACAAGCTTAGTATAAGTGTCAGAACATAGGTCTCCTAGCCTTCCAAGTTCAGAGATCTTGTCACTGCATCTCATTATCTTGCCCTTATAAATGAGGAGAATATAATAAAATCTAACACTTTGAAATATTGAGGTATTTAATTAGTTGGAGATGAACATTCCTAACAATAGAGTCCCAGCATCTCCTTCTGGGATAAGAAGGTATTTTCTTGTTTTGTTGCTTAAAAAAATAAGTTAAACTTGGGCCTTTTTAAAATATATACAGAGATAAGGTAAATAATATTTAATGAATAGAATGGTTTGTTAACTCCTCAGTCATTTATATTGAGACAAGTCTTTAAGTGTTTAACTAAAATTGAGGATAACTGATTCTTAAAGATTTTGTTGCTTAAAACATGGCTGCATGAAATGAGTATTGATCTGAGAGAAATGATTATTTGTGTCATTTTAATAGTCAATTATTAAAATTGAGGTGACCCAAGGCCCCCCATCCCCCACATCCTATTCCATTGTCTAGTCTCTCTGTGACAGGGTTGATGAAAAAAATTCTCCTCATTCTGAGTATTACTACTCTATCCAACTAGTCTGGGCTTGGGTGTGGAATATAGATTCTTTCTTTAGATTGCCCAAGGCTTCGGGTGTTCTGGTCAGAGGGATAGTCTTTCTAGCAAGAGTGACATGAAATCACTCTCATTACCTCTCTGGAGTGAGCTCACTTCTCTTTGTAAAGTCTGCCTCTCATTAATTGTAACCAGTGAGAATTGATTGCTACCCTCAGCTACAATCCTCTTCCAAGCTGATATTAGCCATGAGCCTTTAGCATTTGAGAGTGCCATTGGCCCTTTTATTAAAAATTCTGACTTTATTAACAAAATGATTAAATTATTCGGATATTGTGTCTCTCAATGCCACAGGTCCTTTGTAAATACTATGCCATCATGACACTTTTTTATTGGTACATATTTTTATCAACTAATAAGATTTGTTGGTACGTTTCAAGACTTATAGGAAAGCAATTTTTTTCTTGCTTTACAAATTTCAACTTCAACCTCCATTTTTTTTTGCATTGAGATAATTTTGAGTTCTCAATAGTTATGCCAATAGGATGCAAGCCTTCTAGCTACCTCCTAAGCCAGAGGGCTTAAATAGAACTCTAGAAGCTCAGAGAGGTAGGGTGTCTTAAAGGTCAGTAAAATCAACCAATAGCGAAACAAGAATCCCTCTTGCAAATGGCCACCATGTTGCTGCTTGAAGACTTCCGGAGAAGGGGAAGCCATTACTCCCAGTGCCAGCCCACATTAGTTTGAACAGCTTTCATTGTGAACAAGAGTTTTCTTACCTCAAGTTTAAAATTTTGTCTTTGTTGGGATAGAAATGATCACTACTAGCTTTGACCTCTAGAGCCAAAAGTTACAAATCCAGTCCATCTTTGACTTGACAGTTCTTCAGCTATTTGTAGTGACCTATAATGTCCTACCTAAGCCTTTGGTCACAGCGATGAACAATCTGAATAACAACCTCATTAAATTATGATAAGGTCACTGCCACCTTCATCATGAAGTGTGAAATTTGTTCGTCATATTAGCTCCCAGAAGGCTTAGATTGGCTCTGGCAGAAGAAGAGCCAGCACAACAAAATCTTGGATGCTTCGGGTATTGAAGTGTATGCTAAGGAGACCTAAGTTTTAGGGTAAGCTTCAGACTTCAAGGAGCAAGGTATTGCTTGGAGAGTTTCACATAGCATTTTAACTCTCAGACATACATGATGTGATTTTCCTGGAAATAGGCCTTACTGAAATACATTTCCGAAGCACTCTATGGGTTTTTAATCTCATCTCTATAAATTATTATACAGACCTGTTTAAAAGGTCCAAGTTATTTTTACAAGCTGGTCCAATGTCAGAAGATTTCACTGTGCTTGCAAGTAAGTCAGCTCCAGAAACAGTTGCCCACAATTAACTCCTCCATCCACAACTCTGACCACTGAAAAAAACATCCCCTAAACACATACTTATGATATAGGACATTGGAAATGCATTTAGAAATTCTCTGACTGTAGAAAAAGAGATCACTCTAGTGAAAGCATAAAAATTAATTGTGTTTCCTAATAAAGGTACTTTCAGAGTTTGACATATTCCAATAGTTCTTAGCGACCTATCACCATAAGCTGACAAATCAATCTAACTCAGTATGATGGATTGTTCCAAGTAAAACTCCCAGTTTGAACACTTGCTAACTGGAGAATAAGAAGGACTTCTCCACAATTGCTAAAATCACTGTTTTTAAACTAAATATAGTTTATAATTCATGTGTGTTGAAATCTTTACTCCTTGAGGGTGGAAGGGAAGAGAGAAGATTTTCTGAAATATTTATTTGGCTTTTAAAAATGGGGTAAAATGAAAGTAAGTTGAAGCAAACTTAGCAAATCTTAACTACTGGACTACTCTGATAAAGGAATTTCTAGCACGCAGTATCTTAAGCATTAAACAGCAAACATTGTATGAAGAAACTCTTTCCTTTTGAGTAAGTTGTTGCTTAAGAGCTGCTATATACTTTTCCTTTTGCCAGTCTTTCAATGATTAACTGGCTTCCTGATGCCTTTGATAGAATTTCTATTTCCATCATTCTCTCCCACCTCTTTTTTGCTCAGCTTCTCCCATCAATCTAACATCAAGGAGCTAATCTACACACTAGCAGCCTTCCTCTTGGGCTTTTCACATTCTGTAGATACTAGTGAAGCACTCAAGTTGAATGAAGTTATCAGCACATAACATTTTTTGTTCATATATTTCTCAACGATATTCTTCATGTATGTTATTGTTAGAAACATAATGTCCACTTAAAACATGGTCTTTTAATCCCTGCTGAAGTCTCACTGACGTTAAAGCGATTCTGTTCACCCAAAGAAGTTAAAAATGGAATCAAAATGTTCTCTCTCTCTTCCTTGCTAATGTTGTTTGTTATCTTATCCTCATTATTGCTATATGTTGTGTGCATCATCATGACTATTTTTAATATCATTTCAATACTCTACTACTCCCCATTCTATGCAACACCATTAGCAAAACTTATCAGAATACTTTTCAATTATTTGTCATGAATAAATTTCATAAATGGCATTAGACTTATGATCATAGACTTACAGTGACAGGACAACACTGAAATTATGTAATTCCATTTCCTATCATTATAGATGATAAAACTGAGGTTCAGAGATGAAGTGAAATGTGCAAGGTCATAGGTCATTAGTGGTTGTTGTCCTTTGCTCTCAAAGAGGACCAAAATGACATCACCATGATAAAGTGAAGTTTCATTGTGTCTGACTGTGGTTGATCACACCAATATGTGCACAGAATGCTCTACTACAGATTGGGCACAGATAGTCCATGTGACTATTTGGGTTGGTTACTCTAAATTTGCATATATTACATTTCTTTTGTGCTGTTTCAATTCTGTTTTGCTCATAGAGCACAGCACCTTTCTGATGTGGGTACACTATGCTGAGCAGTCCTGTGCCAGTGTCTACCATGTTGCACTAATCAAATCCAAAGTTCTTGAGAGAGACCTTGAGAGTGGCCTTGTATCTCTTCTTCTGACTACCATGTGATCACCTGCCCCATGCAAATTCTCAATAAAATAGTCTTTTTGGCAAGCATACATTTTGCATTTGAACAATGTGGCCAGTTCATTGAAGTTGTGCTCTCTGAACCATAGTTTGAATGCTTGGCAGTTTCATTTGAGCAAGGAAGTCAGTGTCTGGTACATTATCCTGCCAGGTGATCTTCAGAATCTTCCTAAGATAGTTCAAATGGCCATTAGTAACAGTCCAGTGACTCCAGAAAGGAAATTTAGTTTTGATGGAAGGCCAAACAAAAACTTCCTGCAAATTATAGCTATCTGAAAATTTAATGGGATACTTTTGGAAGAGAGGGGGCTCTTCTTCACTGTGAGTCTTCAGGCAGAGCTTGGCTGCTCACTTGTTGGGTTTGCTATAAAGGGTATTCATGTAAATATCTATCTATCTACCTGTCTATCTATCTGTCTAGATATAGAGATAAATAGATATAGATAGATTTCCCTCTCTCTATAAATATTATATATATTATATACTATACATACACATATATGTTTATATAATATGCACATAAACACACACATATATATATATATATATATATACATATATATCAATAAATTATCCTTAAGTTCCCATCCAGTTCTAAGACTCAACTTATACTTTACCTTTCAACTTGGCTCCTCTTGATACATTAATTTTGGTAACCTATATCTTAGGAATAATTATTAAAATTTCTGAGCACTCAGAATGCAGAGTATAGTCTGAAAGTCACTATTTGACAACTGGAGTGACCATATTTTGGTTCATCAAAAAGCCAATTAAAAAAAAAGTATGCAAAATGAGTGAGCTAGAGGTCAGAGATCCAAATTATTTCCTAGTAACTTTTATTCATTAGCTTTATTCATTAGTTTCACCTTGAATGAATAACTTAAACTTTCTGGGAGGAATTACTTCATCTGTCAAGCAAAGAATGTAAAAGCTCATCATGACACATCATAAGATAATGATGATTACATGTAATTTTAATCTATGGACATATCTTGAAAACCATAAAGTGCCATTTAAATGTGATATAATTCCTAATATTATTCATCTGCTGTAATATTCTTGGCTATAAGATTTCTTCCTTATGCCTTATTGTGGTGCAGAGATGATCCTGGATTTCTGAAAGCTGCTGCAGCAAAACTTAAGCTCTAGAAGCTTTTACCAAGACAGAAGGATCTTGGAAGTAGGATCCATGACAGGCAGGTCTGATCAACAAAGGCTAATACAAATGAATCCTGAGAGTCATAACCCCACTCAGGTTAACCACTAGAAAATGAATTTTTTGAGATCATTGAAAAGGCACAAGTTTGTAAATCAATATAACTATTGAACTAATCAACCTGTATCAGAATTGATCTTTTAACAAATGGAAATTGCAGAGGAAATGAAGATTTACATTTGAAAGACAATAGATTTTCCTTGCAAAGGCAAACAAAAGTCCCAGAAGAGCTGGGTTCATTGTGTTTTTTACATCAGCAAGACAAAAAAATATGTTCCATGTGATACTTGACTAGCCTGCCTTGCAAGAGTGCATGATGAACATAGACAAACAGAGCACCATGGAGATAATTAATGCTCATCCCTAAATCTGCTATAGAGGATAAAAAGATGTGAATTTCTAAGAACTTAAGATGTTCCAAACCAAAACAATGCATACTTTAAGAAATGGTGGCATCAGTTGAGAGGTAAACACAGTGGAACACCCAAAAGGGTGGTGAAAAATGTGTTATTGGGTCAAGAAACTAAAGTGGTCAAATGCTATTAGTATTCTAAACAATGATCTGACTAGATGCTGTGAATGCTTTCCTCTTTAAGTATCAGAAGACTCTAAACTTTGTGAGCAGAAGAGAACTACACACAAACACAAGTGAAATTCACTTTATTAATAGAAATAAACTAGTTATAGATGTAAAAGTCAAGTACAAATCAATTTTCTGGAAAAAGTCATATTTAGGGGTCAAAGCAAAGATTTTGAATTAGCAAGTTGGAAGAAAAGACTAACAATGAGAAGATACCATGTGATTACAGTATTATCTTAAAAAATGGGAAATGGAAAAGGTAAAAAAAATGATTTTGACTATTACTAATTCTTGAAAAACTAATATTAAAGAATTTATTAAAACTTAGAAGCCATGAAAAAAAATCTCCTTAGTCAACAAATAATGTGCTTGCCAATAGAAAGTCATGGCAGCCAAGGGCAACATTCATTTAGAATACAAACTTATTGGTTAAACACTACAGAGGAGAATAGGAGATGATTACAAGCCCTATCACCTCATAAACCAGCAAAAATCACTGGATGTGAAAACGAGTCTACAAGAAGTTTGGCAAAAGACCTAACTAACCCACATTATCCCAAGAGACAAATAGGTGAATCTGGCAGGAAAACAAATAGATGGAAAATGGAACAGTTTAGTTGATGTTTTTTTAATTATCCATGTTCATCTAAATGACTGTTAAACCACCACATTTGGACCCTGATACCTTCTTTCCCAATGTGCTATTCAAGAAGTAAAAATGACACTTAAAAGTTGACTTGGGCAGGGCAGCTGGAATTGAGTGAATACACAGAGCAAAAAATCCATGCTAGACATGACACCATCTTGAAAGCATTAACAAGGGATCTTATTACAAGATATCTCAGGGAGGGGGCATCTTGAAAGACTGCCACATGGAAGAGACATTAAAATTATTCTGTTTGGTCCAGAGAAAGCACTAACTGCAATGGATGGAAGTTGAAAGTAGATTTCAGTTCATTCGAGGAAAAAAGCTATACCTAACAATTTAGTGCTATTCAAAATGCAAAATATTGACTTGGGTGCAGAGAACAACTTTCCTTAAATAGAAGTCTTCAAGGAGAGGCTGGGGGACTATTTGTTGGGAATATTATTGTGGAGATTCCATTGATGAGATTATGTGAACTGACTGCTCAATCTCCTTCTCAGTCTAAAATTCTATAATTCTATGATTTGTAGAAACCTATGAAAAGAAGCAATAATATTAAGGAATGGTGTTACTACTCAAAAAAGGTGATGAAGAAAATATCAGAATCTAATAACCCATGGGTTTCTTTTCTATAGTCAGGGGGCTGAGTGAATGAAGTGATACACTTGGAGTCAAGAGGACCTTAGTGAAAATTTCACCTCACATACTTATTTTGCTGACTGATCCTGGGAAGTCCCATAACCTATGTCAGTCTCATCTGTAAAATGGGAACAATGGTAGCACCTACTACACAAAGTTGTTGTGAGGCTCAGATGAATAATATATGTAGAGTTATATAATTGTTATTTTATTTAATAAAAACATCCTTCTGAGTATGATACTTTTCCACATTACAGAAAATCTTTGACGAAAATGTAAGAAGAGCACAAGTGGGATTTTGCATGATGTAGAACAGATCGTTTTTATAGGACAAAAGAGCCTGAAAGACGCAGGTACCATTCCTCCGGCATGACATCCCATCAACATCTCACATCTTATTCCATGCCTTTGCACACGTAGTTTTTCATCCCTGGATTTCACTCTCTCATTATCTCCTCATTTAGAATCATTAGCTAACATCAAGAAACATTTCTTTTATAAGGCATATTCTTTCCCCTCAGTTGTTAGCACCCTTTTGGGGAGAGAGTAGGTGTGATATGATCCATCCCCCACCTCACTCATCCTGAAATAGTTGTTTGGGCCTTGTGTCAAAGCAAATGGACAAGAAAACATATGCTCATATGCAGACTGAGGATATATCATGGACAATATTCATAAACTCAACTCGCATTTAGATTAGGGATAATTGTACTTCTCTGGCTGAGTTGTGAAGGAAACAAGGGATTTGAAGACATGACCTAGAACCTGTGCAAAGGCATGAGGAGGGTAGATAGAATATTGTACATGAGGAACAGAAAAAAAATTAGGAAGACTGGAGTGTATGTGTGTGCATTCACATGTGTAGATATACATACATCATTATAACAGGTGGATAGGAGTGGGTGCTTGATGGATGGATAAGTCCTGTCCCAAGGAGATTCTCACAAATTTATAGATATATCATGGAAAGAATGATTTGAGGAAGCTTGAACAACGTGTTTTTCACATTTCTACCTACATTCATCATATTAGTTCAATAGAATTTTACAAGATACAAAATATTTTCCTTATTACCCATTACACTCTAATTGAGATGGGTGAAGGAATTGATTTCATAGAGCTCAGACACTTTCTATCATGTGGTAATAGCTAAAAAAAATCTTTAAAAACATCATCATGTTAGTATTCTACTGCAGTAGGCCTATTAATAACCTGACCTTCTAACATAATAGATTTTTGCTGGAATTAAATTGCATATTTTGAAACTTAAACTTAATGGAGATATTCACAGACAAGCTAAGGTCCTCAAATCTACCCATAAAAACCTTGGAAGAATGATCATTTAGGTAAAGGTAAACCATCTCTTCTAAGCCTATCAATTTATTATAGAAGAAAATGACACTTGTCTTAATGATTGATCTTTTAAACCCAAAGTTCTTTCATTTTGCTTAATCACTTCCATAATCTTATTATGTCCCTGTATTTTTCCAGGGATGATGTTGAGGTGTATAGGTTTTTACTCTCTTGGAAAATTGCTTTTCCTTTTTGTAAAGATAAGTGTTACATTTACACCTCCAGACTTTAGGGAAAATAAAGAATGGTCACAGCACCGATGATTTCACTCTCCTTTTTTCGTACCTTTATCCATATATCTGCTAGGTTGCTAGGTTTTGCTCTAGGAATCTTTTCTAAATTAATAAATTACTGGGCTCTGAATTGAGCAAACCTGAGTCTTACTAGTCAGTCACTGCTTTAAGATGACCTGTATCAGACTAAGCTTCAGAAGAGAATTTATTTGGGGGCTGGGAAGAGTTTCCTTTGTCATTCCCATCTAAGACTTGGCTGTACATTTGTGGGAAATTCACACACCCTCAGTCTCCTTATGAATGAAATAGTGATAGGAATATTCACACTACTTACCTCAGGGAGTTGTTTTTTTAGAAGAATGGACTTAAATTGTCATATAAATGAGTAGTAGTGTTATTTATTAATTTTAAGTCCATTACCAGATTGAATTCCAAATTCCATTTCACTACACAATTACAGAAATGGAGAATTGGAAAGGACCTCAGTGGTCATAATGTCATATTCATGGTCACTATAATGTACATGACAAATGATCACCCAGTCTCTTCTTGAGGACTTACAAAGATGGGACACTCCTCTCTTGACTGCTGAAACTTCAGCCTGATGAATGGTCACTCCATTCTTTCCCTGAAACACTCTACACCATCTTTCTCTCATGTTCTGCATTCTACTCTTATGCTCCTGATTGGTGAGCCTTTGCCCCATTTGGGTTCTTTTAGTCTCTCCATGCTGTATACTGTCCATGATTCTGCATTCAAACATTTTATGCTCTGGAATTCTGAGACTTCATCACATTCAGGATTGACAAGACTTTCCAGGATATGATGTGGCCATCTTCCTATTATCCCTACCCATCATGTTCAACCTTCTTCTTTCTACCTTTTTCTGTGGAACAATATTTAAATCAATACTGCAGTTCTGGAAAGGCCATGTTCTTTCATGGCACTATGATTTAACTCATCCTACCTGTGATTCTTTAAACCCAAACTCCCTCCCTTAGCTTCCATTGACCTTTGTATGTTTTGTCCCCCTCTGACAGTGTAAGCTCATCGAAGGCAGTGTCTATTTGTATGATTTTCTATTTGTATAGCCAGCACTTAATATTGTGAAGGTATAGAATGCTGAACACATGGAAAGTAGGCCCCTGTATAGCTTCATCCAGAAGAACCCATTCTTTTTATAGATTTGGAAGCTGATCTTTGACCCATATACCCTTTTCTCTTCCACCCGCCAGTGCCAGTCAAAAGAAAATCAAATATAATTCAACCAAGCAGCCACTTTTAACACCTTCTAACTTCCAGGCTCTAGGAAGTCAAAGATAATAAGGAAGTAATCCCTGATTTCAAGGAGCTTATATTCCACACAAGATTTCAAATGAATTTATTGGGGACATTACTGTGTACGTAAGAGAACATTTAAGAGATTTAGTTCCTCATCTTAAGTGATTTCCCATCCACTTAAAGATGGGACATAGAAGAAACTAGACAGAAATGCAATACTGAAATACAGAATTGTGTATGAGAATAACCAACATATATTAGACACTTAATAAACAATGGACAGGCACCATTGACCAACGAATCAAATGCTTGAGCTAGCGCCAATAAGCCTGGATTTCAAATCTGTACTCAGTGCAATCTTGGGAAATTTGCTTAATGCCCTCACTCTGCCTCAGTTTCCTTACTCATGAAATGGGGATGATAATGCTTCAGGCATATCCTTTATACAATTTTCATGTGGTTGTAAGACTCAAACAAGATAATAGTTTTAAAGTATTTTGCAAACTTTAGCGAATTGTGGAAATGTAAACTATTATTGTTTGTGAATGATGACAAAGAGATTGTAAACATTGCAAAGTGTGTGGGGGATAGTGGAAAACAGTCATTTAGATGAAGAGATATAACCACCCATGCTGTTAAGTTGCTCTTCTTTACAAATCTTTGGACAAGCATCCAGTGTTCTCGGTCTTGGCCCCTCCCACAACTTGGAACCTCTCTGTGGGGCCACCTCTTGGCTTGATTATTGAGGATACTATTGCTAGGTTTTAAAACCATTTGTAGCCCCAGGGTGTAGACTCCTTTATGGTTCCTGTAAAACTCTTCATCTGCAAGTTTTACTGAGGGATTCTAAGGTCTACTCAATCACCCTCTAGAATAATGAGGAAATAAACCAATCTCTTTAGGCATTATTTATGACATTTCACTGGGGAGTTTTTGGAAACTCATTGACTTCCTGAATATATTCCAACATGGTATTTGGGCAGTGAGTAAGATGGCTGACACATTTAGAGGTATCTGAACACTGCCTTTATATTCCCACTCCTTGTCTTAAATTGCAAGGACCTTAGGTCATTTAGGAGAGGAAATGAATTATTCATATTGCCTTCTTTGTCAGATCCCCAAGAGCCCATTACCTAAATCTAAAATGGATATATTGCTATTTAATTCAAGTCAAATCACCTAATATTTAATAAACACCTAGTCCATGCAAGCAAAGGATTGTGATAGAGTCTGACTTTTTGAAGCTAAACAAGACCCATTTTCTGCACTAACAGAAAGGATAAGACAAATAAACAATTACCTTCCCAAGTAAATATAAATCCACAGGGATCAGTCTAAATAGAGTGAAATGAAACTAGAAAGATTAACCCTTCTATCTGGGGGATTCAAGGAAAGCATTATTGAGAATGTGACCCTGGATCTGGGCCATTAAGGAAGGAAAGTATTTTGGCCATTGAATATAGAGATGGAAGACTTTTCCAGGTATTCCAGGATGCCATTCCTGTCCATGTCTTAATGACACAACATTCTTTACAGTTGGAGAGGAAACCAGGAAATATATGTGTTTAAACTTTGCAAATCATAAAATGTTATGGAAATGAGAATTGTTACTCATTCAAAGCACTTAACGACAAGAATCTATTGCAACTGTTGGCTTTGAATCTAATACCTAAGTGGCCTAGTTTCTTTCAGAGCTTTCAGACCATCAAGAAGGGCTAGAAAGACTTATTCTGCTGCTTACATAGAGATTACAACATTGAGAGGTGGTTTGCTTTCGGATTTGTAACATGAAATTTAGTCATACATATATTCCTAATATCTGGCTCTATTTAAAAGTGGAAACATATTAGTTTCATGTCCCCTTTTATGATCAGTGTGTACTTTGCTTACTGCTTTGCTGGAGTACTTTGCTTACAAATGTATAAAGAGAAAAGGAAAGTTGTTAGTTTTTTGTAAACATTTTCCTTGAAAATGTAAGTTTAATTGAAAATCATAAGAACTGAATATTCACAAAAGCTTGCTTCCTAAACTATAGTGAAATATACCACTTCATAACTTTAAGCCAAAAGAGCTGGACTCTGACCCCTTGTTGAATTTCCCATCACAGGGGTACCTTTTGGGTTGTCATCACTTATTAACAAGTGTATTAAAGAATGATGTTTCTGAAGTCAATGCTGTGGGGTCAGTC
>CM053771.1:552182509-552205824 GCA_028658325.1 Potorous gilbertii | reverse complement strand
CTTTTCCATTTGGCTAATTCTGCTTTTTAAAGCATTCTTCTCTTCATTGGCTTTTTGAAACCTCTTTTGCTAATTGAGTTAGCCCATTTTTCAAGGTGTTATTTTCTTCAGCATTTTTTGGGTCTCCTTTAGCAAGGTGTTGATCCATTTTTCATGATTTTCTTACATCTCTCTAATTTCTCTTCCCAGTTTTTCCTCCATTGATTTTCAAAATCCTTTATGAGCTCTTTCATAGCCTGAGACCATTGAGTATTTATTTTGAATGTTTTGGATACAGAAGCCTTGACTTCTATGTCTTTCCCTGATGGTAAGCATTGTTCTTACTCATCAGAAAGAATGGGAGAAGATAACTGTTCACCAAGAAAGTAACTTTCTATAGTCTTATTTTTTTTTCATTTTGGAGGCATTTTCCCAACCAGTTACTTGACTTTTGTGTCCTTTGTCAAGAGTACAGTATGCTCTGGGGATCTGTAAGATCTCAGTTCCTCCAAGATGGCACAAACAAGCATGTACACTGGTCTGGGAGCAGGAAGAGATTTTTGTGCCCAGAATCTTAGCAGTTTCCTCTCCACAGCCACCTGGCCTCCAGTTACACCACCATTCAATGTGAGATAAAGATCAGCTCCCTCAGGGCTTCTATACAGGACTGTGGTAATAATCAGCTCCTCAGTGCCCCCAGGGGTTTACCATCCAACAATGTATGTGGACTGCTGTAGAGGCTGAGGTGGGAACTGCTCCTGCCTGCCTGATGTGACCTCTGTGGCCACTGCCTGAGGCTGGAGCTATGAGAAGGCCCTTCTCCCTTCCTGGCCAGATGAAAAAAACCCATCACTGACCTTTGGTGCCTGTGGGTTGAGGGATCTGCGAACCCACTGCTACTGGGACTGGGGATTCCATGACTGGATATTCTACCCCCGCACCCTGAGAGCTGTTTGCAAGCTGTGTGTTGTGTGGCCCAAGGCTAGGCTGGGCTCTGCTCTGTGTCTGGTACAATAGACGTTTCCCATGGGCCTTTCAGGTCACCCTGGGCTGGAAATCTCCTCCACTCTGTTGTTCTCCACTTCTGCTGCTCCAAAATTTGTTGAGAGTCCCTCTCTACAGGTATTTTATGAACTGTGTGAGGAAAGCCTGCATATGTGTGTCTTTCTACTCTGCCATCTTGTCTCTGCCCCCCCTATAATTTTCTTTCTCTATTTTGGTTCTCTGTGCTTTATTTCTTGTTTGTTTCATTGAAGGAATATCTATGTATTTTGGAAATAGTTACATGTTCTTTGGGAATTCATTTATAATTTGTTCTATTTATTTTTCTAAGATGCATTATTGATTATTTCTTGTTCTGTTAATCAGGGCATTTTATACTTTTTAAAAAATATTCAATCATTTCTTCAAGGTTTAGGATATAAAATGAAGTAAAATAGTTTCTAAATATATATATATTTTATTATTTATTATGCATTATCTTTTTTTTCATTTTTCATTCTGGTAATTGGATTTCTCTTTCTTTTTTAAAACAATTTTTATTTAAAATCACACATACACACACACACACACACACACACACACACACACACACACACATACACGAAACTTCTGGTGCCAAGATGGCAGAGGGAGGAAAGATATTTTTGAAGCCCTCACAAATTCCCCTCCAAATAACTAGAAAACCACCTGAGAAACATTCTAGAAGCAGGGAAACAATTTACCAGCCTGGCAGAAAAGGTCTGTCTCAATGGAGTTTGAAGGGAGCAAGGTTCAAGATTTGAAGCAGTCACCAACCTTATATCAGTTTGCTCTCCTGCAAACCAATAGTTATCTAGACAAGGTGAGTAGTCTGTGTAGCACAGCAAGGCCCCACCCCAGCAATCCACCCCCAGCACAGACCACCAACCAGGCATTAACCCCACTGCTGACTAATGGTGAAGCCCCACCTATGGGCTTGCCAATTGTAAAACCCTTGCCCTTCACGTCTGCCAGAAGTGAGACCCTCTTTCCATAGCAATGCACCTGCAGGGCTCCACCCCCATAGCAAGCCAGCAACAAGATCTCTCCTCCTAGGCCAACCACCAAAAAGACTCTCTTACCATAGCAACTCAGGAGCAATTCCCCATACCTATAGCCTGCCAGTGGCTAAACCGCACATGCAGGGGTGGCCCAATAGGGAAAGCCAGAAAGAAAACCTACCCTCTAAAGAAAATAAACAGTTAAGCCATGAAGCCCAGTGAAAGCCAGCAATGGGACCCAGAGACCCAGCAAGAAAGGTTGGAACAGTGGAGAAACAGAGCTCAATTCTCACATAAAAACTCCAAGTCTCAAAAAAGGCAGACAAATTAGCAAGCATAAAAATAGAAGAGATTAAGAGGCTGAATACAGAAAGTCGCTAGGGTTATAGGTAAGATCAAGGTATAAAATTAGAAAAGGACAATAGCGTGAAAATGGCTCCATGTGAAGCCTCAAAGAAAAAAATATATAGCTTATACACAGGGCAAAAGAGAATTCCTGAAAGAGTTTAAAAAGCAAATTAGAGAAGTAGAAGAAAAATTGAGAAAAGAAATGAAAGTAATGCAAAAGGATCTTGCAAAAAAGTCAATAGTATGGAATACACAAAATATTACCAAGGAAAATAACTCCCTAAAAATAGCATCAGCTAAATGGAAAAGGAACAACAAAAGCTCACTGAAGAAAATAGTTCCTTAAAACTTAGAATTAAGCAAGTGGAAACTAATGACTCTGTGAGATATCAAGATACAAAAAAGGAAAATCAAATAAGTAAAAAAATAAAATAAAATGTGAAATTTCTCACTGAAAAAGCAACTGACCTTGAAAATTGATCCAGGAGAGATAATATAAAAATTATTAGGTTACCAAAAGCCATTTAAAGTGTCTGCATAACAACTTTCAAAAATTATCAAAGAAAACCTTCCTGATATAGTAAACCAGACAGCAAAATAGAAACAAAGGAGTCCACCAATAACAACCTAAAAGAGATACCAAAATGAAAACTCCCAGGAACATCATAGCCAAATTTCCAAACTCATAGATCAAGGAAAAATTGTTACAAGCAGTCAAAAAGGAACAATTCAAATATGATGGAGGCACAGTCAGGAATACACAGGTTTTGGTAGCTTCCACATTAAAGAAAAGGAGGACTTGGAATGTGATATACCAGAAGACAAAGGTACAGGATTATAACCAAGATCCACCTACCTAGCAAACTCAAATTTATTCTTTTAGGAGGAAAAAAATAGGTATTTAATGAAATAGAGGACTTTCAAACATTTCTAATTAAAAGACCAGAGCTGAATTATAAGTAAATATGACCTCCAAAGACAAAACTCAAGCAAACATTAAAAGGTAAGAAAAGAAACATGAAGAGAAAACATAACAAATTCAATAAGGATAAACTGTTTTTATTTCTATATGGCAATATAAATTTCTAAATCTTAACATCTTTAGTACAACAAGATCAATTAGAAAGAGTATATGTAGTCAGAAAGAAAATCAATGTTTGAGGGTTCAACAATCACTTTAATCATACACATATATCATTCACTTTGTTAAAGGTAAAAAGTCAAAACCCTGAACTTCAGGGAAAATATAGAGAAACAAAGATCCACCAAAAGACGGAGCTTCCAACTGTCTAACCATAAGCAATGCATACATCATAGATCAACAGACAGATAACTATCTGACCATACATACATAGTTACCAGAGAGAGACTCCAATATCTAGGTTTCCAAAGCCAGAGGTCTCCTTAACTGTTGCCCAGAGTCTCATCTGGCCAAACAAATATTTCCAAGGAATAAGTCCCAGAGTAAAACCTCAACTCAGAGTATTTATATACTTTTCAGAGACAGAGGGCATCACAGCCTTCAAGAACTAGTGCCTCATTAGAAATTAACAAAAGGTGTGAGCCTCCTCTAATCAAGCTTCCCTTAATGGACAGGCCCATTAATGGGTGGGGAAGATCTTTAACTCTCTGATTAACATTACATTGATGAGATGAACTCCCCCTCCCCCCAAAAATAAAGGGATGAGAAAGCAAATTGCACTGCAATAAGAAGGAGGGGCCATCTTTAATTATCCCACATGAAAGAGACATGAAAATGTTATTATAACAGAGGTGAAGATGAGAGTAGGGTAGTGGGTAAAGCTTAAAACTTACTCTCATCAAAATTAACTTAAAGAGGGAATAACATACACACTCTGTTTGATGTAGAAATATATCTTATCCTATTAGGAAGTTAAGAAAAGAGACAGGGATAATAGAAGGGGGGCAGAGATTGATAAAGGGGATGATATGTTGGGAAAGATGGTGATCAGAAGTAAAACTCTTGTGAAGAGGGAAAATATTGGGGGATATTAGGGAGGGGGGATAAACAAGCAAAAACTAGCATATAGGGAAATACACAATTAGTTACCATAACTGTGAATGGGATGAACTCACCCATAAAATGGAAGCAGATATCAGAATGAATTAAAAACCTGAATCCTGTTGTTTATATGAAACACATTCAAACAGAGATACTTACAAGGTAAAAGTGAGGGTCTGGAATGGAATCAATTATGCTTCAGCTGGAAGAAAGCAGGGGTAGCAATCGTGATCTCAGACAAAGCAAAAGCAAAAATTCTAGTTAAAAGAGATAAAGAAGGAAATATACATCAATGCTAAACATATATGCACCAAATGGTACAAAATCTAATTTTCTGAAGGAAAAGTTGGATTGAGCAACAGGGAGAAATAGATAATGAAGTCTTCTAATACGGGACCTCAACTTTACCTTCTCAAAGCTAGATAAATCTAAAAAAAAACCATAAACAATAAAGAAGTTAAGGAGGTGAATAAAATTCTAGAAAAGTTAGATATAATAGCTCTCTGGAGAAGATTTAATTGGAATAGAAGAGAATAGACCCTTTTTTCAGCAGTACATGGCACTTACACAAAAGCTGACCCTATATTAGTATATAAAAATACTTCAAAACCAAATGCAGAAAAGCAGAAGTAGTAAGCATATTCTTTTCAAATCATACTGCAATAAAAATTACATTCAATATGGACAATGGAAAGAAAGATGAAAAAATAACTGAAAATTAAATGATCTAATCCTTAAAAAGTAGATCAGAAAAAAATCATAGAAACAAGAAATAATTTCATTAAAGAAAATGACAATGAGACAAAATACTAACATTTATGGGATATGGTCAAAACAATAGTTAGGGGAAGTTTTTATGTTTAATTGCTTACATTTGTAAAATAGAGAAAAAGCAGATCAATGAATTTTGCATGGAACTAAAAAAGCTAGAAAGAGAAGAAATAAAAAATCTCCAATTAAATTCCAAATCGAAAATCCTGAAAATTAGAGAAGAGATTATAAAATTGAAAGTAAGAAAGTCATTAAACTGATAAAAAAAAAACTAGAATCTGATTTTATGAAAAAATAGAAAAACCACTGATTAATCTGATTTAGAAAAGGGACAAAGAAAACCAAATTACTAGTATCAAAAATGAAAGAAGTGAATTTGCTACCAATTAAGAGGAAATTAAGGTAATTTTTAGGAACTTTTTTGACCAACTATATGCTTGTACATTTGGCAATTTAAATGAAATGGATGAAAATCTACAAAAATATAAATTACCCAGAATAAGAGAAAAATAAAATGTTTAAATAACTAAATTTAAGGAAAAGAAATTGAACAAGCTGCCAATGAACTTTGTAAATCCCCAGGACCAGACAGATTCACAAAAGAACTTTAGCAAACATTTAAAGAACAACTAATCCAACACTACATAAATTATTTGGGATAATAGGTGAAGGAATCCTACCAAATTCCTTTTTATAACACAAATATGGTACTGATACCTAAACCAGGGAGAGTCAAAACAGTGAAAGAAAATTATAGAATTTTCTTTATTTTTATCTTAATTTTATTAATGGATATTCTGGCAAACATTTAAATAAAATGGTTTTAGAATAACATCACAAGGATAATGCACTATGACCAGGCAGAATCTATATCATGAGTGCAGGACTGGTTCAATATTACAAAACTATCAGTAAACTATCAGTATTAGGAAAATGATCAATAACAAAACCAACAGAAACCATATGACTGTCTCCATAGATGTAGAAAACGTCTTTGACAAAATGCATCTCCTATTCCTATGAAAAACACAAGAGAGCATAGGATAGTGAGGCTTATCTTAAAATGATAAGTAATATTTATCTAAAACCATCAGAAATTGTTATCTCTAACAGAAATAAGCTGGAAGACTTCTCAATACATCAGAGTGTGAATTAAAGATATCCATTATCACCTCTATTATTTAATAATGTACTAGAAATGCTAGCTATATCAATAAAAGAAGAAAAAGAAATTAAAGGAATTAGATTAGGCAATGATCATTCTGCAGATGATATGATGCTATATTTAGGAAATTATATTTAAAATTATTAATAACATTAGCAAAATTTCAGTATATAGAAAAACCACAAAATCATCAAAATTTCTATATATTACTAAAAAAAAGTCCAGTAGCTAAAGATAGAAAAAGAAATTTCATTTAAAATAACTGTGACAATATAAAGTACTTGAGAATCTACCTGCCAAGACAAGCCTAGGAACCATAGGAATACAACTACAAAATACTTTCCACAAAAATAAAGTCAAATGTAAACCAATGGAAAATAATTTCTCAGGGGTACAAGCCTAAATTAATGTATTTATTTAGTTCTATACAAATCAAACTATCAAAAATATTTTATAGAGCTTGAAAAACATAATAAAATTCAGCTGGAGGCACAGAAGCTGCAGAATATCAAGGTAATCAATGAAAAACAAAAAATGCAAAGCAAAGTGGTCTAGCCATACTGGATCTCAAACTGTACTATGAAGTGTTAGTCATTAAAATTATTTGGTACTGGCTAAGAAATACAGTGGTGGATCAGCGTAATAGATTAGGTACAAATTACATTCTTATAAATGGTCATAGTAACCTAGTATACGATAAATCCAAAGAGCCAAACTTTTGAAACAAAAACTCATTATTCAACAAAATAATGTTCTTTGATGCATCAATTCTTTAAAATTGACTTAGTCTCCATTTCAAATTCTTAATTACTCTTCAGCAGCAGTTTATAGAGGCTACTTTTATTGCATTGTGATTGGTAAAGATTTATTTAGGCTGCATTCCTACAATTATCTGTGAAGTTCTTATGCCATAGAACATGGTCATTTTCTTCAACGTGTCATGTACAGCTGAAAAATTTGAACGCCTTTCTGTTCCTATTTAATAACTGTCTACAACCTAGTATATGAGGCAGCTAAGTGGTGCAGCAGATAAGAGTGCTGCTCCTGCCTTCAAGAGTCCTGATTTCAAGTTCAGCCTCAGACATTAGCTGTGTAACTTTGGGAATGACGCTTAACTTCCACCTTCCTCAGTATCTTCAATTGTAAAATGGGGACAAAAGTAGTAACTATCTATGAAAGTTGAGAAGTTTAATGATAATTTTAACAGCAAAAACATACATTCCATGTGCCATACACTGTACTAAGGGCTTTGCATTGATTATCTCATTTTATCTGTAAAGCACTTAGCACAGAGCGTGCCATATAATGCACAGCTGAGAAGCAATGTTTCCTTTCCTCCTCCATATGTAACTTAGGTAAATTTGTATTCAGGTCTTCAATTTCTTTCTTTTTTTGGTTTTTGCTGTGGTTTTTATTAGATTTCTCTATATTTGATTAGGGTATATTGAGATCTCCCCATCACTATGGTTTCACTGTCCATGACCTTTCAAATTTCTTTACTTTTTCCTTTAAGTATTAAGATGCTGTGCCATCTGATGATTTAGCTAAATATTACCATGATTTGAGTGAAAGCTCATTGTACACACACACATACATCAGTACATACATACATATATGTCTGTGTTTCAAGTGTGTACAACATAGTTTCAAGCATATCTATAAAGCAATATGTATGCATGTATATGTATGTAAACATGTGTGTACTTATATGTACATATTGCTTATATGTACATACATCTTACATATATGTATATACAATTTTTTATTCCAAACCATTCTATTTTCTTCAATTCTGTGGACGAATCCTTTCCATTTATATTCATAATTATGAATGTTAATTATGCATTTTCCTCCATCTTATTGTCTTACATGTTTTCTTCTCTTTGATCTTTTCCTCTTTTTTTAAAACCAAGAAGATGGTGAGAGATACAATATTCCCAGCCAGTTTTCTAAATCTGCTGCAATTTCATCAGATTCCCTGTTCTTTTTCTCTTTCTCTTACTTAAAAACCTGATCATAAGTTCTTACCCTTTTCTTTTTTCATTCCTTTTTAGACTCCTCTTCCGGATCCACTCTGAGTTTAGAGTTTATTCTGTTCATGGCTAAGCCACTATTTCCTTTGAGCAGTTCATATTAAAGTGAAGTTAAGAATTCTCCACTCCCTTCACACTTACTTCCTGTTTGTGTAGTCTTCCCAATAATGTGTGATACTTTCCCTTTTCTTTTCCCTATCTTTCCCAGAGTATGTCTTTCTTCTTCCCTCCCCTCCCCCTTTTTAATAGTGATTAAAACATAAGAAAACCACCATAGGTCATATATCAGAGGAGACATTTGTATCCTCTATCAAAATGTAACCACTTCATTAATTAATCCCTTCTAATTGTTTACTCATATGTACTTTTTGAGTATCTATTCGCATCTATGTTTGCATTTGAAAGTTTCTATTTATGATCGTTTCATCAAGAAAGCATTGAAGTGCCATATTTAATATACAGTCCACTTTCCCTTATAAAGCAGTATTTAAGTATTCTGGAAATATAGGATATGGCTTATATCTCTATCTATTTATCTACATATCTGTCTGTCTGTCTATCTGTCTATCTAGTGAGCTTATATGAATTTTGACATACATTTCCCACCCCAGGTTCCCCATTTACTTTGTCTTCTGGTTTTAATGAATCTGTGCAATTTTTCTTGGTGATTTCTTGAAACATGATGTCCAGGATTTTTTATTGATTGTGGCTTTCTTAAAGTTGCATGATCCTTGAACTTGCTGTCCTTGATACGTGTCCCAGTTCAGTATATTTTTATTTTAATGACATTTTGTATTCTTTTTGTCTTTTAACTGTTTTTAATATTTCTTGTTGTCTCATAGAGTAATTAGCTTCTGTATGGTCCATTCTAATTTTCAAGGTGTCTTAGTTGGGTTAGATTTCGTATCTCTCCTATTTAATTCTCTTTTCAAGAATTTCTTCCACAATTCTCATTTATTCTAGTGTTCATTTTTTTCATTTTATATTCCTACATGGTTAATTATTGTATGATTTCCTGCATGAATTATTGACCTTATTCCCAGGCAGTGTTTTTATTTAAAGTTTTGCTTGTAACTGTTCGGAGTCATTCTCTTTTTCTGGCTTTGTGCTTTGGGCATCTTATTCACTTGTAGTTTTTTATTATTGTTGTAGCTGCCTTCTGTTTGTTTGATTACTCACTTTCCCACCCTAATTCTATTTCCAGCATGACTTGGAAAACTGGAATTTCATGTTATGGTCACTTTGGGGGCAGTGTCCTGGCTCTGTTTGGTCTTACGTTATATTATTAGGTGCCCTGCTGCTTCTTTTCTATATGTTGAGGGTGGCATTCTTCAGGAATCTCATAGGTATTTCAGATCTGATACTTGCCAAATTTCAGTGTACTACAGTACATGGTAGGTGTAGATACCATAGCCATCCTGGCCTTAGATTTACAATCTCTTGAGCCAGGTCTGGGTCTGGATAAAGCAACTATTTATTTGCTTTTGAGAACTCCAATATACTGACCATAACATGACACCTCCACCACCACCACCACCACATACACACAAACACAGCTTCTTGGGAGCCTCTGCAGTTTTAGAGTAACAGAATGTCAGGGATTCCCTTGTTCTGAGTTCCATGACTTGATAACTGAATTTCGAGCATTAGCCTAGTCTGGGCACACACCATAATTTAATTTTCACTATTATCATGCCTCATCACTTTTTAAGTCTAAACAATTAACAAAACAATAAAGACATGATTTGCAGTGTGTGCTCATTTCCAAGCCATTAATATTCACTCTGAAAATTTAACAAGCAGCTCTCATGGGTTGGTTTGAACTGTCTCCAACACACTACAGGATTAAACAAACAGAAATAAGAGCTGTCTTCTACATAACTGCACAGAGTCAGGTATCAGGTCAATTACATGCTGGAACCACAAACTTATCTTAGTACAATAGCCCTTTGTCCTATAAAGTCCCCACACTAAAGTACCCTCTCTTGCTTTGCCATCTTTGCTGGTCTCATTGTTTATGAAGATCTGAGCAAAGCACTTCATAAAGTATCTTATATTATTCTTGTATAAAAGTGAAAAAAAAGATGTAGGCTAGATGGTAGTATAATTAGGTCTGCTTTTCACTGGTTGAATCGGTTACCTCAAAGAAGAACTGTCTATGCTTCATTGTTCGTTTAGACTGTTTCCAGTGGAATGTCTTAATTATATATGTTTCAGTTAGTGCTGTTTTGATTTTTGTAAGTGGCTTATTTAAAGGCATAGATGGCATGATAGAAAGTTTATTACCATAAGCAATGATAGTGAAAATACATAAAAACCTTGATATACTAAACTATTTTTTAATCTAATGACACTTAAGCAGCTTTACTTTTAAATCCTAAAATCAATTGCATTCGCTAGATATAAACTTAAATAATTTGAAAAATAAATTGCCAAAGTATAACTTTGGGCAGCATAGTTGGGCATTATTTATGGTTGGTTGTTGTCCTTCATCTTCAAAAAAGATCAAAATGAAATCACCATGATAAAATGAAGTGTCAGTGTGTCCGACTGTGGTTGATCAGACCAATCTGAGCCCGGAATGCTCTACCATAGGTTGGGTACAGATAGTCTATGTGAATATTTGGGGTAGATATCCCAAATTTGTTCATCTTGCATTTACTTTATACTGTCTCAATTCTGCTTTGCTGAAAGAGCACAGCACCCTTGCTGATGTGGGCACATCATGCTAAGCGGTCCTGTGCCAGTGTCTTCCACGTTGCACAATCAAATTCAAAGTTCTTGAGAGAGACCTTGAGAGTGTCCTTGTATCGTTTCTTCTGACCATCACAGGATCGCCTATCCCATGTGAGTTCTCCATAAAACAGTCTTTTTGGCAAGTGTACATTTTGCATTTGAACAATGTGGCCAGCCCATCAGAGTTGCACTCTCTGACACATAGTTTGAATGCTTGGCAGTTCAGCTCGAGCTAGGACTTCAGTGTCTGGTCCCTTATCCTGACAGATAATCCTCAGAATTTTCCTAAGATATGTCAAATGGAAGCAATTCAGTTTCCAGGCATGATTGTGGTAGACTGTCCATGTTTCACAAGCATATAACAATGAGGTCAGTACAATGGCTCTGTAGACCTTCAGTTTGGTTGTCAGTCTAATATCTCTTCTCTCCCAAACTTTTCTTATGAGCCTCCCAAACACCAAGCTAGCTCTGACAATGCATGCATCAACCTCATTTTCAATGTGTACATTCCTGAAAAGTACACTACCAAGGTAACTTAGCCACAGCATACAAAACTTCTCCATTTCTTGTAACCAATGGTTCTATGTATAGATGGTGTGGTGGTGGTTGATGGAGCACCTGCGTTTTCTTGGTGTTAATTATTAGGCCAAAATTAGCACAGGCAGCAGAGAATTGATTCATACTTTGTTGCATCTCAGCTTCAGAGGCTGCATTGAATACACAATCATCTGCAAACAGAAAATCATGCACCAACACTCACTTCACTTTGGGCTTGGCTTGTAGCCTTTTCAAATTGAAGAACCTGCCATCAGTACAGTCACTGACCTTGATGCTGAGTTCATCATCATTGAAATCATTTGTCAACATGGCTGAAAACATCATACTAAAAAGCATGGGAGCAAGCACATAGCGCTGTTTCACTCCATTGGTGACTGGGGAGGCACAAGAGCACTGTCCATTATCCAGAACCTGGGCAAACAGGCCATCATGAAATTGACATACAATGTTGATGAACTTCTCCAGGCAACCAAATTTTGACATAATTTTCCATAAGCCCTCATGATTAACAGTGTCAAAGGCCTTGGTGAGATCTACAAACATTGTGTACAGACCTCTGTTCTGCTCCTGGCATTTCTCCTGGAGTTGTCGGGCAGCAAACACCACATCGACTGCTCCTCAGCCCTTTCTGAAGCCACACTGGCTCTCAGGTTTATGACCATCTTCCAGGTGAATGATCAGCCTATTAAGGAGGGCTCTAGCAAGAATTTTGCCAGCAGTGACTAAGAGAGATATCGCCTGTGATTGTCACAGGACAATCTATTCTCTTTACCCTTATAGAGATGGACAATGGAGTCATACTTGAACTCCTGGGGGATAATTTCCTCTTGCCATATAAGCTGTAAAATTTCAGTCAACTTTTGTATGAACAACGGTCCCCCTACCTTGTAAATCTCAGCTGGAATACAATCAGCACCAGATGTTTTGCCACATGAAACCTCAAAACCTCTTCATCAGTTGGAAGTTCAGCTAAGGAGGGATTGACATCCACCTGAGGTAAATGGTCAATGTCCTCAGCATTGTCCATGATGGTCTGTTGAGAACACTATGGAAGTATTCAGCCCATCTCTCTAGGATCATGTGCTTTTCACTAATTAATGTGGCTCCATCAGCACTGAGTAATTGTGATGCACCATATGTTTTTGGCCCATAAATAGCTTTCAGGGAATCATAAAATTACTTTGGATTGTAAGGAGAAGAGACAGACAAGATGTGAAAGTGACAAAGGCAATGTGTGATGCAGAGTGCTGGACTAATCATAGACTTATCCTTTCCAAGCTAAATATTTGCATTCATCAAAAGCACTGACCCCAAGGCAAAATGACTACCAGAAGCATTAATGTCAACAACTTAGAGCTCTTCTCTGAAATCAGTTTGTTGCTGACGAGGAGGGAAAGTTGGGCGAGCACACAGTTGGCAACAGTGGAGCAGCAGAGGAGGGGGCAGCTTTCAGAGGTTTAGGGTACAGCATTGCGTTGGCTCATCTGGGTCTGAACACTCTCAACCACCAAGATGGTTTGATGAAAATAACGGGGAAATTCAGAAGCTGCTCAATAAAAAGGGAGATTTTCACATAATTCACCATCAGGGTAGTTGATCCACCTCTAAGAAGGCAGCATTTAATTCCGTCAAAAGCAAAACACAAGCAAAGTTTGGAGAGATGCAGGATTCTTGGTTCAGTAAAAAGGCAGATGAAATTCAGTTTTATGCTGATATAACAATCCAAAGTGCTTTTATGATTCCTTGAAAGCTATTTATGGATTAAAAACCTGTGGTGCATCACAACTACTCAGGGCATTACTTTCACTGAATGAATGAATAGTGTAATATGGCAGAAAGAAAGCTTATGAAATCTCAGGCTTCTTGAAGATAGCTACAACTACAAGAATTAAAGAGATTTCCATTACTTTTGCTTAACCACATGTGAAATATTTATATTCTGATCTAAGAAGCATTATTTGTGAAAATAATTTTGATCAACTGATTGGGGTCAAGAAGACAGCAAACAGAATGGTACTGGAATTAGTTTCTTTTAACAAAGGACAAAAGGAATTGTGTAAGTTTCGATTTTTCAAGAATTAGATGGAATATGATGAACAGGAAGACCCCAGAGAGGCCTGGAAGAAATTATATGAATTGATGCTGAGTGAAAGGAGCAGAACCAGGACAACTATGTACACAATAACATTCAGAGTGTGGGAGGAATTTTTCTGGTAGGCTTAGCCCTTTACAGCAATGCAAAGACCTAAAAAATTCCCAGTAGACTCAAGGAAAAATCCTTCTACATTCAGAGAAAGAAGTATGGAATTAGATTGCAGAATGAAGCAGACTATTTTCTCTTGTGTTATGTTTTTTTTTGTTTGGTTTGGTTTTTTTCATGGTTTGTCCCATTCATCTTAATTCCATGTAACATGACTAAGATGAAAATGTATTTAGTGCCTTCTCTCAGAAGAACTGAGTTCAAATTCTGACTTTTACCAAACAAAATGAATTTGGACATAATTTTACAACTGTGAGCCTCATTTTATTCATCTGTAAAATTGGAAATTTGGATTATATTATTTCCCATGTGTCTTCAAGCTCCGAAGTTCTATGGAAACAGAAAGTATTTAAGATAAAAAGCAAGAGAACATGAAATTTTAAAGTAGGCAAATCACTCGACAGTATGCTACTTAATACAAAGAATTATGCTTTAGGAGATGGTATATGAGAGAAAGCATATTAGATCTGTTAGTCTATACATCTTGTAGGTTAATGGTACATCAAGGAGGGAAAGCCAAATTGCACACATATGAACTATTCATTATCTGATCTTTTTTTCCTGATCAGGTGTCAAAGTGAAGCATCTATACTGGTAATGGAAAAAGACATGAAATAGCTTTGTTTTTTTCCTACAAGCTGTCAATTACATAAAAAAATTAGCTGTGCCAAGTAAAATTTCTTTTCGGAGAACCTAATAAAGCAGGTAGTTTTAATTTTAGATGTTTTGCTAAAGAGAGAGGAGTGTCACAAAAATTCCTATGTCCTATTCACTTGGCACTGAAAGGAAGAAACATAAGTGAGCTGATGAGAGTGCTATGCTTAGAGTCATGAGCCCTAGTCACTCCTACCTTTTACTCTTTGCTCTCGATGTTATAATAAATAAGTGATCTAAAGTGGCTAGGTCTCAATGCCCATATCTGTGAATAAAGGGCAGGAAAGATGATGTAACCTGGATAAGGGAAAATAAAGGAAATATATGGGACAATGAAAGAAATATGGAACAACAATACCCATGTCTCAATGAAAAAGTGGTCAAAAGATAGGCACAGTGACAAAATAATTTCAAACTATTGACAAATGCATGAAATACTGCTTCAATTCACTAATAGTAAGATAAAAATGTTTTAAATACACAATGTCTATACACATATACATACATAATGACTACAATAAAGACAATGAAAGTAATAGTCAAATGAAGCCATCCTAATGGCAAATCTGAGCTGTGGGTAATGAAGTGTATCTCCATAATTTGGGGAAAGAGATGGGCAATTAAAGATGCAGAACAATGCATAGAAGTTTAGACACAGGCACGATATCAGTTGGGTTTGGCTTTACGCTTTCCATTTCCAGGGAGGAGCAATTGGGTACAGATAGGAATCAGGCTTGTATTTGTCATTTAATGACAAAAAAATTAATTAAAGGGTTGGAACAAATAATCTCTAAGGTTCATTCCAGTTCCCTATCTTATCATTTTGAATTTATTGATAAATTTTATGCCCAGTTTTTTAAGTTCAGTTTAGCATGGTGAATTTACTTGGAAGTAGATAATTCAACTGGCAAAGCATAAGCTCCTACTGCGAGAGCAGCCATGTACCATTCCTCCTCAGTCCCTTCTTCCCTTCCCTGATGCCTTCATAAGATAGCTACACTTAAAATTTTTTCTTTCCTGATTCATTTTCTATTTTCCCTAGAATCAGCTTTTGCTTTCTCCTTTCCAGAGAGGTCTCTACCAAGCCATCCTAGGAAAGATTTCATCTTGAAATAGTGATCATGAAAAATCTGAGTGAGGGACTTGGTTGATCTCCTCTATCTTGTGGGAAGTATCCTCAGTGGAAAAAAAAAATCTGGTTAAGGTGGTGTACTTTTCTACTGAGCACTGATGGGGGAAAAAATAAAAAAATAACTAGGAATGGGTGAAGAGGGGATATTTGATGCATTCAGTGATGTGGCAGTGGTCCCAGCTATCATAT
Source organism: Potorous gilbertii (assembly GCA_028658325.1). Lineage (NCBI taxonomy): Eukaryota > Metazoa > Chordata > Mammalia > Diprotodontia > Potoroidae > Potorous > Potorous gilbertii. Next base: position 552,189,955 of record CM053771.1, on the reverse strand, counting down.
GCCCTTCCCTGTGTAATATTTGAAGGTTTGCCATATCAATAAGATTTGGCAGTTTGTGGTTCAAAGTGACAGGTGGTTGTTTGGGTTGTTAGTATAGACATTTTATGGAACTGCAACCACTAGGGAAAGGTTTGCAGTGGATATCCATCTCTGAGTATCCTACAATAAAATTTGCATCACTTTCTAAATTCTTCTACAGTCACTTTCAGCATTTTTCAATTGGAACCTGAGAACTGATGGGTTTACCATCAGACTAATGCAAGATAGAGTAGAAGAATTTCCTAGAATCTTAATTTAAGGGAGGAATGACATATACATTATTGAATATTTCATCCACTGGGACAAGTACTTGGCTCTTCTCTGCAGAACGTTTTCCTGGGGTGTTGCCCAGTTCCACACGGAAACACACAAGTATTCTCTTTATTTCTCACTGAACTAATTCCTTCCACAAAGATTGATTGAATGTCTGCTGGCATGTAGCGTGGCATGAGTTCTGGTGTAATATGGGAGGAATATAACAGAATTAGAAGATGTAGTTGTGTTGAAAACAAAAACTATTAACAGGGATACAAAACGTTTTTGGATATTTCATTCAGTCAAACATTAATTCAATATATAATTATTTATTAAGCGATATTATATTCCAGGTGTTGTGCTAAATGTTGCTGATACAAAAAGAGGAAAAACAAAATCCATGTCCTCAAGGAACTTACAATCTAACGAGGGAGACATGAGAACAAATATATACAAAGCAATACCGAGAGCATAAATAGGAAGCAACAGAGGGAAAGCAGCAGGATTGAAAGGTTGGAAGAGACTTGATGTAAAAGATTGTTTTTTTAGTTAGAAGAGTCAGTAGGAAGAGATGAGGAGGAAGAGAATGCTGAGCATGGGGGACAAAGCAGACAAAGTGACCAGATTGGAGGGTTGTAGATTCTTTTTCATGGGACAGACACGAATCCAGTGTCACTAGATGGAAGGCCATGTAGTAGGAATAAGATATAAGAAAAAAAGAAAGGTAGAGGGGCCTAGATTATGAAGGACTACCACGTAGACCATTTTGTATTTGATACTAGATGTAATAGGAAGCTATGAGGATTTATTAACTAGGAGAGTGAGAATGTTGAACATATGCTTTATGAGAATTGCTGAATGAAGGGTAGATTGGAGTGGGGAGATACTTGAGGCAAACAGGCACACCAGCAGGCTATCACAATTTTCCAGGCATGGAGTAATGGGGGCCTGCACTAAAGTAGTAGCATTGTCAGAAGAGAGGAGACAAACACAAGAAGTTGCAGAGGCAAAATGGGTGATCCTTCTTTACATCTTGGATATGAGATAATGAAAAGAGGATATCTCCCTGGTTTCAACCCTGAGAAATCAGAAGGATGATGTACTACCATATATGGAAGGTAGGCAAATGGTGAAGGGTCCAAGGCAAAAGATAATGAAATCCGTTTTGGACACACTGAGTTTAAGATGTCTACTGGACCCCAGGTAAAAGTGTCTGAAATTCCATTGAAGATTCAAGACTGGAAATAAGTTGGGAGGTTGAGGAAGAATATTGATACATTTTTGAGAATCTTCTGTATAGATATAGAAATGAAAAGCACGGGCGTAGATGAAATCATCAATTGAAGCAGTACAGGGAAAGAAGAAAAGAGGGTCCAGAACTGAACCTTGAGCGACACTTCCGGTTAGAGGACATGATCTATATGAGAATCCAGTAAAGAAGACTTCAAAGGAGTAGTCAGATAGCTAGGAGAAGAAATAAAAGAAGTGTCCCAAAACCTAGGGAAAGGGGAGTATCAAGGAGAAGAGAGAGTGATAAACACTGTGAAAGGATACAGAGAAAAATGAAATAAAAGGCCATTAAATTTGGCAATTAAGATATCACTGGTAACTTAGGAGAGAGGAGTTTAGGTGGAATGAGAAGATCAGAAGCTGGATTGTAAGAGATGAAGAAGAGAGAGAGAGAGAGAGAGAGAGAGAGAGAGAGAGAGAGAGACAGGGAGACAGAGAGACAGAGACAGAGAGTGAGAGTGGGGGGAGGGAGGAAAGGGGGAAGAGAGAGAGAGAGAGTGAGAGAGAGAGCGAGCAAGAGAGAGGGAGAGAGAGAGAGAGGCTATCCATTACTCTTTCTTTCAATAAGTTTTGTCTCTCCTTAGTATTTTGGCCATATACATCCTTGAAGATATATTTCTGTACCCTTGCATGCATATTTTTTATTAGAAATATGCTACAGCTTGTTTATGCATATCATGAAAAAGGTCACTGTCCTTTTCTCACCTTGAATATTCACCCTTGTGAGGTAGAGAAGTTCATAATTCATATAATACCAATGAATAAATATTGGTATTAAAATATGGACTTCCAAAAAATAGAGTGGTTTGGGGGGTGGAGCCAAGATGGTGGAGTAGAAGCAGAGACTTGCTAGAGCTCTGCCCCAAGCCCAGCTATATACCTGTAAAAATGATTCTAAACAAACTCTGGAGCTGCAGAGCCACAGAAAAATGGAGTGAAGCACATCTCCAGCCCAAGACTGCCTGGAAGGTTGACAGGAAGTATTTATAACACTGTGCTGGGAACAGAGTATAGTCCAGCCTGGGCTACCTGGCACATGCAGGACCTGAGCAGGTCTCAGGTGACTGAATCTCTGGCACCTGTGGTAGTTTTCAGACTTCAGAACTCCAAAACACTGAGAACAAATTGGAAGGTCAGTGGAAAAAACCTGTTGAACCTGCGTGACAGAGTAGAGTGGTCCATCCCCAGTCCCAGGGCTGAGGAGGGGTGAAGGAGCCTGGGCAGCCACAGCAACAACAGCAGCAGAGGCAGGGGCAGTTTCTGGAGTTCTATGCCCACATATTGTGGGGGGTATCAAATGGCTGACAGTACATCTCCTCATCCCAATTGGAATCAGTGAACTACCTTGACAAAGAGTTCAAAAGTCAAGTAAATGACTGGAGAAATAAGCAAAAACTGTAAACGAATCAGACTAGAATTTTACTTTGGTGACAAGGAAGATAAAAATATGCAAACAGAAGAAGACAACGAAGTCAAAGCTTCTACATCCAAAGCCTCCAAGAAAAAGATGAATTGGTCTCAGGCCATGGAAGAGATAAAAAAGGATTTTGAAACTCAAGTAAGAGAAGTAGAGTAAAAATTGGGAGTGATGCAAGAAAATCATGAAAAAAATAAGTCATCTGCTTGCTAAAGGGAACCAAAAATGCTGAAGAAAATAACATCTTTAAAAACAGACTAATCCAAATGGAAAAAGAAATCTAAAAAGTCAATAAGGAGAAGAATGCCTTAAAAAAACAGAATTGGCCAGATGGAAGAGGTGGTCCAAAAGATCACTGAAGAAAAATAATTTCTTAAAAATTAGAATAGAGCAAATAGAAGCTAATCACTCTATGAGAATTCAAGAAATTATAAAACAAAACCAAAAGAATGAAAAGAATAGCAGACAATGTAAAATATCTCACTGGAAAAACAATTGACCTGGAAAACATATCCAGGAGAGATAATTTAAAAATTATTTGACTACCTGAAAGCCATGGTCAAAAAAGATCCTACACATCATCTTTCAAGAAATTATCAAGGAAAATTTCCCTAATATTCTAGAATCAGAGAGTAAAATAGATATTGAAAGAATCCACCAATTGCTTCCTGAAAGAGATCCCCAAAAGAAAACTTATAGGGATATTGTAGCCAAATTCAAGAGCTCCCAGATCAAGGAGAAAATATTGCAAGCAGCCAGAAAGATATAATTCGAGTACTGTGGAAACACAATCAAGATAACACAACATCTAGCACCTTCTATATTAAGGAATTACAGAACTTGGAATATGATATTTCAGAGAGCAAAGGAGCTAGGATTAAAATCAAGAATCACTTTCCCAGAAAACAAATGAGTATAATACTTTAGGGGAGAAAATAGACATTCAGTGAAATAGAGGACTTCCAGGCATTCTTGATGAAAAGACCAGAGCTGAATAGAATATTTGACTCTCAAACATGAGAAGCATGAAAAGGTAAACAGGAAAGAGAACTCATAAGGGACTTACTAAAGTTGAACTGTTTATATTCCTACATGGAAAGATCATATTTCTAACTCTGAGACTTTTCTCAGTATTAGGGTAGTTGGAGGGATTATATGCATGTAGACAGAGGGCACAGGATGAGTTGAATATGAAGGGATGATATCCAAAAAATTAAAATTAAAGGGTGAGAGAGTAATATATGGGAAAAGGATAAAGGGAGAAATTGAATGGAGTAAATTACCTCTCACAAAAAAGTCAAGAAAAAGCTTTTTCAATGGAGGAGAAAAGGGGGAAGGTGAGAGGGAAAGAATGAATCTTACTGTCATAGGATTTGTCTTAAGGAGAGAATAACATACACATTCAATTTGGTATGAAAAAATCTATCTTACACTATAGGAAATTAGGGGGAAAGGGGATAAGTGGGGCTAGGGGTGATGATAAAACAGAGGGCAAAAGGGAGGAGGGGCAATTTGAGGAGGGACACAGTCAAAAGAGCAAATAGAATAAATGGGGGGCAAAATAGGATGGAAGAAATATAGTTATCCTTTCACATCATGACTGTTATGGAAGTGTTTTGCATGACTACACATGTATAACATCAAATTTCTTGTCTTCTCAGTGAGGGTGGATGGGGAGGTAGAAAGGGAGAGAACTTGGAACTCAAAATATTGAAAATTCATTTTACAATTCTTTTTACATGAAACAAGGAAATAAGATATACTGTCAATGGGTTAAAGAAATCTGTCTTGCCCTACAAGGAAAATAGAGACGAAGGGGATAGAAGAAGGGAGAGATGTGATAGAAGGAAGGGCAGATTGGGGGAAGGGGTAATCAGAATGCAAGATGTCTTGGGGTGGGTGGAGGGGAGAGATGGGGAGAAAACATGGAACTCAAAATCTTATAGAAGTGAATGTTGAAAACTAAAAACAAATTAATTAATTTAAAAAAAGAAAAAGAGAGTGGTTTAGAATCTTTGAAAGTATTGTGAAATTTATGAGTTGCAAATCCAGCCTAGATCCCTGCTCCCATTTAATTGTGGACAAGGTACAATATCAATCTGAATTATCTGTATGAAGACATTGTGAAGATGGTTTAACTTAATGAACTATGTATTGATGTAACTAATGGAATATATGTCATTATCTGAGCAATATTAAATAGTCATTCACTTAATTTATCCTCTCTAGACTTCTAATTAGATCTTTGGATTTTATTGAGAATATTCTATAGTGTTTTAGAGCTATTTTTCATATATTTTCTGGTATCTTCATCCCTAGGACATCATTCTTCTATATGGATTTTGCTCAGGACATTATTTTGAAAAGACTAATGAGCATTTTTGTGAGCAATTGTTATTTTGTTTTATGCCATACTTTATGTCAAGGAACACTGAATGAATTTGTCATTCTGTTCACATCTTTTTAGGTCTCCTAAATGAACATAATGTATGTACAGTTAAGTTCCAATTATTTATGTATACAACAAATCCCATCAAGTGATCCCATGCATTCAAAATTACACTAGCGGAAGGTAATTTTGTAAAATATGAGACTTGGTTCCAGCCCAGTGGAAATATGACATACAAATTTGAATAGTGAGATCACCTCAGGGAGATTCATTATTTTCACCAAATGGGATAGATTTGTACCTTCTTGAAGAGAGTCTTTAAAGTTGGATTTCAATTCTCGATCTTTGATCAAATCCTTCACTCCATACTCTAATTTTATAAGCAATAAATGCAGACAGAGTCACTACATATCATATTATGACTATGAAGATACACTTTATTATAGAACAAATTTTTTTAAACTACCTTTTTCCTTTTAACATTTAGAATACCTTCTTTCTGACCGAAAATCATCCTCATATCTTATAATGACTTGAAAAGAGGCTTGTAGGTTGGTATTTGCTGATGTCATGAGTCCCTTGTTTTGATTTGTTTTGCAAAAATATTGATAGGGATTGTTTTTCTTTTTAACTATTCTGCTCTTTGGGATGTTAAAAATGTATTTCTGTTTGCTGCTAAAATTCTTTTACATTCTGTCAAGCTTCTTCTCATAAGTATTAGATGATAACGAGCTGTTTTTCCTACATTTTTCTTTTTTAAATTGCCATTTAGCTCTTTTCATATAAATCTCTGAGTACTAAAATATAGCATCTAAATATGGTATTCATATTCTCACCTATGATGAAAATGTTTCAATACAATGCTAACAAATTGGTTTTACTTCATATATTTTATCTTGTCTCCCATGTTACTTTAACACTCAAATGATTTGACATGATATTATACACATTCATTTTTATTATCTTGTATTTTATAATATTTGTTATTTGTATTTTTCATCTGTATTTCATTACTACTGTATCCACCATAATATTTGTAGATGATTATGTACTCTACATGAATGATTCCTAAGTGTGGTCCAGGAACCACTGGGGGTCCCTGAAAACCCTTTCAGGAAATCTATAATGTCAATTCTACTTTCATAACAACAATACTATAAGTTTTAATTCCTAATATGGTATATACCAATGAAAACAGTGTACATAAAGAAAAGCTCTTTGGGGCTTCTCAATAATTTTTAAGAATATGAAAGGATCCTGAGCAGAAAAAAAGAAAGGTTTAGGATATTCTACTTTAGTAATAGAATACTATTGGGGGGCAGAGCCAAGATGGCGGAGTAAAAAGACTCACATTTGCTAGCTCCGAACCCACAGACCATGGATTTCCTGTAAAAAGAACCCCTGACAAATTCTGGAACAGTGGAAGCCACGCAGCAACACAGTGAAGGAGATTTCCGTTGCAGAGAGGCCTAAAAAACCGACCGCAAAGGTACCCCGGGTGGGAGCAGAGCCCTGCCCTGCGGAGCCCTCCCCTCCCCCCTGCCCTGGCCGCACCGCACTGAGAGGAGCAAGCAGACCCCAGCAGGCTTCAGGGACCAGAATCACTGGCAGCTGCGAAGGTCCCTCCACCCACAGACACACAGGTCAGTGAGAGAGACGGGCTGAGAGGGGAGCGGGGTATCTCTGGGACTCAGACCCCCTCGGGAGGTGGTGGCTGTGGCAGAGGCAGAGGCAGCTCGGCCAGAGACTCCCAGAGCAGGCAGGAGCTCCACTGCAGCTCCATTACAAAATATCTCTGCATAATCCCCCTGAGGGAACTGGGCCTGAGAGGCGGCCCTGCCCCCACCTGAGAACCAACAGATAAGCTCCCATTGAAGAGCAGTCAGGTCTGCTGCCAAAAGCCCTGAGGCTGGGGAGCAACATTTGAATCTCAGACCCCAAGCACTAGCTGAGCAGATCTAGGCCAGGGGGTGGAGAGGACTCTCAGAAGTCAAGTAACTGGCTGGGAAAATGCCCAGAAAAGGGAAAAAAACTAAGACCATAGAAGGTTATTTTC
>CM053771.1:552150240-552182009 GCA_028658325.1 Potorous gilbertii | reverse complement strand
TTGAAAGCATTCTTCTCCTCATTGACTTTTTGAACCTGTTTTGCCAAGTGAGTTAGCCTGTTTTGCAAGGTGTTATTTTCTTCAATATTTTTTTGGGTCTCCTTTAGCAAGGTGTTGACCTGCTTTTCATGCTTTTCTTGCATCTCTCTTCCCAGTTTTTCCTCCACCTGTCTAACTTGATTTTCAAAATCCTTTTTGAACTCTTCCATGGCCTGAGCCCATTTAATATTCATTTTGGATGTTTGGGATACAGGAGTCTTGACTTCTATGTCTTTCCCTGATGGTAAGTATTGTTCTTCCTCATCCAAAAGAATGGGAGGAGATATCTCTTAACCATGAAAGTAACCTTCTATGGTCTTATTTTTTTCCCCCTTTTCTGGGCATTTTCCCAGTCAGTTACTTGACTTCTGAGATTCCTCTCCACCCTTGCCTTGCTTTCCAGGTCTGCTGGAGGCAGCTGCTGCCTCCACCACTGCCTCCAGAGGGGGCCTGAATTATGGAGACACCCCACTTCTCATTTGGCCAGCCAAAAAACCCTCTCACTGACCTTTGGCACCTCTGATTGAAGGGACCTTCATGATCTCTGGGGATTCTGTTCCTGAAGCCTGCTTGAATCTGGTCCTCTTGGTGCCATGCAGCCAAGGCAGGCCTGGGCTCTGCTCTGGGTCCGGTGTGCGAAGGACTTTTAGTGTCAGTTTTTCAGGTCTCTCTGGAACAGAAATTTCCTCCACTCCATTGTTCTGTGGTTTCTGCTGCTCCAGCATTTGTTGGGAGTTCTTCTTTACAGGTATTTTACGGGCTGTGGGTTCAAAGCTAGCATATGTGATCTTTCTGCTCTGCCATCTTGGCTCCTCCCCCAGTTTGTAAGCTTCTTGAAGGGAAGGATTATTTTTTTTTAAATTTTTATCTCTAGTCTTAGAACAATGACTCAATAAACATTTGGTGATTGATGTAAGAGTGGAGATACATTGATTATGTGTGTGATATATTTAAAAGTGATGGTCTTTGTTAGGTAGGAACATTTGGAAAATGAATCAAACAATCATATCCAGGTAAGAACAGTAAGTCAATCAGTAAGTCGGTCAGTTAGTCAATAAACATTTTTAAGGTCCAGGCACTGTGCTAAGCTCGGGAAACATAAACACACAACAGGTAGCATCTGTCCTCACTCAGTAAAGCTTACAATCTAATGGGGGGAGAAAACACACAAAAGGAGGATGTGAGGTTGGCTTCCAGTGTGGGAAGTGAAGTGGTAGGAGAGGATATGTGATGGACAAGGAAAAAGCACCATTGAGGGGCAACCAAAAAGATGACTGAAATTGAGACATGGGAGAAGCTCCTTGCTCTGTCCTATAGTCAAATGGATGCTGGAGGCAGAAGGTAGTGATGAGGTATGAGTACTAATGCTGATGTAATTTGTAGGATGATGAAGTTCATGATGATGCAGTTCCTAGGCGTATGATAGAAAAGTCCAAAGGAGCACAGCCAAAAGGAAATGAGGAGATGAACAAGAATTTCCTTAATTCAATCAAAATCTTTGTGTGAAAGATTGCACAACATAAACTATATTTAATATATACACACATGCATATGTGTGCATATGTATTTGTATGCATATACACACATACATATATACATACATATACATATATACACACATACACATAGACACACATATATATGTATATATATATATATATACACACATACACACAAACCATATCTATATATTTTAAAACTATAAAGTGATGGTGACAATTAGGAACCATGGAGAGGGCCAGGTTACACATAGCATATAGGATAGACAACGACAAAGGCGGCAGTAAACTTGATTCAAATTTGAGTCTTCTCTGAGCTCTGCAGTCAATACATCATCCCAAAGTGCATATGATCCACTGAGACTTTGTTCAAATAAAGAACTATTGTATCTGTGGGTTCTGGAAGAATATGAGTTCCAGACTACTCTTCCTGGAAAGAGCTGAAGCCGTTGTAGAGTGGAACAGCGGGGAGAACAGAGATGTTGGAGTCAGGGAGACATGGGTTCAGCAACCACTTCAGACAGTCGCTAGTTGTTTTGAGTTCGATAAGTCATTGAACTCTTCTGTGCCTCGTTTTCCTAATCTCTCAAAAGAAGAGGTTGGATGTAATGGTCCCTATATTCACTTCCATCTCTAAACCAATGATCCCATGAACTGCACCCATTTGAGAACAGAGATAAGTGGTTTTTTCTTTACTATATTTTCTGTTCCTGTTCATTGTTTTACCCTTTCAATGTCATGTGTTTCCTTGATATATTAAAGAATAATTGAATAATCAGACTGCATTTACTTCAGAACTTCTTGTATTTCTAATTTTGCTAAGAAAGATATGATTCAGATAGATAAGAATGGAATCGAAGTCTGAGAGAGTTTAGGATGCCCTCAGTCATACCACGGGCTATAAGAGAAGTGATTTCTTCTCATTGATGGTGTTTAATGTTATTATAATCAGGGGACATAATAAATCTTGAAATGTGTGTGGATGACTTGGAAATATATTTACTATAAATGAATTTAACCTATAAAAACACAAGGTTACCATTGGATGTTTTCCGTGGCATTGAGGGTAGAGTCTTTGTAATATCCTGGCTACAGTATCTGCTTTCTGTGCAAGGAAAAGCATGTTTAAAATCCCACTGGATTCAAATGTTACAGGGAAAAGGCAACATGATCCAAGGGGCCCTTCCCACTTTTTGTCTGATGAGTCTACCATGCCTCCTTCTCTGTGGCTTAGTTCCTATGGCAGGTGTGTACTGCAATTGATTCCACTGGAAATTTATACAGAAAGAATCATGCTCTGATTTGAAGAGTCCCCTTCTTCTCTCCCTCATAAGAGGAAAAAGAAACATATTCTCTTTGTGCTTCACATAATAAACCTCTCCCCCCAGACCCAGCAATCGCTGCATATTCATTCAGTGGTACCTAAATTAATTTCTTAAATCACTCTTTGGATTTTTTTCATGGGTTCAGCAAATATTCCATGAAAGTATTGAGTGTAACAGGAGGTGAGGTGAATAGGAAACTTCACCAACATCACAGAACCATTAACCCTTGCAGTGAAAAATGCTTCACTTGTCATTTTATAAGCCCCTTAAGGCCATACTTTTATTGCTTTTGGCTTTGTATCATCCGTACCTAATGCTAGACTAGGCACGTAGGAGACTATCAATCATTGTTGATAGATTTAATTGAATAGTGAATTTTATCAGGACAGCCTGCTATGAAGGAATGACCTAGGGAGTATATCCAAGCAAAGCATGAAGAACCTTAATCCTAAATTAATAGACCACTAGACTATAAACTCTATGAGGCCAAGAATTATCTTTCCTTTTTCTTTGTATCACTCCCAATTTTTTGTGCAAACTGCTTCTTACACTTGGAAGGCTCACCTATTTCCCTTCTACCTCTGCTGTCTGGCTTGCTTCCTGGATTCACATTAGGCACTATTATATAGATAATGTCTTTTAGGAGCCTCTCCCTCCTAAATTGCCTAACGTTTTATATTTTTATTTATTTTTATATTTTATATATTTTATTTATATATATTTATACAAAATATATTATATGATATAATTTATTTACACATATATGTATACATGTATATGTCATATATATATGTATATATATATATATATATATATATACATATATATATGTCTGTGTATATGACATTGCTCCTAATGAAACATTAAGTTATTTGAGGACAGGGCCTATTTTCATTTTTCTTTAGCTCTTTAGAATAGTGCTTAGCATCTAATAGGTACTTAATAAATGCCTTTTAAATTGAATCAAATTGAATGGAACCACAGTGAATGTACACAGTGCTTCCTATCTCTCAGGCATGCCCCCCAAAAATAACCAACAAACAAAAAGAACTAAGAGTAAGATGTAGATGATAATGTTGGAAATTGGAGCCATTTATCACAAAACCCAGTTTGAGCAACTACAAAGTCAGGTTTAGGGCCAGGACTTCATTGCTTCTTTTTCCTGTATTTTCCTTGTATGTGAAATGAATCCGTGGGGTCTGACTGTCTCTTATTTCATTTCTCCAACAACAATTAGATAAGCTTGCCCTTTGTCATCACCTGATAAACTAACAGATTCAATTTAACAAACTCAGGAAACATGAAGTCCCCAATATGTACTGATAACTACAATACTTCTTCCCCCACAGCTGTACCTGACCTCCATTTTTCTGTCAATTGACTACAAATTGCCCTATAATTCAGGTTTGTCACTTTTATGTCATCCCCAATTCTTGCCTTTCTCTCACTCTCAGTCCAATTATCTGCCAGGTCTTGTTGGTTCTAAACTCTCCTCTGTCCCTTCAGTTCTCTCACAGTGCTGCTACCCTTCTTCAGGCCATCATCACTGTTTGCCTGGGTAATTGTAGCCTGGTCTTAAGGAATTTCAGCTTCTAGTATCTCCCCTTTCAGATTTATCCAATACATAATCAAACAATTTTCCTAAAGCACAAATTTGTGTCACTCTCATTCTCAAAAACCCTTGTAATCTCCCCATCACCTGTATGACAAAGTGCAAATGCCTTGGCTTGGGATTTTAAAGCCCCTCCCAATCTGCCCCGAATCTATCTTCCAAGTTTCCAATCATGTTAGGCTTCTTCATGCTCTCTTTCTTTAAGGTAAACTGGCCTTAGTTTTTGTTCCCTGAACTCATCTTTTATTCCTAGAAAGCTTATTGATGACCTTGACTCCTTTGCAGATGCTCTCCCTTAGTCTGAAACATTTTCCCTCCTTACAGCCACTTCTAGCATCCTTTTGTTTATTCAGTCAGTTCATCCATGTCTGATTCTCTGTTTTGGGGTTTTCTTGGCAGAGATACTAGAGTGGTTTGCTGTTGCCTTCTCCAGCTCGTTTTACAGATGCAGAAACTGAGGCAAACTTGCCCAGGATCATACAGCTAACAAGTGTCTGAGGCTGGATTTGAATTTGGGTGGATGAATCTTCCTGACTCCAGCCCTCTATGCACTGTGCCACCCAGCTGCCCTCAGAACAGTTTCCTTCAATATCCAGTTTAGAGTCCATCTCATAGTAGAAGTATTTTCTGATCCCATTCATTGCCTGTACTTCTCTCTTGCTGTTTCTCATTGTGCTATGTAGACTTATCTTTATATATATCCCTTCCTGTAGAATTAAGCTCCTTAATGTCAGGGACTAGTTCTTTATACAAATATCTCAGTCAATGTGATGATGGAGATAGCCATAGCACAATGCCTGGCCCATAGGAAGTGTTTAATAAATACTTGCTGATTGATTGATAAGTATGACCATGACCATGCATTTAGATACGCAGATGCTTAAGTGTGGATAGTATTGCATTATGTGCTAAGTAGAGAGCACTGGCACATTGTCTCACTCATCTTTCCCAACAGACCTCCGACTGTTTTGTGAAATTTAACAAAGACCTAATAAGCAACTACTATGTGTCATTATTTATCACATACTTCCCCTTCTCCAGAATATAGACTCTTTCTCTTTTTTCCTAGCATTTCAAGTCCTTAAGTTATCAAGACTCACTAGAGTCTGACTCGAACCTATATTGCCAGGTATGTGGGGTTCTTTTTCCTCACACTAGTGGAATGTCAGCTTTACGTAAATGAAATCTTAGTTTTAGACAAAAATGAGATCATCAGGTATGTATCTTTCACAGCTAAAGATTACAAGAGCAGCTGCAGTGATGGCATAATGACAAGAGCCCTGGGAGGCAGTGATGGGGTGCCAAAGTGTATAGCGAACAGGGCTTGCAGTGCCAGTGGAGCTTCAGACACTAACCAGTTGTGTGATTGAAGGCGAGTCACTTACAGCTCCTGGCTGTTTCCTTATTTGTAAAATGTGAATAATAATAGTTCTCAACTCTAAATTTGTTGTAAGGGTCAAATGAAATCATGTTAGAACAGTGCTTTGCAAAGTTCTGTATAAATGCGCTATCATGGTTAAATGAGACAATAGGAAAACAAGCTTTGTCGATCTGAAAGTCCTAGAGAGACGTTAACTTTGACTATGGTCTTCATGTGCTACACTGTATCATCTGTAATTGTCCACACCTTACCTCCTCTCCTGAAATGCAACATCTCTTGAGAAGAGGACGCTTCTGCTTCTGCTCTGCCCACAACCCAGTGCCTTATACATAATATATACTCAATAAACGTTGGTATATTGACTTAAATTTTGGTAATTTCCTTGGCCTCCAACCAACCACCAATGACTGAATGGAGACAATCTCAATGTAAAACATAACCAGTGAAATTTATATTTATTTTGCTTGACTAAGCCCATACCAAGTCCTTGCTACATATCTCCAATGCCCAATTCCCAATTTGAACATGTTCAGTATCCCCCAAGAAATTTTCATTCAAAGCCAAGAGATCCAGTGACAAACATGTTTTCAAAGTGTACAATAAGTAAAAAGCCTCAGGAAAGGCACCCTATCCAAACCTAGGTGACATCAAAGCTGAGTTCAAGTTTCATTCAGATTGCCGGCCCTGAATTTCCCTGCAGCTCTTGCTATCTGCCAGTGTTTTAATAGACTGCAGACAAAAGTAGAACTTAGAATATCAAATGTGTAGTATGCTGGGTGTTGCCTTCCAGAAGTTAGAGGGCTGGGCAGCTTATTAGGCCCAGGCTGTTGCTTTACCACAAAGGATTATGCTGACGTTAAGGGCTGCATTTGACCAGAGTGTGTATTTTAGAAAACCATGTCTATGTTCCATCAGAACATGATATTAGATAAAACGAGACCCTAGCACCCTAACAACCCAGTATGTGTTTAAAGAGGAAGCCAGTGTAGGGTTTGGAGTCAATCCCAGCCATTTTGGGGACATTTCAAAAGTAGACTGAGATACCAGGAAATACAGTTTTCAAGATTGAATCTTGATTCTCTTACTGTTCCTTTGATAAGAAGAGCCATGAGTAATTTAGATCAGAAGGGCAACACCCTCCCCTAGGTGCCATTCAGCCTCATGTGTGAAATACTAAGTAATGGATTTAACAGAAACTCATTCATAATTAGGCTTATTAAAAGGGAAATACAAAACTGAATGGAGAAAATTTTCCAGGGTGGAATTTTGTAGGTCAAAGTCGTTAGAATTACTTTTTTCCAGTGAATATACACACACACACACATATATGTATGTATATATATATATATATATGATATATGTATATACATATATATCTACTACAAAGTAAGCCAATATTATTAAAACTTTAATGTATTTCTTTTCGCAGTGATCTGTAAGTTCTCCTCACTTCACTTTGCATTAGTTGATATAAATCTTGCCACATTTTTTCCCTGAAAAAACCTTTCTCCTCTTTCCTTATGGCACAATAGTACTCTATCATATTTATATGCCACACCTTGTTCAGTCATTCCTCAACTGATGAGCATTCCCTTGATTTCAAATTCTCTATCAGGAAAAAAAAACCTGCTACAAATATTTTTTGTATATATTGGCCCTTTTCTTTTTTCTTTGATCTCTTTGGAATACAGGCATTGTAGGGTCATTAGGTCCAAGGGTATGCATCACTTTATAATTCTTTAGTTTTACCACCATATCTTCTTAGAACCCTATGCTTAGAACCCTATTTTTGTTTTTATTTTTTTAATGCTTTAGTTCAAGAAATTGGAATAGAGTTAAGATGGATGTCTGGCGAAATAATAATAATACAGTAGAAAGAATGAGTTTTAAATGCATATTGGGCATACAGGTGGGAAGGTCCAACTGCCATTTGATGATGTGAGACTAGAACTCAGGAGTAAGATCATTCCTGGAGATATAAACCAAGGAGACATCTGAAACTGGAAGGCTAAATTGAATTCACACCTCCACTAAAATTGACTTTTTGATACATCCCCATGGTGAGGCAGCCTCCTTTGCCTCTCACACACTATGCTTAACTCTCCAAGTTTTGACAGGTCCTACTGAAGTGGAAAAGATTCTAGCAGAGGTGATAACTATATGCTTGTTGTTTAAGGACCAATACCAATACCAATAGCTCAGAGATGCACATTAACAAGAAGGTCATAAAGAGTTGTATTTCATAGTTGAAGAAACTTTTTTTTCTATATCCCATTATCTGTATTTATTATTTCCCAGTTGCATTCTCAACATTCTTTCCAAAAACTTTGAGTTCCAATTTCTCTTCCTTCCTCCAGTCCCACACATCCCCCACTGTGAAGATAAGTAATTCAATATAGGCTATATATGTGTAGTTATGCAAAAGACTACCAAAATAGTCATGTTATGGAAGACTAACTCTATTTCCCTACATCCTATACTGCCCCTCATTTATTCTGTTCTCTCTTTAGATCTTATCCCTCCCCTAAGGTGGTTTACTTCTAATTACTCCCTCCTCCCATTTGCCCTCCCTTCTATCATCCCCTCACTCCACTTATCCCCTTTGCCTCTACTTTCCTATAGTGTAAGATAGATTTTCATACCCAACTGAGTGTGCATATTATTCCCTCGTTAAGCCAAATGTGATGAGAAAAGGCTTCACTTTTTCCATCTCACCTCCCCCCTTTTTCCCGACATTGAAAAAGCTTTTTCTTGCCTCTTTTATGAGAAATAATTTGCATCATTCATTTTCTCCCTTTCTCCTCCCAATATATTCCTATCTCACTCCTTAATTTTATTTTTTAGGTATTATTGCTTCTTATTCAACTCACCCTGTGCCTTCTGTTTATACACACACACACACACACACACACACACACACACACACACACGTGTGCATGTGTATAATCCCTCCAACTACACAAATACTGAGAAAAGTTTCAAGAATTACAAATATTAGCTTTCCATGTAGGAATGTAAACAGTTCAGCTTTAGTAAGTCCC
This sequence comes from Potorous gilbertii, assembly GCA_028658325.1. NCBI lineage: Eukaryota > Metazoa > Chordata > Mammalia > Diprotodontia > Potoroidae > Potorous > Potorous gilbertii. Next base: position 552,173,112 of record CM053771.1, on the reverse strand, counting down.
TTATGATTTCTCTTTCCTGTTTACCTTTTCATTCTTCTCTTATCTCTTGTGATTGAAGGTCAAATTTTCTACTCATCTCTGGTGTTTTCATCAAGAATACTTGAAAATCCTCTATTGCATCGAATGGCCATTTTTTCCCCTGAAGGATTATATTCAGTTTTTCTGGGTAGGTGATTCTTGGTTTTAATCCTAGTTCCTTTGATTTCTGGAATATCAAGACCTTCACTTCTTTAATGTAGAAGCTGCTAGGTCTTGTGTTATCCTGATTGTATTTCCCTAATGCTTGAATTGATTCTTTCTAGTTGCTTGCAACATTTTCTCTTTGACCTGGCAACTTTGGGAATTTTTCTTTCCAGATCTCTTTCAGGAGGTGATCAGTGGATTCTCTCAGTATTTATTTTACCCTCTGATTCTCAAATATCAGAGCAGTTTTCCTTGATAATCTCATGAAAGAGGATGTCTAGGTTCTTTTTTTGATCATGGCTTCAGGTAGTCCCATAGTTTTAAAATTGTCTCTCTTAGATCTATTTTCCAGGTCAGTTGTTTTTCCATTGAGATACTTCATTTTGTCCTCTATTTTTTCATTCTTTTGGTTTTGATCTGCAATTTATTGGCTTCTCATAAAGTCACTAGCTTCTATCTGCTCCATTCTAATTTTGAGAGAACTATTTTCTTCAGTGAGCTTTTGAACCTCCTTTTCCATTTGACTAATTCTGCTTTTTAAAGCATTCTTCTCCTCATAGCTTTTTTGGGCCTCTTTTGCCATTTGAGTTAGTCTATCTTTAAAGGTATTATTTTCTTCAGCATTTTTTAAGGTGTCCTTTAGCAAACTGTTGACTTGCTTTTCATGATTTTCTTGCATCACTCTCATTTGTCTTCCCAATTTTTTCTCCATCTCTCTTACTTATTTTCAAAATCCTTTTTGAGCCCTTCCATAGCCTGAGATCATTGAATATTTATCTTGGAGGTTTTGGATGCCGGAGCCTTTACTTTTATGTCTTCCTCTAATGGTCTGCATTGTTCTTCCTCATCAAAAAGGATGGAGGAAAATACTTGTCCACCAAGTATTTTGTCACCTGTAAGTTCTCAGTTCCTCCAAGGTGGCACAATCAAGACAAAGGAGTTTACTCCTCTCCTGGCCTAAACTCTGGACTGGGAGCAACAACAAGCTTTTCTGCCCAGAATCTGCTAGTAGAATTCCCTCTACAGAGCTTCCACCACTTCCCCCAACCAATACTTACCCCAGAACTGACACTTAGGGCTGATATTCAGATCAGCATCTTGATTTCCCTAGGTCTTTAGACTGAGGACTCCAAAAATGGATGATGCACTGCCTGGGGCCAGGGCTAAGGTAGGACTCTTCTTCCTTCTCACTCAGGTGAAAGAGCTTTGTCACTGACCTTTGAAGTTATCTCTGGTGTTTGTGGATTGAGTAATCTAGGAACTACAGCTGCTGCCTATGGCACCCTGAAGCCTGCTCTGATCCTGTCTGTGCTGCACTGTGCAGCCAAGGCTGGACTGTGCTCTGCTCTGAACCCAGACTAGTGAGATAGACCTTTCTGTTGGCCTTAAGTGTTTCTTGGGATGGAAATCCTTTCACTCTGTTGTTTTGTGACTTCTGCTGCTCTAGAATTTGAAGAGACTTTTGAAAATCATCAGCTTAGAATAATGTTGATAGTTCTATGTTGTGGAAAAGAATACCCATATTGATGAAGTCCTATAACTTTAAAGCATGAATATTTTCTTTTCTTTTTTTTAATAGCATCAGTGTGGTGACCAGCACCATCTCAGTAGTGTGAGATATTTTATTCACTGGAGAAAGGGGAATACTTATTATTTTGACCTACAAAGTTCCACCCCAGGAAATTCTCTCTGTTCAGTTTTATATTTCCCATTTAATAGACCCAATTAGGAATGGGTTTCTGTTAAATCCATTACTTAGTATTTCATGCATGAGACTGAAAGACACCTAGGGGAAGGTATTGCTCTTCTGACCTGAATTACTCATGGCACTTCTTATCAAAGGAACACTAAGAGAATCAAAATTCAGTCTTAAAAAATGTATTTCCTGGTATCTCAGTCTACTTTTGAAATGTCCCCCAAATTGTTGGGATTGACTCCGAACCTCTCACTTGTTTCTTCTTTAAACACATATAGTAAGTGTCTTAGGTAAAGTTTTAGCTCAAGCTAAGTCTTCCTGACTACACTATGCCACCTGGCTGTCTAAGTCTTTCATGGTTGACCATCATTGCAAAATTACTTTTTCTTTTCACAGTTATCTGTAAGTTCTCCTCACTTCACTTTGCATTAGTTGATATAAATCTTGCCACATTTTTTCCATGAAAAACCTTTCTCCTCTTTCCTTATGGCACAATAATACTCTATCATATTTATATGCCACACCTTGTTCAGTCATTCCTCAATTGATGAGCATTCCCTTGATTTCAAATTCTCTATCATCAGGAAAAAAAAACCTGCTACAAATATTTTTTGTATATATTGGCCCTTTTCTTTTTCCTTTGATCTCTTTGGAATACAGGCATTGTAGTGTCATTAGGTCCAAGGGTATGCATCACTTTATAATTCTTTAGTCATAGTTTCAAATTGTTCTCCAGAGTGATTGGACCAGCTTACTACTCCAATAGCAGTTCATTAGTGTACCTATTTTCTCTTCATCCTCTCCAGCATTTATATTTTCTTATCATTGTGAAGTACTATCTCAGAGTTTTTAAAATATGTATTTCTCTAATCTTAACCTAAATAATAATTTAATCTAATCTGGTGATTTAGATCATTTTATATGATTATAGAAAGCTTTGATTTCTTCTTTTCAAAATTGCATGTTTATATGCCTTGACCATTTATCAACTGGGGAATGGCTCTTATTTTTTTTTGTAAATTTGACTCAGTTCCATACTCAGTATTTCTTTGAGAAATGAGACCTTTATCAGAGAAAGTTGTAAAATTTTCTGATATCACTTCGCTATCCAAGCTTCGTTATTACCTTTTAGAAAATATAATTCCATGATTATCTATTTTAATTAGATCTATTGTGAGTTTTGCTTCTGAAATCATGATTGTATCCCTGGTTTTTTTTACTTCAGCTGAAGCATCATTAGATTATTAGATTCTGCTCCTTCCCTTTAACTCTGTGGATCTTTCTGTTTCAAATATGTCTCTTTTAACCAATATATTGTTAGACTGATTTCTAATTCATTCTGTTTCAGCTTCCATTTTATGAGCGAGTCGTTCCATTCACATTCACAATTATGATTACTCTGTATTTCCCTCTGCACCATTTTATTTTCTTCTTCTACTTCTTCTTCTTCTTCTATTTCTTCTTCTTCTTCTTCCTCTTTTTCCTCTTCTTCTTCTTCTACTTCTTCTATTTCTTCTTCTTCCTCTTTTTCTCTTCTTCTTCTTCTTCTATTTCTTCTTCTTCCTCTTTTTCTCTTCTTCTTCTTCTTCTATTTCTTCTTCCTCTTTTTCCTCTTCTTCTTCTTCTTCTTTTTCCTCTTCTTCTTCCTCTTTTTCCTCTTCTTCTTCTTCCTCTTTTTCCTCTTCTTCTTCTTTCTCTTTTTCCTCTTCTTCTTCTTCTTCTTCTTCTTCTTCTTCTTCTTCTTCTTCTTCTTCTTCTTCTTCTTCTTCCTCTCTCTGTCTCTGTCTCTCTCTCTCCTTATCCTCTCCCTCCTCAGAAACCCATTTTCCTTCTAAACACTGATCCCTTAATTCACCCTCCTTTTTACCTTCTCACCTTTCTCTTATCTCCTTTCACCTCTTTTTTTCCCTATTGGGTATAGAAAACTATGCGTGTGTGTGTGTGTGTGTGTGAGTGTGTGTGTGTGTGTGTGTGTGTAAAATATCTGTTTTCTTCCCTCAAGAACTACAGTTGGTTTTACTGGTAGGTTACTCTTTGTTGTAATCCTAGCTCCTTTTCCCCCTAGTGTATCATATCACAAGCCTTACAATTCTTTAATGTAGGAGTCATTCAATTTTGTCTTATCCTGAGTGTGGCTCTATAACATTTGAATCGTTCCTTTCTTGCCACTTACAATGTTGACTCCTTGACCCAGGAGCTATGGAATTTTGCTATAGAGTTCCTGGAAGATTTCATTTTGGAATCTCTTTCAAAGGTTATTGGTGATTTCCTTCCATTTCTACTTTGCCCTCTGAATCTAAGATATATGGGCAGCCTTTCTTGATAGCTTTTTGAAATATGATGTCTAGGTTCTTTCTTTGATCATGGCTGTCAAATAATTCAGTAATTCTTAGATTATCTCTCCTTAGTCTGTTTCTTAGGTAGGCTGCTTTTCTGATGAACTATTTCACATTTTCTTTCTTTTGACTTTGTTTTATTGTTTCTTCATGTCTTTTGAAGTCATTAGCTTTGCCTTACCCAATTCATTATTTTTTATAAAATTATTTTCTTCAATGAGTTTTTGTACCTCTTCTTTCTTTTGGACAATTTGGCTTTTTTAGGAGTTCTTTCTTCAGTGAATTTTAAACCAGCTTTATTTTTCTTTTGGCTTTTTTTTCTGCTTTTTTGAGGAATTTTTCACTTCAGTAGATATTTGTGCCTCTTTTATCATTTTGCCAATTCTATTATGAAGATTTTATTTTCTTCAGTATTTTTCACTTCTATTTTACAAAGCTTTTAATTCTCTTTTTATGATTTTATTGCTTTCCTCTAATTCCTTTCCCCAATTTCCTCTATCACTTTTACCTCTTTTTTAAAAAAAAAATTTATGAATTCTTGTTGGGTTTGAGTCCAATTAGCATTTTTTTTGAGAATTTTTTGGGTATCTGTTTTAACATTGTTGTCTTCTTTTGAGTTGATGACTACATCTTGTGTGCCACCATAATAATGTTTTATAGTCAAATTCTTTTTTGTTTTTATTATTTGCTCATTTTTCTAGCCTATTTCTTGATGTTGAATGTAATGTTAAAGTTGGGCTGTGCACATCTTGGCAAAGGGAGGTCCCCTCCCAGGCTTCAGGTTTTTTATGTGCTGCTGTTTTCAGAATTAGTTCTGGGGATCTGTAAATTGTTGATGGTTCCAAGGTGGTGGTGTGATCCCAGAGGAAGTATAGTCACTGTGTTCTTGGTCTGTGCTCTGATCTTTATCCAGGAATGACTCTTGATCCCCTATAAATATAAGTACTAATGCCTCTCTTTGTTTTTTTTCCATTGTGACTAGGCCTCTCCCCTATTCTGATTGACCACCAACTCTGGAAGTACAACCCAGAACTGTGTATGGACAGTAGAATTGCCAATATGAACCAGCTGTACCCAGTGCCAGTAAAAGGTCCCCTGCAATCTCTTTCTGAGCAGTTGTCAACCCCCTTACAATCTCCCAAAGCTGCTGCTGCTGCAAACTCTGTTGCTGCCACAGCATTTGTGGACCCTGGACAGGCCTCCTTACCAGTGTCACAGCCTTCTGTGACATCTAAGGTTTTCTCAGGATTGAAAACTATCTCATGCAGTCCTTTTGTTGTCTATAATGTTCCAGAATTTGATTTGAGGTATTATTTTGAAGGCGTTTAGAGAGGAATTTTGTGAGAGTTGAGTTGGGTATTTGCCCTAAATTTGACTTCTTGACTGAATCTATAAAACAATTTCAAAAATAAGATGAATCAATTAGAATGGAGTTATTTAGAAACCTGAATTACTTCTGAAGAATGCTTTTACCATCTCTTTCAGTTAGTAACTGGGATCAAGGCAGTTTGGATTATATCAGCTCTATCACATGTCTTCTATTTGGCCAAAATTGATCCTTTTTTAGAGGGAGAAAAATAATTAACCTTTCATAAATAAAACTGATAGACATAGCAATTGCATCTTAGCAATTAGTGGGGAAGGGTACAGGGAAAGCAAAGTTTTGCCCAGAATTCCAGCTTAGTTTTCAAACCAGTATTTATGCTTTGGGGTAGGGCCAAAGATAAAAAATACTAAAATAGTTATTAGGGGTTTTATGGAAACTGGATAAATGAATGGTTTCAATGGGAAGTCAAATATAAGTATAAAGAAAGATAATTTTATATAAGCAGGAAATCTTGGGATCTTGCAATAATACATCTAAAAATGAAGAAGGAAATTCTCAAGAATCAGTGACAGAAAAGGAACTATTTTTTGGTAGGACAAACCGAATGAACTTACAGACATAACATTTCTACTGGTCACTCCTTAGACCATTCTGTTTAAAGATGGAGTAGGAAAAGTTTATTTGTGATCATACACTATTTATATAGTTTATAAAACTTAACAGGGCAGGTAGGTTCTTTTCTTCATATAATAAAGCACTCTGAGCATAAATACAAAGGACTTCTAACAAGTCCAAAGTCATGCCTGTCACAAAAGTATTAATCAAGAATCTGAAAATTGAATGCACATTTTATACTCAGATGTTGCATACTATAGCTAGCAGTGTATAAGGACTAGAATCTTAATGCAAGAAAGAAGATTTTAATTGGTAGGAAAGGATTCATCATTCAATTCAGGCTTTGCAAAAATAGACTTCTCAGAAAGAAGAGGAACAACAGGAAGAAAGGGAAAGGGAAACAGAGGAGGAGGAAAAGAAAGATGATGACGGGGAGGAAAGAGAAAGGGAAAGAGAGGAAAAGAGGAAGGAGGAAAAGAAAAAGAGAAATTTCCATGAAAAGGACATTGGAAAAAATGATGTTATGTCAGGGGAATCTTTTCACTGGTACTCAGAAAGGGTGATACTGTACCAATGCAGAGCATGCTTCTTGTCTTTTGCATTAATATTACCCCTTATTACTACAAACAAGGATCAAGTGACCTTTTAGACACACTTCTAGAGATCATGTACCACCATTTCTTTAGTGTTCCCTCTATCCTTGGAGAGTTAATCCATTCACTTTGGGGTTCTGTCCTAAGCATAAGCTATCCTGATTGATGAACAGGTGAGTAAAAATTCAACTACCTCATCGTACTGAATCTAGCTCATCACAGATTATCTTTCAATCATTTTCTAGAAATTCACTAGAATGTCAAGGCTATCCAGAATGGATATCGTAACATCTACCTTATTGCTGAACACACTTAGCTCCACCCAACCAATTCTACCTCTTGCTCTTACTCTGAGAACAATAAGCAAAACGTTTCCAACATTTCTCAATACTCCATCATCCTGTGACTTCACACATACTACCTGCCACTACCTAAACTGGTGACTCATAATTTGTGGTCTGTGATATTTTTCCTCAATAATATTTGGATAATGGCAATTCAATATAATTGGATTCCCTTGTGATCCTATGAATTTTACTTTAATCATTTGGAAATATGAGTCTGAAACAAGATGTATAAGCTTCACTAGAATTCAAAAGGGATCCATGACACAAAAAAGGTTAGGAATGCCAAGCCTAGAATAATCCTGCCTTCCTTGATCAGTTCTACCCTACGTGCGCGCACACACACACACACACACACACACATATATGTATATAAGTATGTATGTATGTATGTGTGTATACATATATATATATGTATACACATACTGTATATATCCCTCCCCAGTATATTGTGATTCTCCTAAAGCCAAGGGCTATCTTGTGCTTGTGTTTGTATCACTGGTTTCTAGTATACTATCTGGAACATAATGAATACTTATTAGTTGTAATTTGGTTTGTTGGGTGAAGAACAAGGACGAAGCAATAGAAAGGATGCTGTCCTAGGAGCGTACTGTAGACCTCAAAGACAGAAAAAATAGTGAGCCTGGTAGAGAGGCATCACGTAATAGCATTGAGACACTTCCAGGATCTGGACACCTTCCTCCTCAAATCAAAACACGTAATAATTTTTTTGGCTTGCTTAATAAAAATTTATTCCTTCAAACTATAAAGGAACTAAGAAAGGGAAACACTATTATCTACTTCATTCTCACCAATAATCATAGCCTAAATACTGATGTAGAAATGATGGTAATTAGAGGATTACTATAATTCCATATTAGAATCTGTGATAGATGAAAGAAAGAATAAAAGAATGGTAAGTTCTCAAATTAACCCTTGAGTTTGGTCAAGCAAATTTCAAAGATGTGGGAGAAATGATAGATAGCAACTCAGCCTAAAACTCTAGAAGAAGTATCAGTTTTGGAGTATAAGAATCTTTCAGAATAGAAACCTTGAAGATACACAGAGAAATAATTCTGATAAGGATTGACAGAAACTGATTAAAGAAGCCTATATGCATGCAAAGGAAATTGACTTATAACTTAGATTTGCAAATGACACTGAAAATGGAAGCAATGACAGATGATGGTACAATGGTACAAACACCTCAGTGTACAAGCCTGACTCTTTCACCACTCTCTAAAGCTAGCCCTGCTATACCTTCTTTTACTCCTATCAGTAATCTCAGACATCCTGAAATTTGAAAGAATTTTTCATTTCTCACATTGTCTTGAGCCTCCATCAGCTTGAGGTTCTCCATTTTTGGAGCTCATTGACTAGCTCATTGACAATTTAACTATGTAACTTTTATTTTTATTTTTGGAAGTAATCAGGTTTAAGTGACTTGCCCAGGGTCACATAACTAACTAGTAAGTACCTGAGGCTGAATTTGAACTCAGGTCCTCCTGACTCCAGGGCCAGTGCTCTATCTACTGTATCACCTAACTGTCCCAACTATGTAGCTTAAAAAACAAACAAAAAATTTTTATAGCTTTTATACTTCAAATATATAATGAGAATAAATTACTCAGTGGCTTAGATGTATAATCACTGCTACACTATATTGGTCTTTGGTGGAGGATTCATTCCCCTTGGTTCCACCAAATTCACATTCAATTACATCCTTACTTCTAGCTTCTGCTGAGCTGGAGTCCCAAATCTTTACTCCATAGCTAAGTCACTGCTAGTCTAGTTGCATCATTTACTCAGTATTTATGAACTTCAAGATAACTCATGACTTATGTTCTCATCCCGAAGGGAAAATCTGTGCCCTGAAAATAGAAAAGAATGGGCAAAACACTAAAGACTCAGGACCACTTTTCTGTAGCTGTGTAGCCTGGGGTAGTGGGAGACTTCATGGCCCTTCCTCATTACAACATGGCTTTCTCAAAGGAAGCAACTAGTGAAAGAATTACTTTGCTTCCTCAAATATAAATAGAGCACAAACCTTATATGGACAGTGTGTTTTAGAGACATTCATAGTTTTAGCTATGTAGCCAATGGAAAAAGGCTCCTCTTACCTATCATCATCAATGACAACAGCAACAAAGCATCTTTCACAGGGATGATGACATCTTCACGAACTTGTGGTGTCTTCACTTGAACCATTTCCTTATTAACTAAGAATAGTGTTTCTGTAGCGAGGAGGAGCTGATGGCCCATAAGAATTATAAAGATCCCCCTCCCCCAACATAAAAAGTATTTAGATTTTATTTTGTTTTTCTTTTTCTCTGGGAAAAACGATAGGGGTGGCAGTGGTGTTGGGAGTGGGGAGGAGGCATGGAAAATGTAGGCTGTAAAGATTAGAAAAAATAAAAAGTTGAAACCTAAAATAAATAAGCAGATAGAAATTGAACATTGTGCCTAGCTATGTAATGAGTGATTCGATGATTTCATGTCACCTCATCCAAATGGGACTGAAAGAACAAGAATATGTAATTTCTGAGACACTGACAATAAACTTTGGAAGATTTTTGAGAATGGGAGAGGTGCTGAAAGATTGGAGAAGATTAATCATCCTACATTTTCTTTACAGTTTATATAAATTTGTAATATGCCCTTCCCACTGTCCCTCCATTGAGAAACCACAAAAACCCTCACCATAAATATATTTTAATTGAAAATTCTCATATTGACCAAGACTCAAATTTGTGCCTCTGAATTTATTCATCCCTTCTCCGGCAGGAGGTGAGTAACTTCTTGTATCTTTGGTTTCCTTCATTTGTGATTTATCATTGCAATGATCAGAATTCTAAAATCTTTCCAAGTAGTTTTTCATGATAATGTTGTCATTGTATATATTATTCCCCTAGATCTGTTCACTTTACTGTTCTCTGCATCAGTTAATGAGGGTTTTCCCGATTTCTTTAGAAGTTTTTCATTCTATCATTTCTTTTGACAATAATATTCATCACATTTACACATCACAATGTTTTAGCCATTCCCCAATAGTTCATCAGAGTTTCCAACATTTGTTTTCTATAATCAGAGATGGTATGTATAGCTTTCATACATGTAGGGTTTTTTCTTTTTATCTCTGTGGCATCAGCCTAGTAGGTGTATAGCTGGCTCAATAGGTATGTCCAGTTGACTAACTTTTTGGATATAATTCCAAAGTGATTTATAGAATGTCAGACTTGTCTTAAGTTTAAAAAAAGGAAATAATGTCAAATTTGCAGAATATAAGTGAATGCACAGGGCTTATAGTAGGCATTTAATAAATGATTATTGGTTGACTGACATTAATTGCTTTCAAAACTCTAGAATGTTTTATTAGAAATATCTGTACCTCCCAAAGAATCTAGAAAAAGAACCTCCAAACCTAAGAGTTAGTAAATGATTCTGGATTTATAATCAATTGTTATTGAAATTCTAGAATTTTTTGGAACATTTGTCAATGATTAATCAAATGAGGATATGTATCATGTAATAGAGATTGATGTGGTAAATTGTTACTAAACATTCTACAAAAGGAAACATGATCTGGATTTAAAAGTACAAGATAACCTGAATTAACTACATTTTTTCCCTTTTGTTTTTTAGGAAGGTATTTCAGGGGAAAGCTGTAAAATGTGACCTAGATCACAGTGAAACAAATGACAAGGTTACTTATGCAATTCTTGACAACAAACTCAAGGCCCACAGGCAGCTGACAATGGAACAGCTCAGAGGCTTCAGAGCCAGTTGTTTGTCAGAATCAAAATATAGTCATAAGGGTCTTGTTGCCACTTTGGATCTAAATACTAATGAGATGCCCTCAAAGATCTGGGTTTGGGTCTGTTTTTAACATTATTTTAATCAATTAGTTACATAAAGGGAAGAGTAGTAGTTGGGTTAAATTTGCAGATGACCTTAAGGCAGAAGGAAACCTAACATTGTTTTATTTTGTTTTTTAATAGAAACAAGGCCCAGAAAGCTTTCAAAAAGCTAGAATTCAGGCCAAAGCTGGCTGTTGTTGTTCAGTCATTTCAGCTGGGTCCAACAATTGTGACCTCATTTGGGATTCCCTTAGCAAATATATTGGAGTGGTTTTCCATTTCCTTCTCTGTTTCATTCTGTGGATGAAGAAACTGAGGCAAATAGTGTTAAATGACTTGCCCAGGGTAACGCAGCTGGTAAGTATCTGAGGCCAGCTTTGAATGCAGGTTTTCCTGACTTCAGGCCTGGAGCTTTAACCATTGCACTACTTAGCTGCCCTTTGAAACTAATAAGACAAAGTGTGATAAAATTAATTTCGACATAACAAATGTAAATTATTGTACTTGGGCCTACAAAAATTAATCACCTTTACAAGTATGAGATATTCAAGATGAAAGAGTTATGACTAGAGGGTAATAGTGTGTTCAGAAGAAAAATATGAAAGATTTAATGTAGTACACATCCAATTTCAATTAACTCTGTTATATTATTATTTTTTAAATTAATTATTTGTTTTTGATTTTCTACAATCTCTTCCATAAATCTTAGATTTTCTCCTCCTCCCTCCCTGAGACAGCATGCAATCTTATATGAGTTCTACACATACATTCTTACTAAATGCATTTCCACCTTAGTCATGTTGCATGGAAGAATTAAAATGAATGGGAGAAACCATGAAAAAAAAACCAAAACAAAACAAAACACAAGAGAAAATAGTCTGATTCATTGTGCAGTCCAGTTCCATAGTTCTTTCTCTGAATGTGGAAAGCATTTTGCCTCAAGAATCCATTGGGAATTTTTTAGGTCTTTGCATTGTCGTGAAGGGCTAAATCTACCAGAAAAATTCCTCGCACACTGTGGTTGTAGCTGTGTACAAAGTTCTTCTGGTTCTGCTAGTTTCACTCAGTATCAGTTCAAATAAGTCCTTCCAGGCCTCTCTGAAGTCTTCCTGTTCATCATTTCTTATAACACAATAGTATTCCATTACATTCATATACCACAACTTGTTTAGCCATTTCCAAATTGATGGGCATCCTCTTGATTTCCAATCCTTGGCCACCACAAAGAGAGCTGCTATAAATATTTTTGTATTTGTGGGACCCTTTTCCATTTATATGATCTCTTTGGGATACAGCCCTAGAAGCAATATTTCTGGGTGAAAGGGTATGCATGTTTTTGTAGCCCTTTGGGCATAGTTCCAAATTGCTCTCCAGAATGGTTGGATCAGCTCACAGCTCCATCAGAAATGAATCAGTGTTCCAACTCTCCCATAGCTTCTCCAACATTTAGCATTTTCCTGTTTTGTCATGTTAGCCAACCTGACAGGTGTGATGTGGTATCTCAGAGTTGCTGTGATTCGCATCTCTCTAATAAATAGTGATTTAGAACATTTTTTTCATATGACTATAGATAGCGTTAAGTAAGTTTGTTTGTTTAAATAAGTTTCTAAGTTATTAAGGCCAATAGATATACTTCAGTTGGCATTATAGGATTCTATTCAATGGTAGCCTTTTGCTTTCTTCATAGCCATGATCATCAATCAGTTGCCTGTCATCTGCTAATCTTTTCTGTTGAGCAAGCAAGTCTCTGTGAGCAGCTACTCAGGTAGGTTGAGAGGTTGGTATGGAGAATAAAAGGCAAAACTTCCCTAAGGTAAATGCGTCCATCGCTGACTACCATTTACCTTGGTTGGTCCTTCCTACTTCTGTACAAGAAGGGTTCCTTGGTAAACCAGATTACTCTCACCGGCTAAAAATCATTTAGGGTTGTTTTCACAATTTGTGGTCACAAAAACCAGAAAGAAAGGACATGCCCATCTACTGTGAAATGGCTAAGCACATAGTGACTCATGAATGTAATGGAATCTTACTGTTCTAGTGAAAAAAATGAGCACGATATTGACAGAGAAACAAAGAGATATATCTATGAGCTGAGCAAAAACGAAATAAACAGAACCAGAGATTCACACGATACAGTGAAAACATCAAGTGGAAGGAACAACCACAAAACAAATGAAGATGAATTTTGTCAAGTTAGAAAGAATACGTTTTACATTTTGGTGGTTTCTTATCTCTCTTTCCCTTTTTAAAAGTTTCTTTGTCATGACAGGCTGCTCTCTGGGTGTTATCTCTGGAGAGATACACAGAATCAGTTTAAAAGAGCAACTATAATGCTATATTAGTTTCATCATATTTAATGGAAAATTCCTTGAGGAAAGTTAGGAGGCAGCAGCTCTTCCTTCTCTTGCTGTGTAGGTTTGACTTTAGAGGGAAGAGATATAGTGAAATGAGACATCCCATCTGCCCATTTGACTATGTTTATTATATTTTGCTGCACTTGGCCCCAACCTCCTCTGGGAAGAAGAATTCTACTCAGTGTTGAACATTCCAATACATGGTCATATTTACACATCCCAATGACACTGGACCCCTGTAGATCACCACCCATAACCATTTGCTATTCCTCATCACACACTCTTTCATTCTTTTCCCTCTCAACTCTCTTATCTCAAATTTCCAACCAACTACCACCAATCCCTTCTACTGTTCCCTTTGGAATACCTGTTCTACAGGCAGCAAACTTTCTTTCATCCTAAATCTTTTCCTTTCCCTCACAAAAGCCTGGCTTTTCCTTCAACATAGCCTTTGCAGCTGCCTTTCTAGTACTGACTTTACTTGTTTCCCTTGAGTTACTGGTGGTGGTGGTTGGGACAGGGGTGTTAATGTACTCCTCGCTACCCATTTGCAACTTAAAATTTCTCTCCCTACTTCTGACACTCAGTAACTTTGCATCCCTTGAGGTTCATGAAAGACCTATCTACCACAAAATCTAAACTTGTGAGCTGTTTCTACATTCCTCCTGGTCACTCACCTTCCTTCCTCAAGGAGTTCTGAACCTGGATCAAAATTTTCTCTGTTCCTCAACTCTTGCTCTCATACTTAGGGAATTCAACATAATATGCTTACTCTCAAATATTCTAACCATTCAGTTCCTCCACCTCCTCCTGCCTTACAAGGATCTACTTCTTCATGTCGCCTTAGTTGCTTATGCAGAGTCAGACCTTTGATCCTGCCATCACCCTCAAATGTGTCCATGTTCAAGAATTCTGAAATTACGTTATCTGACCACAAGCTATTGGAATCCCACTTCTCAACTTGCTTTCCCTGACAAAGCTTGACTGCAGCCATAAAGTCCTCAGTTTTTTCTCAGGCCACCTACTCTGTACTAGCCACTCTCTCCTTTTTTCCCATCTTGAGTCACTGGTGAATCCATTCAACTCTATACTGTCATATTCTTTGAAATCCATATTAATCTTATTAGTTGAAGCTGCTAGGTCTCAGCCTTGGATCCCTCCCACTACCTGCAAAATTCCCTCCTACACCCACACACTTCTGAAAGAACTTGGGGAAAATCAAGAAACCATTTTGTCTGTATCCACTACAAATTCATTTCCCACACTGTCAACTGAATTTTTTGCTGCTAGTCAATCCTGCTCTGCCTCCTCCCTTTGTCATGAGACCACTCTCTACAGTGGTTCCTCCAAAATTTGTCATCCTCCTGAAACTTCCCATAGCTCCCTTTCTCTCCACTCTCTCAATTAGGAATCTTGCCTCATATTTTACAGAAAAAAAGTTGAGGTCACGTAGCCATGGGCTCCTTCTTCTCCCCACTCCCTCATCTTATGTTTTTGTATTTCTTCTTCCACCATTTCTTCTTTTGCTCCGGTCTAACATGAAGAGGAAGCCTTACTCCTTACCCAGACTAACACCTCATCCAGTATGAATAATCCCCTTCAATCTTGTCTTCTCCAACAGATTACCTCTTCTGTCATTCCCCCTCTGTCTCTTGTGTTTGTAGATGATTTTTCGTTCAGTGAAACTTCTGAAATTGAGATGCAAAAATTATGGACAGATACTCTAATCCCCTTCTGCTAATTTTGTCCCAATAATTAACATCAAGAAAACAGAAGTTCTCCACCAGCCAGCATCATACCATCCATGCATTGAACCATTGGTAACATCAAATGGAGGAGAAAAACACATCTCCACCCCAAGTGTTCATAGGTATTATTTGTTCCCATTCTATGGTAGAGTCTGACAGCTCATATTAGTCTGATTATTTACAGTCAAACACACTGTTTCTTGACCCCAAAATAGTGACATCATGTTGGTCCTCTTCAAGAATGAATGACAACAACCAACCTATCCCTATCATCAGTCTCTCCCTGTCTACTGAATCCTGTGAAAAAAATGCTTTACTATGGGATACGTCTTTAAACATGCCTAGTTCTCACCCTTTCAGATAAAACCTTCACTTGGTGCTTCCATTCCCATTCACTATTGTCCTATTTCTTTTCTTCCTTTTTTTCTCTAAGCTCCTTGAAAATGTCTACAGCATATGCCTCTACTTTCTCTCCTCTCACTCTCGTCTTAATTCCTTACAATCTGCCTTCCAACCTTATCTTTTCACTGAAATGTCTGTCTCCAAGTTTACTAATCACCTCTTAATGGACAAATCCAATGGCTTTTTCTCAATCTTCATTCTTCTCCAACTCTCTTCAGCCTTTAAACCATTTATCATTTTCTTCTTGGTGCTTTCTTGGACTTTCTCTTTTCCCTCTTAACTCCTTCACCCTTTCTTCTCATCAGCTCACATGGATTGAATGATCACTTCTGTGTTGATGATTATTAAATCTAACAAGCATAGTAACAGCAGTAGCAAAACATCAAAAATAGTTAATATTTTTGTAGCCTCTTTTATGTCCCAGGTATTATACTGATTACTCCTTCTCCTGATCTTGAGTCTCACTGCCTTTCAGACAGGTGTCTAGGAGATATTTGAAAAGAAGTGCATCCAAACCTGAACTCATTTTCTTTCATCCTACCCCATCCCCTCTCCTAACATCCATTTTATTACCAAGAACAGCACCAAGCTTCCAGTCTCTCAGGCTTGCAACCAAGATTCTGTCCTCTTCTCCTCACTGTCCCTAACCTCTCTTTTCCATACCCAACCTGTTTTCAAGGCCTATCAATTTCACCTTTGCAACATCTTTGGAATACATCCCCTTTTCTCTTCTGACACTGTCACCACTCTGGTACAGAATCTTATTATCTCATTCCTGAACTATTGAAAAATCCTCTTGGTGGTTTTGCCTTCCTCAAGAGTCTACCCAATATATCCTCCATTCAAATGCCAAGTGATTTTCCTCAAGTGTGAATTAAATCTTGTCACTTCCCTCCTCCAACTTCAATGGCTCCCTACTGTATCTTAGATCACATACAAAATGCTGTTTGCTCAAAGTCCTTTATAATTTTTCCTTTTCCTACATTTCTGTTCTTCTTATATTTTATTTCCTGCCCCATACTCTTCAATCCAGTGATAATGACCTCCTTGTTGTTCTATAAACAGATCTGGGAATTTTCTCTGGCTGGTCCTCATCCCTGAAACACTCTCTCTCCTCATCTTCATCTCCTGTTTTTCCTGGATTTCTTTAAACCCCAGCTGAAATCATATTTTCTACAGGATGCCTTTCCCAACCCCTCTTAATTCTAGGGTCTTTCCTCTTTTAATAATTTCCTATTTTTTCCTGTATAGAGATTGCTTTGAATGTATTTGTTTGAATGTTTTCTTCCTCATTGGATTGTAAGCTCCTTGAGGACAGGTATTTCTTTGACTTCCTTTTGTATCTCCAAAGTTTAGGACAGCGCCTGGAACCTTGTAGGGCTTTAACAAATGTTTATTGCCTGATTCAATGTTCTCAACTGTACACCAAAACCAAGCTTATTCAGATGCTTTCCAATTAATAAATTCAATAGATGACTCCCATTGGATTTATGTACTGGATTTGCAGTTAGCAAAGGTTAGTAGATATTGGATAAATTGAATTTTACTTTAATAATTACACATATTTTTCTCGATATACCATTAATTCCCACAGTACCCTGGAAACAGAAGCTGATTTAGTAAGATTCTCTTGAACACTTTATTTTGTTCCACTAATGTGAAAGTTTCTGCCTTCTGTCGACACTGATATTACTTTCCACCTTGTAGGGTAGAGAGTATTTCTGTTTTGAGCATAGCTTGTAACAAATGCCATGGTCTTTGCTCACTCTGAGAGTATAGGAAGTCTAAAATAAGGTAAATGATAAAAAAAAAGAAATAAACAGATAAGGAAAAGGAGAGGAGTGTCTGCTTATTCTCTAGACTATATTCACTATTATCTAGAGAAACAATTTAAAATTATGATCTCTGAGACCCAGGTTAAAAACTGGATAACTGATGAGTTCAGAGGCTCTGAATTTGAGGAAAATCATTGGCTAATAATTAATGTGTTTCCAGCTTTTTCTGGGTGGCACAGAAGGACATTGATAATCTAGAAACTATTGAGGACTCTATAACTTGGGTTTTCCCATGAAGGCAAGCTCCAAGCCTGGGTATGCCATTTTTTTTGTTTCTAAAAATAAGTTCTTTTTAATAGATATCTGCTGTTTCTTATATCATCATAATTATGCCCAATATTCTTCCCTTTCTCCTTGTCCCTCCTCAGGAACCATTTCATATAGGAAACATAATCAGCAAAACTATTATATTGAAAAAGTCTGAGAACATGCATCATGTGTAATCCCTGTGGACCTCCTGCTTCCATGAAGGGTGGTTTGGTGGGGTCTTCTCCTCTCTTTGAGTCCTGCTGAATCTTTCAAATTTCATTACATTTACTTTTGCTTTTTTTGTGTGTTATTGTTCTGTCCATGAACATTGTTGCAGTTATCGGGTCTCTTGTCTTCTTGGCTCTGCCCTCTTTACTCTGCATATAATCTCTGCGTTCATCACATCTATCATTTCTTGTAGCTTAGTAACATTTCACTCCATTCATGTACCATGATTTGTTTAGCCATTCACTAATTAATGGAAATCTTCTTTGTTTTATATTCTTAGTTATCACAAAAAGTGTAGCTATTAATATTTTGGATTTTTTTTCTTATTGATGACTTCCTTAGGCTATAAACCCAGTAATGAAGTCACTGGTTTAAAGGGTATGGACATTTTAGTAATTTATTTTACATAATTACAATTGATTTCCAAAATATTTATAACATTTCACAGCTTCATCAATAATGTGTTCATGTAATCCACAATCTCTCCAATTTGACTGCTGCCATTTTTGCCCATTTTATTAATTTGAAGCATGGGAGGTAAAACTGAGGGTTGTTTGGGTGCTTTTCTCTCTTTATTAGTCATTTGGTGTATTTTTTCAAGTGATTCTTTTGAGAACTGTTTTTTCACATCCTTCAACCATTTAATTTTTTGGAGAATGGTTGTTCATTCTATCTATCTACTTATCCACATATCAGATATTTGCAAAAAAATTTTTCATTTCAAGTTTGGGGCAGCCCTACTTTACCTTAAAAGGTTATATTCCAGAATCACAATATCTAGGAAATTTACCTCCACCCTCTTTTCCAATGGAGCTTAGGGAGCTTGACCATTATCCATGAACTCTTTCCTCAGCAGGTTAGGGAATTGTATTTCTACTTCTGCCTTGTCCTTCTGCAGGAATTCCATCTTTACCCAGTATGTTGCCATTATTTTACTGGAATGTACATTGTTAGAAATTTTTCCTTCAGGTCATGTGAGCAAAGGAAATTTTGGCACTAGTGTGTAACTCCTATTTGCTTCTGCCCCATATTAATCATAGAGAAGGTTTAATTTATGTATATGCTCTTTTCTACTGTCCACTTCCAGTAATCTCCAAAGAGAATTACCCTGCAAATGTTTAACCTGTTCTATGATTAGGAAAACCCCATCAAAAGAATATAAAATCATTCAACAAGTATTTTAAGCATCTTTTGTTTGGTAAACACCATGCCAGATACTAGTGATACAAAAATTTAAAAAAATCCTTGTCCTGACAAAGCTTTCACTTTATACTGGTAGAGGGATATTCAATATTCACAGACAAATGGAGACAAAACATATATCAAATAAATACAAAGTGTCAGTAGTGGGAAAGCCCTGACAACAAAGAGAAAGTAAAAAAAAAGACCTTTTGAAAGAAATAGTATCTAAACTCTGAAAGACTGTGCCAATAAATAGAGATGGAATAAACACACAATTACACATTTCATAGGTGGTGGTGGTGCTGATGTTGGAAGACTAGACAGAACATTGGGATTTACTGTTGGATTGAGACAACGTGTCAATAGTGATACTCTGACCTAGTGCTCATGCCTTCCTCAGTAGCCCACAAGCCATATCGGTAGTGGAAATGTTCATTGGGAAAAACATTTCTGGCAGCCTATTAGTAGTGTTATAAAAAGACAGTATGAAAAGTAAGAATGCTTTTCAGTGGGGATGGAGTGCACTACCCTCTAGGAGGGGAAAATCTTGGATCCTTACTTAGCATATCACAGAAAAATTGCAGGAGTTGCAGGCAAGACATGCAAGCATTGGAACAGATAAATGGACCATCTCTGGGCACTGCTTTTGACCTCATTCACTTCTTGAAAAGGTTGTGTCCCCAGGTCATAGTACTGGATAGACTTTTTGGTGATGTAAAGAGTGTCCAAGGTAGCTAGGTCAGTTCTTTGATATCTCCTAATAGAAGAGGACAAAGACATCTGATTTTGAGCTAAGTTTGGAAAAACTGTTGCATGGCTTTGTAACCAAAGAACCAGTGACAGTAAAGCAAATGGACAATGTAAATCTGGAGATTTAAGATATGATTCATTCCACAGATTCCTCTATCGGTGAATGAAGAGTAAAATTACCTTCCAATTATTAGAATTGATATGCCTGCTTCAGCAAGTAGAGGTAAATATGGTCAAGAGCAAGAGAGGTTGCAAGGGACCAGAAAAAGTCTGTATGACTTCAGTATGCATAATGTATTCCCAACTGAGACCAAAAGAAATTATTCTTTACTTCAATTAGATATTTCTAAAGAAGCAAGAGCCAAGCCTAAAGAATCATTTGGAGAGAACCAAACCTCTCAGTGGAACAAAGGAATGTTCATTCATTCATTCATTCATTTACTAAATATTTATTAAAGCCTACCAGGCAGCTAGGTGGTGCAGTGGATAGAGCACCAGTGCAGGAGTCAGGAGGACCTGAGTTCAAATATCACCTCAGACACTTGACATTCACTAACTATGTGACCTTGGGTAAATCACTTAATCACAGTTGTCTCATCCTGGGCCATCTCTAGTAATCCTAATGGATTCAGATGGCTTTGGAGGAGAAGGAAGGCTGGTGACCTGCACAGCCCTCCCTCACTCAAAACAAAGTCAAGTGTAAGTCATGTCATTATTTCTCTGATGGCATAGTCTTCTTCAACAATGAAGGATGAACACACATTAAAGCCTACCACATGCTAGGTTTGGTAAAGGAAATGGAAGACATCTAGACTTTGAAGAAATTCTATTCAGTTGGAGAGAGAGAGAGAGAGAGGATGAGTATAAATGGAGAAGTAAACAGAAATACATACAAGGTAAATGGAATGTGAAAAGTATCATGTGGATAGAGAGTAAGGCTGAGAGTCTGGCAGATGTAGGTTCAAGTCCCATTTCAGACATCTTGATCCTGTTCTATAACTCTTAGGGCCACAAGTAACTCAGTGGAACCACAAATGAAAGAACTTGAGCAAATCTACACATGTGGAGGGAGATTTTTAACAGGTGATGCTTATATTGATGAAATCGTAAGTCTGGTGAAATATGATGAGAAGTACTTTGGGGAATATGGAATACTGGAACCTGAGAGCAAGGCCTCATGCTAACCTAGGGACAGAGATACAGAGATAGCTAGACAAAACAGGGCACAAAAAGTGACAGAAAAAAAGATGTCACGATGCTTCATCTATTTATCTTCCTTTCTGTTTTCTGGCTTGTCATTTGTCCATTCTCTCACACACCATATTGTTTTTCCCATCTTCATCAGTGGCTGATGTAGGAGGTTGGAGGATACTTCATTGTTCACCTTAGTTGCCCTTGAACCTAACGAGAGTTGGGTTAGCCCCAGAACAATGCCATACAAGGATCTGGGGAAGATGTAAGTCATTTTAGCCTTTCATCAAATGTCAGCTAGCCAGGACCAGGATCAGCAGTGAAGAAGCATCTGTCTTACCAATCTGGGAAGAAAAGTGGCCATCCAAACCTGGAGCATGATGAAAAGCCCGTTGTTGAAAGAACTAGGCCATGGGTCAAACTAGAGCATCAGGGAGAGTGTTGGCACACCATTGGGGCTGGCAGACCCCAAAATCAGGGGATTCTTGATCACTTGGCACACAAGCCTGGGCAGACAAGGTGAGCACTGTCAGAGATGATCCTTGGTCCAGAACTTGGTAGAAGTTCTCCCTCTTACTCAGTTCCAGTTTATTATATTTGAAGCTGGCTTCGTACATAGTGATTTGCATATTTTCTCACCCAGCTACTTGGCAGAGTAGATAGAGAGCTGACCCTGGAGTTAGTAAAACTTCCCTTCATGAATTCAAATCTGACCTCAGTTAAATAATGAGTTCAAATCTGACTAACTGTGTGATGCTGGGCAAGTCACTTAACTCTGGTTTTCTCAGTTCCTCATCTGTAAAATGAACTGGAGAAGGAAATGACAAAGCCACTCTAGTATATCCGCCAAGAAAACCCCAAATGGGGTCACAAAGAGTAGTATGTCACTGAAAAATGACTCAACAATCCTTTCATTAGACTTACCACCTGAAGAACAAGGGTTGACTTTCACTTTCTGTTGTATCCTTAGCATTTAGCACAGTTTTTGGCACACAACTCTTATTGACTGACTTTGAACACCTGAGCAACTCTCTGAGACTTTATGATGTAGACTGTAGCTCTTTTTAAACTGTAACCCCATAAGGAGTCACAAAAACTTTGGCATCAGCAAAAGATTTCTGAACATGTGATGACCAAAATTTAATTAAAAATCAAATGTGGGTGAAGCCAAGATGGCGGAGTAGAAAGACTCACATTTGCTAGCTCCGAACCCACAGCCCATGGATTCCCTCTAAAAAGAACTCCTGACAAATTCTGGAACAGTGGAAACCGCACAGAAACACAGTGAAGGAGATTTCCGTTGCAGAGAGCCCTGAAAAACCGACCGCAAAGGTATCCCGGACGGGAGTGGAGCCCTGCCCTGCGGAGCGCTCCCCTTCCCTGCCCCGGCTGCGTGGCACTGAGAGGAGTCAGCAGACCCAAGCAGGCTTCAGAGACCTGAATCTCTGGCAGGCCACGAAGGTCTCTCCACCCACAGAGGCACAGGTCAGTGAGAGAGATGGGCTGAGGGGGGAGGAGCAGGGTATCTCCGGGACTCGGACCCCCTCAGAAGGTTGCGGTGGCTTGGCCAGAGGCCTGCAGAGCAGGCAGAAGCTCCACCTCAGTTCCATTGCAAAAGATCTCTGCATAAACCCCCTGAGGGAACTGAGCCTGAGAGGCGGCCCTGCCCCCACCTGAGAACCAGCAGATAAGCTCCCATTGAAGAGCAGTCAGGCCTGCCGCCAAAAGCCCTGAGGCTGGGGAGCAGCATTTGAATCTCAGACCTCAAGTACTCCTGGGCGGATCTGGGCCAGGGGGTGGAGAGGACTCTCTGAAGTCAAGTAACTGGCTGGAAAAATGCCGAGAAAAGGGAAAAAAACTAAGACCATAGAAGGTTATTTTCTTGGTGACCAGAGGATTGCACCATTCCTCTCTGAGGACGAAGAGCTCTGCTTACCATCAGGTAAAGACATAGGAGTCAAAGCCTCTGTATCTCAAATATC
>CM053771.1:552133191-552149740 GCA_028658325.1 Potorous gilbertii | reverse complement strand
GACAAAAGAGAAGATGGGGTATGGGAAGGGAGGGATGATAGAAGAGAGGGCAGATTGGTAATATGGGTAATTAGAATGTCCAGTGTATTGGGGAGGGGGAGGGGACAAATGGGGAGAAAATTTTGGAACCCAAAATCTTGTGAAAATGAATGTTAAATAAAGTTAATGTTAAAAGAATGTTAAATAAAAAGTTAAATAAATAAATAAAAATTAAAATGAAATGCTACACCAAAGCTGAAAAAAAAAATCAAATGTGTAATGAATCCCAGGTGTTTCTGACACGGCTTACCCATGTCACATTGGGCAACTTCACTGCAACATTGATGGTGAACACACAGAATGTGCACATTGCACTCAGGTCATGTGATGCCTAAATTTGAAAAGGGGTTGTGAGTAGAAAAGTTTCAGAAGCCCTAATGTGGAGAAGGCCATGATCTACAATGAGACTGTAGTTTTCCTCCCTGGCGTTCCCTGGACTAGGGCAATCACAGATTTGGAAAGAAAAGAATAGCTAAGTTGATATTGCTGCTGTTACTATCATAGCCTGTATTTGTAGATATCTTTTTATTTTGTTTTGCAAAGAACTATACATACATTATTCCATTCACTCCTCCCCCCAACTTTGAGATAAAGATACTAATCATATTATCATACCCATTTTGAGGATGAAGAAAGTGAGGTTCAGAGAGGAATGTTGACTTGACCAGGATCACCCAGAGTTTAAATCCAGTTTCTAACTTATTCCAACTCTCTTTCCACTGCACAATAGTATTCCCTTTGAAGGGATAAATTTAGAAAAATAATTTCAATTGGAAAAAACAAAACAAAACCAAAAAAACACCTATCATGATTCTTTATACATGGGGATGGAGGTAGATATATGGCCCCATTAGTCTAGGGAAACTCCCAGGTGAAGAAATTCACTTTGTTAATGCGGATTACACCTTCTCTGAAACTTTGAGTTTCATTGAGTTTCCATTGAGAAATGAAATGACTTGCCTAGGACCATATGGGCAGTGTGTGTGTCCCAGGCAGAATTTGAACTCAGGTCTTCTTGGTGCCAAGGCCCGCTCTCTATTCCACTAGGGCACACTTACTCTAACTTGCTCATCTTAGCTCCATGATCACATTGACTAGAAGACATGTGATAGAGTGATGAGAGTTCTGGTTCAGGAGCCTGAGTATATGGATTTAGACCCCACCAATAATCTTTACTCCCTAGGTGACCTTGGACAAGTCATAACCTCAATAAGGAAGGTGGATCTCGTTTTCTTCAGTGAGGGTGAGTCTACATGGCCTGGTAGTTCCCTTCCAGATAGATGTCCAGAATCCTTTCTGGATAGATATGTGAATTAGAATCCTATATAGCAGTGACATTGAAAATGTTTAAGGCACTATGTAAATGCCAGATGAAAATACAATAGAAAGAAGGCTGATATATACAAGGAGTCAGATGTCCTGGTGTGAGTTCACCTTTTCTTAGCTGTGTGCCCTTGGAAACTTACTTAGTTTCTATACACCAGAGTTTACACATCAGCAAAACCTGAATGATTGAAAAAAAATCCTAGCAACTTTACAGGGTGGTTGGCAAGGACCAATGGGATCATATGTATGGAATTGCTTTGTACGTATTCTCTATATAAGGGTTTTTTTTCCGATTCACTGTCTTTCTTTCAAGATCTGGAAATAACTTGATTAAACAGAATTTTTCCCTCCCTCTAATAGCAAATGCTGGTAATGGAATTTTGTCTGTACTGATTTTTTTTGTAATTTACTATATGGAAGCATTTAAAAAATAATGGTATATTATATTGAGTGTAGGGTCTCTGGTGAGTAATGTGTTTTTAAACAAAGTCTGCCTATAATTCCAAGAGGAATTATAATATATAATATAATTAATATAATATAATATATATGATACTCTCCTCTCATTCCCAGTTTGTAGTCTAACCTACTTTCTTCAAGACTCACCTCAAATACCAATTTGTATGTGAATTCCTTTTCTGGTCTTCCAAGCTGGTAATGCCTTCTCTTCTTTAATTAGGTGGCATAGATTATTTAAACAATATGTATATAGATATACATTTATATCTATCTTACACAACAGAACATAAACTCCTATATCCCCAACACCTAGCATGGTGCCTCAGATATAAAAGGTGCTTACTGAATGATGGATGATTGATTGCTTATAGAATGGATGAGCAGTTCATATGCTCCCAAAACTTAGAAGGTCTATTTAGAGTGTGCAGTGGTAGAAATGTGCACTCTGGGTAAAATATTGAATTCAGATATATAACTGGAATGAGATATTTTCTGCTAGTGTGTCAGAATTCAAGTCTACTGACAGTACTCTAGCACATATAAATAATTAATCTTAGCAAAGGCTCCATTAAAAAGAATAATCAGTTCAAACAAGCACCTTCTAGATACTGCTTCGCTCCTACCCTCAACACTGTCTCAAAAGGTTAGGCCAGTTCTTCCTTGGCCTGCATCCACTAGCCTCCCTTTTCCTGTAGCAGCTTCCACAACTGTGGTTTCATGGTATACTGGGGCCTTTCTCAACACAAGGTCTTTTGTCCTAAGATCCAAGGTCTCTCTTTAAAATCCACCCACCCACACCCCCAACCAACTAAATTATTCTTAAGAAGTCAATCTGAAGTGTGGCTTGCCCCAGAGTGTGTTTGTGGTGTGTGTCCTGGGCACCAGAATTGATAGTTACAGACCTAATTGAAGTCATTTGTCATGTAAACATTTTCAGTGACATGATAATAGATTATAACTTTTGAATCTTGAAGGCTCTGTTGTCATATTGCACAAGATTTTTGCCCTTGTCAGAGAATTCCAATCCCTTCATGGGAATTTGTTGAGTTCCATTTTTGATTTGCCCCAAACACAGGAACTAAATAAAAAACATAGACCAGGAACTCATGTGGAAGTTAGGCTTATATAAGGTAGTCACATTTCTCTGCCTGAAGTTCCTCCCATCTCTCAGATCAACTCCAAAAGGAGCTAAGACCATTGAGCAGACCCCTTGTGGATGGAGACTTGGCTCAATGCTTGAAGAATTGACCATGGGGAGAATAGGATGGCCCCTGCAACCGGTAGATGAAAATAGCTGACCCTTCACCGTTCTTCATGACAGGAGCATCTGGCCTCTGCCCATAACAAAGGGTACAAATGGCCCTCCCAGGTTAACAAACCAAACCTACACATCCAGACATCTCTGAAAATGTTCTTGCACTAAAATGACATCAATATTTTCTTTAATTACTGTCTTTTAAAACCCATGATTTTCTTGTGGTGGGAGCCTCAGAACCATTGGTGACCTCAGGAATGGAGATCTGCCAAAGAGCACTGTGGCCCAGGGAGGTGGGCCAGCTGGCCAGCCACTCTGCACTTCGGGTTTGGGATTTTCCTTCTACTTGCAGCTTTTAGGAAGAGTCCCTCTTTTGGCAAACATGGGCCTCCCAACACCCGAGCTATAGGATTCAATCTTTGCCCAGAACTGGGGTGTCATAAAGTTCCCTGGGGTACCCTAAGAGAAGATTTTTCAGGACCAACACAGGAAAAGGGCTCACTTTTCAGGGACTGTGCTGCTAGCATCATCCTTTTGATGGGCCTTTGGCTTATTCAAAAGGAAGTTATATCAGCATATTTTATGGGTTTAAAGTTGTATCCGGACTTTTTAATACTACAAACCTTCCCCTATTACTTCCACCTCCCCCACTCCTGTCCCACCACTCCAATGAACTCCCAGATTTCAGATAAAGTGCTGATGCAATGTAATGAGCTACATAAATGCAGAAGCAATGGCCAGTACAAATGTCTTATTAAAGTTACAGTGCTTCATCTAAACTGCAAAAATCGGGACTGCCCACTGACCTGTGCCTCAGCTGGAGAAAGATATCCTCTATACTTCTCAAATCACAAGAGTCTCTGTCAATCCCTTAAAATGGCCTTGTGTCCTGGTCCTTTCTGAGGCTATGAAGAAGGCCACCATCCTTAGAGCAAGTAAGCAATCAATAGGGTTTTATTAACTTTTTTGTGCCTGTGACTACTGAGATCTGGAGATATGAAGAAAAACCAAAAAGGCACAGATCACCCAGAAGTGGCTCCTGGATGGAGTTGGGTATCGTTGATGGCTTCACCTTTGGGAGGTTTATAAAATCATCCACAACAGCAGCAGCAATGGCAGTGATAAGAGCAATAATGCAACAGGGGACTGGCACGTGCACAAAGTGCCTCTGGTGACCCTCATGTAAGAGACAGAAGAAGCTGCTTCAGGCAGAGTCATGGTGATATCTAGTGGAAGGGCCTTGTAAAGTTCGTGAAGCATGTATAAGCATTCTAGTCCAAAGCATCCCTGAGTATCAATCTTTTTTCCAACATTCTTGACATTTAACTGAAGACTCCAGTGAAGAGGAATCTAATAGCACCCCCCAAAAACATTGAGGAAGTACTTAATGCTTTCTAGACACTGTACTAAATGCTGGGGATAAAAGTGAAATACCAGACTATGGTCCTTGATGTCAAGCAGCTCATTTTCTGTGTGCAAATAAATCTGTACACACAAGTTCTATGTTGAGGTCTCGATCTATCTATCTCAATATATAGATATGCATATATGGTGTAAATGGGAGATATTCTTAGAGACAAGGCACTGGTGGTTTATAGGGGATTGGCAGGAAAGGAAGGGAGAGACCAGGAAAGTTTTTTTCTTTTCGGAAAGAAGAATTGGAGTTAAGTCTTAAAAGGAAAGAAGGCAAGCCAGGAGGTGGAAGAGAGGAGGGAGATCATTCCAATTCAGCCCAATCAACTTTTGGAGTTTTCTAATTGTGAGGAAGTTTTTGATTAAGTCAAGCTTGGTTTTGTTTCTCTGGGGAGAAGCAGGACAAGGCTAATCCCTCTTCCACATGATAGCCTTTCAAAAATTTTAAGATACATTTTTTTTGCTTCCTGCTTCTGCTACTCATTCAACTATCTCCTCTTCTTTCTTCTCTTCTTTGGCTTTTTATTTTTCTTTTTTCATCCTTCTCCCTCTTCTCCTTTTCCTTTTTCATTTCCTCTTCCTTTTCCTTTCTATGCTTTCTCTGTCCCCAGTGTTTCTATTTCCCATCTCTACTGACAACAACAGTCATTTGCTAAGTTTTGATATGTCTTGCATTGTGCCCAAGTGCTAGACAGAGAGAGAAAAAAGCCAATGGAGTCTTATGTCTTCAAGATCTCATAATCGGGGAGACATCATGCAAACAACTGTATACAGAGAGAAGTTACATACAGGACAAGATAGAGGTCATCTTGAAGGGAAGGCACTAAGATTATGAGAACAGGGAAAATCTTCTTTCCGAAGAGGACACTTTAGCTGGCACTTGAAGGAAGCCGGGAGGCAGACACAGAGAGTCAAAGAGTTTCAGACATGGGAGGCAGCCAATGAAATTGCCCAGTCAGGAAATAGAATATATTGTGGAAGGAGCAGGAAGGAGGCCAGTGTCACTCCATATAAACATATTTAGACCTATCTTCAAAAACATTCCCTTGAATTGGAAACTCTCCTCTTTTATTGATTGTTTCTAGTCCAGCTAAATGCCTAGGAGGATAGATCTCCAGCAGATTCCTCTCCTTCCCTTTCCTGATTCCCTCCTTCACTTTAACCATTTGGATTCTGACTTAATACTCCACGTAAGCTGCTCTTTGCCAATCACTTATCAACTGATAAAACTGCTGGGCTCTCCTGAGTCCTCATCTTCCTCAATATTTTGGTTGCATTTTAAACCACAGACGACCCTCTCTGCCCAGGGACTCATTCCTTATCTTCCTGGACATTTATCTGTCTTTGTTCTTTTGTGATTTGCTTCTGTGTGCCTCAGTTTCATTTGCTAATATATTGTCCTTCTCCTATTCCCTAAGTGCCAATGTCAGTTATTTCTCTTTACTAAGTTCTCTGCTCTTCCCTTTCAAGACGTTCTTTCTTGACCTTCTCATTGTTCCCATGACTTCAGTCATTGCCTCTGTGGAAACTACTCCAAATACAAATCTCCAACTGCAGCCTCTCTCAGGACCTCTAATTTACTTCTTTAACTGGCTACTAGATATCTACCCTCAAATGTCAAGCTATTGTCTCAATCAATACTCTTAAACTGAACTCATTAACTTCTCTTAAAATTGGTCTTCCTTGTCAACATTCCAATTTCTATTGAGTGAATTATGTAGTCTCTCAAGTTCATAGAGTCAAGCATCTCTGGCTCCTCTCTTTCCCTCCTCTTACTTCTTCCAATAAGTTAAGTTCTATTCTATTTCCACAATGTTACTCATATATACCCCATTTGTTGCACTCACTCTAATCTGAAAAATTGATGACTGGTCCTTGTCATCCCTCATTTAGATGATCTTCATAGTTTCCTAATGTATCTGTTCCTCACAAAACTTTTTTTTTCCTTTTCAACTTGTCCTTCATGAAGATGCCAAAATAATTTTCTCAATGGGTAGGTCTGATCATATCATTGTTCTGTCAAAATCTTTGAGTGGCTCCCCCTTAACCTACAGGATAAAATTAAAACATTTTAACCTCTCATTTAAAGCCTTTCATTTGTTGACTGCACCCTAACTTTTCAGACATGTTTTACATCACTCCCTTACACAATTATTCATTCAAGAAACATGCAAATTATGTGTTTACTATGTTCTATGTACTGTGATGACAGTTCCACATGCTACATTCCAGCCAGTTGTATTGCCAGCTTTTTTTCCAACTCCAATATACCTTTTTACCTCTATTTTTTGCTTTCATGGCTCATATAGTATCATGTACAAGATGTACTAGGAGTTGAGGAGATTGGTGTTCAAATTCCACTTCACATCTTATTGACTCTGTGATCTAAGACAATTCACTTCTCCTTTTAGGGCTCATTACTCATATTCTTTAGATCTCATGTTCTTGTTTTTCTTTTCGTGCACAAAACCTTGGAGATGAATAAATTGACTCTGGTATTCCTTCCATCCCTCCTGTGCTCCTCTGATCTTTCTTTGCTCCACCTCCAATGCTCAGTGAAATGCTCTCCTTCCCTTATCTCCTGATTCCCTCATCTCATGAACATGACAAAGGATCATGGATTTAGATTTGAAAAATAGCTCAGAGTTCAACAAGTACAACTCTCTCATTTTACAGATGATAAAGTGAAGGACTAACCCAGTGAAATGATGTATCATTAGTTATATCTGGGGTAAGAAACAGCTTAAGAATGTGAACCTAGGTCTTCTGATTTCAGAGGCCTATCACTAGTATCACTGCACAACGGCACATCCTCCTTCTTCTAGTAGACTATACACTCTCTAAGGGCAAGTGCTGGCATTTTTTCTTTTCGTTTCCAGTGTCTAGCAAAGTATTTTCCACAATGGCAGCTAATTACATGTTGAATTGAATTGAATGACCTTTGGTACCTCATGCTCCAACACACAGACATGTTCCTTAACCATAAAGTCATTGGGATATTGTAAATGACCACTAAAGACCCTTCTAGTTCTAAGTCCTGTCTTCCTCTACTTCCCTGGATGATGGGCACTGGCTAGTGAGGGGATAACTGTCACCATAAGCATAGCTCAAAGTCAGCTGGATAATTTAATCATGAAATTTCACAGCTGTCCCAGAAGGAGTCACCTCCTCCATCTCTCTGCCCACTGGGATGTTGAGTTCTATGCCAGACATGCTGGAGAGCTTGCCAAATTCCTTGCCAGGAGATTTTTTCCAACGGGTATGACAGATCATGGGATTCACACTATTGGTAAATCTATTTCTATACTAAAGTTGTTATTCTTTATGAGAAATAGACTAGGGATGGAAAAATCACATTCTCCCCACTTGATTTACCCTAAAAGTTGCAGGATCTGCGACGTTCCACAGGGGGCTCCCTGAGTCATGTCAGCAACATTATCAAGACTGTCATATCCAAACCTGAATTAAGCTTTTTTAGGGCCACTGTGGTTCAACACAAACCTCCAGGACTCCCTGGACTCCTAGGACTGAGGAGTAGTAGATGTATTCTCACTATATAGGTGTACCTCAATTTAATTTTACTGAGAGGAAAAGGATGAGAAATCCACCCCCCACCACACACACACACACACAGATGTACACATCTTTTTATTTTAAATGAAGTCTTGTTTGAATTCACTAGCAAGTCTGTTTGATTGAAGGACAATGTTTCCAATTTGAATATCAAACCATTCAAATTTATTCCCTAGCAAGTTCCAATTTTATTATATGAGTTTCTCTTAAGAAAAAAAAAGCATAACTATAACTTATTTAAGACATTCTCAAGTAATTTATGGAAGATGAGGAGGCCATGTCTAAACTGAAAATAAGAGAAATCGGTTCCTTACCTCTTGACTCAGGATCTCCAAGCACTTCAGATATGTTCACTCAACACATCCCCATGACTTCAGAATGGGGGAGAATTACCAACTTATTTTATGGAGAGTCAAAACTGGGTCATAGACAAAGATAGAGATCTTCATGGATTTCCCTCTTAAAATTAGGGGTAGAGGAGGGAAAATAGACCTTGGAAGACTTTACCTCCAGTTTACTGAGTTCTTTGCTACTCAGCAGAACCTCATTCCTGCCCCACCCCACCACTCTAAAATACTCACTTACCCAATTTGAACCTCTGAGGCTTTTGAGGTTTCATCATCACTAACCTTTATGGGCAAAGCCCTGCTCTCCAATCCCCACTGTGGCTTCTGTTGAACATTTCTTCTCCCCAGGACAACACTCAAGCACAACCTTGCAATAAAGTCCCATGCTGTGGATCCAAGAGTCAGATCTGGCCTGGCTGTCAGAACTCATTCAATCTAGAGGGACCCTCCTACTGGAACATCCCACTGGAGCAGGGTCCAACATTTGACTCTCTCTGATTTTTCCTTTACAGATGGTTTTTGTCACAGTGTAATTGGTTTGGGGCCCAGGAGAATCTATGATTATAGCCTACCATTACATTAGTCAATGTGAACCATGGTATTTATGGCTGTTTGTCTTTTGTGGTCTTTTTTCCCTCTTAGAGTTAAGTTTTATTAAATTTTCATGAAAATGCAATACCCATGCACTACCAATGATAGAAGAAGAAAGGTGGACAAAGTAATCAACACTTGATCAAGATAAAATGTCTAGAAAAAGGAAACCTGATTGCAAGCCTACTGTTTATCAGCTTGTGTTAATATCTAAAATAAAGTTAATTACAGATTAACTATTAGTTTTTTATTAGTATTAGTATTAAACACTTAAGAAATCACAACATTCAATAATTTCACTATTGGCATGCCCTCAGAAACCATTCTCTTCAACCAAATACCAGAAAAAATAATCTTGAAAATGGGTCAAGATGATGATCATCTAGTCTGCATGAAAACCTCCAGGGATGGGGAAGTCAGTCCTTCTTCAGACAGCCCATATATCCAGAGAATTGCTTAAATGACTAGATTTACTCCTCATCAAGCCTAGATTTACTTCTCTACAACATCAATCCATTGCTACTGATTTTCTCTTCTGGTGCCAAACAGAATATCTAAATCCATCATGCCTCCCCACCTCAGTCATTCCTTTGCATTCCATCCATCGATTAATCAGCAGGCATTTATGAAACATTTACTTCATGACAAGCTAGGAAACAGAGAAAAAAATCAAAATACTGTCTCCCACAATGAGCTTAAATTCTAATGAGGAAGAAGATCTGTATTTAAATCAACATACATAAAGGACAGACAGATTAGACTGAAGGTGGGTTTAGAGGGAAAGACACTTGCAACCAGTGGGGCACGGAATCTTATCTTCAGGACATTGTGCTTGAGCAAAACAAACAAAACAAACAAACAAAAAACAGAGATTCTAGAGGTGAGGAAAGAAATCTGTAAGATGAGGGGGGAGGCAGAGATTGGCCTTGGGCCCACAGGAGGGATGGGAATAAGTGGTGGTTACATAAGCATTAGCAGATTCAGGAGTTTTCAAGCTGGAGATGGTTAAGGAGACCTGACACCTGGTCAGAAAGATATGACATGGGGATACTTGTGCTACCACTGGACACAGGAACAGATGCTGTTTGGCAACTCCAGTGCATATGCCTACTTCTAGGCCATAATTCAAGGACTGAGAGGGAAATTTTTGGTCAAGTGGAAGTAGAAGCAAAGCAAAGCCCAAGATGGCAAAGAAGAGCCTCAGAAACAATCTTAAATCAAGCCTCTAAACAGATTCTGGAGTGGCAGAACCTACAAAAGACAGAGTGAAACAATTTTCCAGCTTAAGATACCATGAT
Organism: Potorous gilbertii; assembly: GCA_028658325.1. Classification (NCBI taxonomy): domain Eukaryota; kingdom Metazoa; phylum Chordata; class Mammalia; order Diprotodontia; family Potoroidae; genus Potorous; species Potorous gilbertii. Next base: position 552,139,439 of record CM053771.1, on the reverse strand, counting down.
GCTGAGTGAAGTGAGCAGAACCAGGAGAGCATTTAGGATTAGGGTAACAGAAACACTGTGTGATGAGCAACTTTGATAGACTTAGCTCTTCTCAGCAAGGCAATGATTCAAGAAAATTCCAAAAGACCCATGATAGAAAAATGCTATGTACATCCAAGGAAAGAGCTATGGAGTCTGCAGAGTAAAGCACACTATTTTCACTTTTTTTTCTTTCTTGTGATTTTCCCCTTCTGTTCAGATTATTCTTTTACAATGTGACTAATGTAGAAATATATTTAACGTGATTGTATATGTATAACCTATATCTGATTGCTTGCTGTCTTGGGGGAGGGAAGAAAGGAGAGAGAAAAATTGGAATTTAAAATATTATAAAAATGAATAAAATAACTCATGTGAAACTATGAATCTATTATACACAACTTGCTATTCATTTGACATATGTAATAAAATTATCACGTAAATTCTTTTTAAAAAACAGAGCAAGTGGAAGCCTGAGTGACAAAACAAATTGTGGTCCTAGGAAATCAGGGGTGCTTCCTGGTTAAGGACTAGCATTCAAATCAGAAAGAGCAGTGCCAATCATACCTCTCCCCAGATAAAACCACCTTGGAGTCCCCCAGATGTCCTTTATATACTTAGTCTTTGTCATTTGTTCATGAAGAGGGCTAGAGTGGCATTACTATTTTGAAGCCAAGGCACAGTGTGTCTAACTGTGCCTGTTTAGACCAATATGAGCTCAGAAGGCTCCATCATAGTTGGGCACAAACAGTCCACACAAACATTTGGAGTGAAGACATTTCTAAATTTGTACATCTTACATTGCAGAGTTACTGCAAATTAACTTCATTCACACAGCCCAGCGCTTTCTTGGATTCAGGCATGTGATGCTGGGTGGTCCTTTGCTGGTATCTTCCATGTTACACAATCAATTCCAAAGTTCTTCAAATAGACCTTAAAAACATCTTCATATCGCTTTTGACCTCTATGTGAGTGCCTGCCTTGTGTGAGTTCTCTAGAAAAGTCTTTTAGGCAAATGTATATTTGTCATTCAAACATCATGGCTAGTTGTTGAGCTCTATGAAGTAGAATTTGAATACTCGGCATTTAGGTGGAGAAAGGAATTTAGTGTCTTGCCAGGTGTTCTTCATGATCTTCCTAAAACAATTCAGATGGAAGTAATTCAGTTTCCTGGCACGGAATTCACATATTGTCCAAGTTTTGCCTCCTAGGCAAACAGAGGTTAAATATCTTGCCAAGGTCACACAGATAAGAAGCATCTGAGGGCAGATTTGAACTCAGGTCTTCCTGTCTCCATTCCCAGCACTCTATCCACTGAGCCCTCTAGTTGTCCCAAAGTGATAAGGAGTTATCTATCCAAAAATACTGGCAAGCATTTATCTGTAAGGGAATAAACTTGAAGCCTTCTTAAGAAGATCACACATAGATGGGTATGCATATAATCTGTACATGAGTATGTGTGTACATTGCATGACACACAGAGACATGTATATATATATATATACATACAACAAATACATTTGTTTATACACGCACACATATGTTTCACTCTACTTTCTCTAAGTTATCTTCTGTATCAGGAGGTGGGTGACATATGTCATTAGCAGTCCTCTGGAATATTACTGATCTTTATGATGATCAGAGTTCCTAATTCTTTCAAAGCTACTTGTCTTTGTCCTGTCATTGTATAATTTTTTCTCTAGGTTCTGATAATATCATTCAGCATTACTTCATAAGAGTATTCCCAGTTTACTCTGAAACCATTCCCTTCATTATTTCTTTAAGTATAACATCATCCCATCACATTTATATACCACAACTTGTTCAACCATTCTTCAACTGATGAATACTTCCTCAATTTTTCATTCTTTGTTTCCTCATAAAGAGTTATGCTTTTGTCTATCACTTGGATGTTTTGCTTGGGACTAATATCTCATTTAATCTACCTATGCTCTTCAATTCTTCCTCCTTTTTTCCATTTCCTTCCCTTATTCCTGTTCATAACCTGTGTGTGTGTGTGTTCTTCCCTTTTGTGACAAGTTCATATGAGAGGGACATTCAAGTGTTAGCTGGCTTCCCTCCACCATCTTCTTGTTTGTAAAGATGTATACTTGTATACTCTGATTATGTGACATATTTTTCCCTAACTCATCCCCATTCCCTGACCAGTGTATTTCTTTTCCCTTCCATTTCCATTTGTATTTTAAAATAATTAAGGCATAGCATATCCTCTTCTATGCCTGTCTAATTCAGTTCTTTCTATGATCCTGAATGATGTAAGGGTTCAAAGGGGACATGTGTATCATCTCTCCATCTTACAATGTAAATAGTTTATCCTTCTTTAATCCCTTATGATTGTGTGTCTATAGACACATTATCTGTCTATCTATCTATCTATCTATCCATCCATCTATTTTGTTATCTTAATTCCTATGTTTGAACTTTAAAGATTTTATAAAACTCTGGTAAAATTCAGGAATCTAGCATCAAGGATGCTTGGAATTTCTCTATTTCATTAAAATTATTTTTTTTAAACCTAGATTATGCTAGTTTAGATAGGCAAGTCTTATATTGTTTGTAAACCTAGATTTCTTGCCTTCTGGAATATAATATTTCAAATTCTGCTCCTTTAAAGGGGCAGCTGCAAAATCATGTGTGAACCTGACTTTGTATAAACAGACCTTGAATTCTTTCATTCTCTAACCTGGAAGATTTGGATTTGTGCTATAATATCACAGTCTTCATTTTGAAGTTTCTTTTAGGAGGAAACCAGTGGATTCTTTTCAATTCCATATTGCTTTCTGGATCTAAGGGATATGAACAATTTTCTTTTAAAATTTCCTGAAATTTGATGCCTAAGCTCTTTTTTGGTCAAATAGTCTAATTGCTTTCAAGTAGTCAAATGGTTCTTTATTTTTCTCCTGATTTTTTTCCAGATCTATTTTTGATGTGAGGTACCTTGCATTTTCTTTTATTTTTCAATCTTTCAATTTATTTTCTTTTTACTATGTCTAATGGTCTCCTGGATCCATTGGCTTCTCTTTGGTTTGTTCTCATTTTCAAAGATCTTGTTGTTTGGGCAACTTTGTAAAAAAATTGTGCCAAGCTATTAATTCCTTTTTAGTTCTTTCTTCCATAGCTCTCATTTCCTCTCCAATTCTCTCTACTATTCTATTTTGATTTATTAACACAACTTTCCTTAATAATCTCGTTTCTTTTCTAGCTTTCTTCTAGAATGTGTGTATACAACCTCTAAGGGGGATGCCTATAAATGCTGTGGGGTAATTTTCCTTTTCTGAATTTATGCTCTAAATATCATTTTCACCATAATGATGTTTCATGCTGAGATTTTTACTTTTTGATCATCTTCCCAAGCTACTTCTTGATGACAGACTTGATGAAAGGATTAACTTTTCACACTGTTAGGGGTAAGTTTTGAGCTAGATCTGCTGCTTTTTTCTTAATTTATTGAGTATTATGTTGTTTTGGAACCTCAAGTACTGCTCAGACTGGGTTCCTGTAAGCTTTCAGTACTCCCAAAGTGATATAATCTAATTAAAAGTCTGATTGCTGCCCCCTACTAGCTATGTAAGTTCCTTAACTGAGTTTGGGACTCCCTTTCACTGGAGTGCTTTTGTCTGTCATACTCCTGAAATCATAATGTGAAATAAAGAAAAAAAACAGAAGAGGGTCCTGGACAGAGAATTGGGAAACTTCCAGAATTAATGAGTAGCATTAATGAAGATCCATAAAAGTAGATTGAAGAGTAGTAAGACAAGTAAAAGGAGAACAAGGGAAGGAGCAACTAGGTGGCACAGTGAATAGAACACTAGCCCTGGAGTCAGGGGGACCTGAGTTCAAATTCAGCCCCAGATATGTGACACTTATTAGCTGTGTGACCTTGGACGAGTCACTTAATTCCAATTTCTTTGCCTTTCCCCCTGCAAAAAAAACAAACAAAAAACCCAACCAAACAAAAGAAAAAGAACAAAAAAAAAACAAAAGGGAAAGAAGAGTCACATAAACCTAAAAAGAAGGTCATATGAAGGAGAAAGGGGGTACAGAGAATTCAAGAACACTGAATTTTGAAAGTCAGTAGATTTGAGTATTAAGGGATCATTGCTAACTGTGAAGAGGTTTGTTTCAGCTGAATGATGAGAGCAACAGCCAGATTGCTGAGAGTTCAGAAGAAATTGATAGGAAATAAATTGGAAGCAAGTGTAAATGAATTTTTCATTGTTTAGCTAAGAAGAGGAGAAGAAATATGGAATAATACCAATCATGTATGGTAGGATAAAGTAAGTAACTTTTTTGGAGAATAACATGAGGATGGCTGTAGGTATCTCCAAAAGAGCTAGTAGATAAGGAAAGGATAAAGAAGAGAGAAAAGGGGAGGAGAAGAGGAAGAGTATGGAGAAGAGGAGGTAGAATAGAGTCTGATGAATTCTTTGGGAATTTGGTAGAGGGCTGACTCAAGGATTATGTAGAAAGGTTTCATTTGTTTGTTTCTTTTTTCACAAAGAGCTACATCATCTGAAGCTAGAATCAAGGAGATCGTGGAGTATAAGCTCAAATGATATGAGATGAGGGAAGGTGTGTTCTAAAAAAATGGTCTCATTTTTTTCCCCAGGAAATAGGAAAGAAATATGAGGAAGTTAAGAAGAAATGGTAAGATCTGAAACAGCTGCTGTGGGGAGTGTTCTAGTGAATTGATTATGAAGGAAAACAATACTTTCCTTATTACAACAAGGTCCAAGTTGACATAACATATTGTCTTACTGGACCTAATAGGGTATTTGGGGTGTTCAGGGAGAACTAGCATCGTTGATGTGAGGGCTTGCTGAGTTCTTTTCAGAGTTGTTTATCTACTTTTTGTGTCCACCTATCACCCAACTTTTACCTGTGGTTCCAAGAAGCTGGATTATGCACAGCAGCTACACCCCAGTAAAGCTATTTCACTCAGCACACGTGCTAAATCAAGTTGAGAGTAACTGATGTACCTCACACCTATCAATGAGCTAGGGGGACATCTTCTGTAAACAGGTGAATACTCCCCTTGGCAGAATATGGGGTGGAACAATTTGTTCCAACTGACCACGAAGGCTGAAGAAGCAGGTATGTGGTACACTTAGAGCTTGATTAAGCATCTGAGACACCAAGGTCATCTACTGCAACCTAATCCATTTCCTGTTGTCTTGACTTCTGTCTTGCTGATGGATTGTGAAACTGGCAACATCACATGACTCTGCCTCATATAAATGCAATTCCTGAGTGAGTCAAGACATCATCCATATTATTTTACAATTTTATAATTTTGTTATTAAATATTTTATTGTTTTACTAAGTTAAATTTTTACTATTTTGCCTACCTTGAAAGTCAGAGGCAACAGGTGAATGATGAAGCAACAGGTGCAAATTCACTGGGAGCTCCAGTCAACTACACACAGGCAGCCTAGGGCACAAAGTCATCTTCTCACTGGACTGTAGTGGGATTTGGTGGCCCTCTTGGTATTTGAGAAACATTTTTAAGGACCACAGTGCTCACCTGCTGGTGTGAGGAAGGTATTAGAAAAGGTATCCTAAAAGTTGTCTGCTTCACCCAACCCTTATCCACTTACCACAGTAGGTGGGGAGCCCACTTTGTGGTTCAAACATTTAAAAAAAGGTACAAAAATTTTTGCAAAGGTTATTCCACACACCATTAAGTATATAGAATATGTTTGCACTCATGAACAACATGAAATCCAGTAGATCTAATAGACAAGCAAGTCCTGTAGGGAACTCTGCAGGTACTGCATTTAAGAAGAAGCCAGTAGTGAAACAAGACTGGCAAATGAAGGACAGTTTACTGAAGATGAAGCTGCATACACATTTTCCTGAGGTAGCCACTGTGATAAGTAGCACCCTGAAGCTGGCATAGTTTTCTCAACCAAATATAGTTTAGTCAGCAAGTTTATATGCCCACCAAAAGAAGAGAATGACAGACTCACCACACTGTGACTTCCGCTTTCAGCAAAGTACTACACCACCATCATCAGTGCACATGTGCCCAGTATGACAAGCCATGATGAGGTCAAAGAAAAAATATTATGAGTTCCAAAATTTTCTCCCCATTTGTCCCTTCCCCCCTCCCCGATACACTGGACATTCTAATTACCCATATAACCAATCTGCCCTCTCTTCTATCATCCCTCCCTTCCCTTACCCCATCTTCTCTTTTGTCCTATAGG
>CM053771.1:552086600-552132691 GCA_028658325.1 Potorous gilbertii | reverse complement strand
GGGTGAAATGGAATGGGATAAATTATCTCTCATAGATGGGGCAGGCAGGAGTCTCCTTAATGGAGGGAAAAAGAGAGCTGGGAGAAAAAAACAACATGAAGTTTACTCGCATCACATTTGACTAAAGGAAGGAATACAATCCACAATCATTTTGGTATGAAAACCTATCTTACAACACAGGAAATTGGGGAGAAGGAGATAAGCAAGTTGGAGGGGGGAGATGATGGAAGGGAGGGCAATGGAAGGAGGGAGCAATTTGAAGTCAACACTCAGGGAAGGACAGGATCAAAAGAGAGATTAGAAACAATGGGGAGCAGGATAGGATGGAGGGAAATATAGTTAGTCTTACACAACACGACTATTATGGAAAAAATATTATGAAGACTTGAAGACCCTCATCATCAATGTACCAAAAGAGGATGCATTTATAAATCTGTGTGACTTTAACTCCAGAGTAAGCACAGACTATCAGACACTGAAAGGAGTCCGGGAAGAACTGAGTTGGAAAAAGGCAAGAGCAATAGCTGTGGTCACTTAATACCGAAGATTGGTATGTCTCACAACCTTATCATCAACAAAACTGTCTTCCATTTACTTAACTGAAAAAAAACCATCAAGGATTCACCCTTGCAAAAGGCAGTGACATTGAATAGACTATGTCATCATAAGGAAAAGAGACAGATAGGATGTGAAAGTGACAAAAGTGTCATGTGGTGCAGAAACCTAGACCAATCATAGACTTCCACTCTCCATGCTAAACAGCAGCCTTGAGACAAGATAACTTCCAGAAGGAATTTCAGCAGATTAGAGAGTTTCTCCATGGGTGAACAATTTGTTGCAGACCTGATGAGAAAGCTGAACCAACACACAATTAGCCACAATGGAGCACTGAGGTTGTGTGCAGCTTTCAGAGACTTGGTCTACAGCATTCCATTTGCTCATCTAGGCCAGAACACTTGCAGACATCAGGGTTGGTTTCATGAAAATTATGATGAAATTCAGAAACTAAAATATGAAAAATGAGGACTTCATAGGGTTTTCAAGCAGAATACTTAACCATCTCTAAGAAGATAGCATTTAACTGCATGAAAAATAAAGTACAAATGAAACTTAAAGAGATACAGGATATTTGGTTCAGTTTTATGCTGATATAACAATACAAAGAACTTCTATAATGCCCTGTGGACTATTTATTGGCCAAAGCTCTTTGATGCTTCTCAACTACTCAGTGCTAGTGGAGTCACACTGATCAGTGAAAGGGCATGATCCTGGAGAGATGTGTGAAACACTTCAATAAAACATGATTAATCAAGGCTGAAGTCATTCATCATATACCTTAGGTTAAAGTCAGTCCCTCCTTAGTTGAACTTCCAAGTGAAAAAGAGGTATTCTTATGGGGCAAAATGTCTGTTGCTGGTTCCTTTCCCACAGAGATCCACAAGGCAGGAGGTTCACTGCTTATGCAGAAGCTGATTAAAATCTTCTGCCTTACATGGCAAGAAGAGGTCATTCCCTAGGAAATCAAAGGTATCTTCATTGTCCATCTCTACAAAGGGAAACAAAATAGGTTGCCCAGTGATGATCATGAGGGATGGGGTCCTCTTTCTTATTCATTGCTGAAAGTATTTTGCCAGAATTCTCATTAATCAGCTGATCCTTCATTTGGAAGATGGTCAGCGTGACTTCAGAGGCCAAAGAATGGTTGATGTGGTGTTTACTGCCTCATAGTTTCAGGAGAATTGCCAGGAGCAAAATAGAGGTCTCTACAGAGTGGTCATTGATCTGACCACCATCTTTGAAAACATCAGTTATGAGAGCTTGTGTGTGGAAAATCATAACAAAATGTGATTGCCCAGAGAAGTTCATCCTTTTGTGTTCCAGTTTCACAATGGCGTACTTGAACAGATGATGGATAAAAGACAATTCTTTTGCACTTCCCTGGTCATCAGTGGAGTGGAGCAGGGATTTTTTAGCATGGACACTTTTTAGCATGATGTTTTCCACACAATTTCCAAATACCTTCAAGGAAGATGAAAAGAGCTTTCAGATCAGCTACCTCATTGATGATAAATTATTTAATTTGAAAAAGTTACAAGACAAGACTAAAGTGGAGGGAGAGTTGGTTCATAATTTTTTATTTACAAATGATTGTGCAATAAATACAGCTTCTGAGGCCAAGATGAAATACAGTATGAATTCATTCCTCGCTTCTTGTGCTAATTTTGACAACACCAACAAAAGAGAGTCTTTCTACATCCAGAACCACACCATTCTTACATGAAATCATTGATTACAGCAAATGGAAAAATTTTGAATGCTGTAGATGAGTTAACTTATCCTTGCAGTGTACATTTTAGGGATGCACACATAGATGATGAGGTTGACACATGCACTGCCAGAGCTATCTCAATATTTTGGAGACTATGGAAGTAAGTGTGGGAAAGACAAGGTATTGGGTTGTCTACCAAATTGAAGGTCTACAGAGCCCTTGTGCTGACTTCATTGTTGTACACCTGTGAAACCTGGACAGTCTACTGATGTCTTGCCAGAAAATTGAACTGCTTTCATTTGAATTGTCTTAGAAAGATTCTGAAGATTATCTGACAAAATAAGGTTCTAGACACTGAGGTCCTCCCTTGGGCAGATCTTCCAAGCAGTCAAACTCTGGTGCAGAGAACACAAGTCCAACGAACTGGTTACATTGTCCAATTGTGAAATATATGTTTACCCAAAAGAGTATTTTTGAAAAACTCACACAAGATCAGTACTCACACAGAAGTCAGAAGACGCAATACAAGGACACTCTCAAGGTCTCTCTGAAGAATTTTACTATCGATTGTGAGACACTGGAAATGCTGGAAGCACAGGATCACCCAGCATTGCACGCCCATATTAAAGAAGGTGCTGTCCTCTAGGGCCAAAGCAGAATCAAAGTAACTCCAAAGAAATGCAAGAGAAATCTAGAGACATCTCCACCCCAAATGTTCATATGAACTATATATACCTGACCTGTGGTAGGACCTTCCAAGCTCATATTGTTCTTTTCAACCAGTCAAATACATTGTACCTTGACCCCAATATCATGATCCCATTTTGGTCCTCTTTGAGAATGAAGGATGAACAGCAAGTGGACCCAGTCAGCATAGATTCATGTTTTTCTCCATTTGTATTCAGAAGAAAGGAGAAGAACAGTGGAGGATTCTAGGGCTGAAACTGTCAAAAGAATAATCATTTATAGGAAAGAGGACTAGGAATTCAGAGTAAGGGATACTGTAGAGTTGGTTCAGTGGAGTCAAGATAGGGAAGGGAGGAGATATAGAGGTGATGTATAGAGGTGATGGCCTGTTAAAGCCTGAGGAGTAGAAGGAACAGAGATCTGAGTGTAGGTGAAGAACAGAGTTTGGGGGTCATAGGGTATTGGATGATGGAATAATTAATTATCATGATCTGATAATGGAATTTCATCGTTCATGAACATCGTTCATGAATTGGATCACCTGTGGGTGACAGTAAGATTAAGGCTATGGCCATCTCCGTATGTAGCTGAATAGGAATGGGGGAATACTTCTTGGGGATTGCAGAGAATAAGGAACTGAGAAATTTGAGAAATTGAAAAAGCTTCAGTATGAATGTTGAAGTCCCCCAGTATGAGGACAGGGTGTGGGGACGATTGAAAGAATGTAAGCCAGATGCCGAACTCAGTGATCAAGAAAAGAGAATGTATTAGTGAGGAAGGCATCTATAGATGACAGCCAATGGGATCTGGATTGAGTAATGGATTTAGATAACATGAACTTCAGAGGAGAAAGTGTTGCCAAGTTAAAGTTATAGAGGGAGAGTCTGGAAGTAGAAAGAAGGATTAAGGAGTATTTTGGTCACTCCCTCCCACCATCATGATCATTTTCTCAAGGTATGTGGACTAAAGAATAATCACTACTGAAAAATAAGTGAGGGAAACAGTGTTATGAGAAAGGGTTAAGCAATAGTTAGAGGATAGAAAGAGAAAGAAATGAGGAAGTTGAAGCTGAAAGGAATTTTGCCCACTATAGTGTAGGCATTCCAAAGGGCACCTTGGGAAGGGTTATGAGGAAATCTTGAGTGGAGTTTGGGGAGGAGAAGGAGGAGGAGGATGTGTTGAGATGGATAGCCAAGAGGGAACTGTGATTTAGGAATAGGTAATTGAGCTTTTACTTAAGCAGCCACAGATTAGTGGGGTGGTTATTGTTCTTCATTTTCGAAGACAACCAAAATGAAATCACCATGACAAAGTTAACTTTCAGTGTGCCCTACTGTCCCTGATCAGACCAATAGGAGCTCAAAATGCTCTACCACAGGTTGAGCACAAATAGTCTGTGTGAATATTTGGGATGGTTATTCCAAATTTTCACATCCTATGTTTACTCTGCTCTGTCTCAATTCTGCTTTGCTCATACAGCACCACACCCTTTCTGATGTGGACATGCCATGATGAGTGGTCCTGTGCAAATGTCTCTCACGTTGCACAGTCAAATCCAAAGTTCTGGAGAGAGACCTTGAGAGTGTCCTTGTATTGTTTCTTCTGGCCACCATGTGATCACTTGCCCTATGTGAGTTCTCCATAAAAGTCTTTTTGGCAAGCATACATTTTGCATTCAAACAACGTGTCCAGGCCATCAGAGTTGTGCTCTCTGAAGCATATTTGAATGCTTCCAAGAGCAGCTCAAGCAGGGACTTCAGTGTCTGGTCCTTTATCCTGCCAGGTGATCCTCAGAATTTTCCTAAGATAGGTCAAATGGAAGCAATTCGGTTTCCAGGCATAGGGCTGGTAGACTATCCAGGTTTCACAGGCATACAACAATGAGGTCAGCACAACGACTCTGTGGACTTCAGTTTGGTAGTCAGTCTAATACCTCTTCTCTCCCAAACCTTTCTTCAGAGCCTCCCAAACACTGAACTAGCTCTGGCAATGCATGTATCAGCCTCATTGTCAATGTGTACATCCATGGAAAGTACACTATCAAGGTAAGTGAACACAGCATTCAAAACTTCTCCATTTGTTGTAACCAATGGTTTCAAATATAGATGATTGGGTGGTGGCTGATGTTTTGTTGGTATTAATTACTAGGCCAAAATGAGCACAGGCAGCAGAGAATTGATCCATACTTTGCTGCATCGCAGCTTCAGAGACTGCATTGAGTGCACAATCATCTGCAAACAGAAAATCATGCACCAACATTCCCTTCACTTTGGTCTTGGCTTGTAGCCTTTTCAAATTGAAGAACTTACCATCAGTAATCTTGACGTCATGTTCATCTTTATTGAAAGTGTTTGACAGCATGGCTGAAAACATCATGCTAAAAATCATGGGAGCAAGCACACAATCCAGTTTCTCTCCATTGGTGACTGGGAAGGCACGAGAGCTTTGTCCACTATCCAGAGCCTGGGCAAACATGTCATCATGAAATTGACATACAATACTGATGAACTTCTCCGAGCAGTCAAATTTTAACATAATTTTCCATAAGCCCTCATGGCTAACAGTGCCAAAAGCCTTGGTCATATTTAGCATTGCTGTGTACAGATATCTGTTCTGATTCTGACATTTCTCCTGGAGTTGTCGGGCAGCAAACACCATATTAACTGTTCTTTGGCCCTTTCTGAAGCCACAGCTTGCTCGCAGGTATATGACCATCTTCCAGGTGAAGGATCATCCTATAAAGCAGAATTCCAGCAAGAATTTTGCCAGCAATGACTAAGTGAGAGACCTCCCCCAACTACTGTGATTGTTTCAGGACAATCTATTCCCTTTACCTTTATACAAATAGACAATGGAGTCATCCTTGAACTCCTGGGGAATAACTTCCTCTTGCCATATAACTTGGAAAATTTCAATCAACTTTTGTATGAGCAGTGGTCCCCCTACCTTGTAAATCTCAGCTGGAATAGACTCAGCACCAGGTGCTTTGCCACATGAAAGGAGCCTACTGGCCCTCAAAAGCTCTTCTTCAGTTGGAATTTCAGCTAAGGACAGATTGACTTCAACCTGAGGTCATCAGTCAGATGATGGTCTGTTGAGAACACTATGGAAGTGTTCATTCCATCTGTCTAGGATCATGACCTTATCTCTAATCAATGTGGCTCCATCAGCACTGAGTAGCTGTGATGCACCATGAGTTATTGGCCAATAAATAGCCTTCAGGGAATCATGAAAGCACTTTGGATTGTTACTATCGGCACAAAACTGAATTTTATCTGCCTTCTCACTAAGCCAGGAATCCTGCATCTCTCTAAGCTTTGCTTGTACTTTACTTTTGATGGAATTAAATGCTGCATTCTTAGAGGTGGATAAACAATCCTCCTGATATATCCTGTGGAGTTCTCATTTTGGTTTAGCAGCTTCTGGATTTCCCCATCATTTTCATCAAACCAGTCTTGGTGTTTGTGAGTATTCTGACCCAGATGAGCAAATGAGGTGCCATTCCCCAAATCTCTGTAAGTTGTCCACTCCTTTTCTACCCCATTGCTGCCAACTGTGTGTTGGCTCAACTTTCCCTCCAAGTCAGCAGCAAACTGTTCACGATCAGAGAAGAGCTCTAATTTGTTGACATTAATTCTTCAGGTAGCCATTTTACCTTGGGGGGCGGTGCTTTTGATGAATGTGAATATTTATCTTGGAAAGGATAAGTCTATGATCAGCCCGGCACTCTGCACCACACATTGCCTTTGTCACTCTCACATCTTTTTTATCTCTTCTCTACAATCACATAGTCTGTTAGATGCTGGTGTTTGCTGCGAGGGTCCATCCATGAAGTTTTATTGTGTTTAAGTAAATGAAAAACAATATTGGTTATAAGAACATGCAATGCACAAGTCTCCAACAGTAAATAACCATTGCTGTTGTTGTTTCCAACTCCATTCCTCCCTAGGACTCCCTGCCAAGTCTGGTAGTCTGAGCCTACTCTAGCACTGAAGTCACCCAGAATTATGAGCTTGTCCTTTTTTGGCACATTGATGACAAGGATCTCTAGGTCTTCATAAAATTTTTCTTTTACCTTATCAGGGTTCATCATCATGGGAGCATAGTCACAGATGATGGTGGCATGGAGTTGCACTGTCATGAGCCTGTCATTCACTTTTTGGCAGGCATATTAGCTTGCTGGCTAGATTAGTTTTGATTGCAAAATCCATGCCAGCTTCATAGCCCTCTTTTTCACTGCACTCACTCCAGAAAAATGTTCACCCAGCTCCAACTTCAGAATGCTGTCTTTCATTTGCCAACCTTGTTTCATTCAGGGCTGCTATTTGGATGCGATAACTGTTGAGTTGTCTTGCAAGAACAGCCATTTGTCTTTAGGTATACTGAATTTTGTGTTGTCTATAAGTGTACACATGTTCCATGTGCCGACTGTGAGTGGAATAATCTATGCAGCTGTTTTTGTACATTTTATACATTTTTTTTGTGTTTCAACCGCATAGTGGGATTCCCTGCCTGAATCAAATCAGGGTTGGGTAAGCAGACAATGCTTAGCATGCCTTTCTAGTCCCCTTCCTCACACCAGAAGGTGAGCAGTGCAATTCTTAAAAGACTGCTCAGACACCCAGGGGCTGAGTTTCACTGCTGCTTCCAGTGAGAAACAACCTTATGGCCTGGGCCACCTGTGTGCAGGGTTGTAACTACGTATGTGAAGACCTCCTCTGGTGGAACGGGCAAATGAGAACAATTTGTTCCAACAGCCATGAAGTGAGAATCCACACCTGCTGCTTCATCACTTGCCTGTCACCACAGGACTTTGAGACATAATGGTGAAATGGTATGGGTGATGTATTTTGATTCATGTGTAAATTGGATTTAAATGAGGCAGAGTTGCATGAAGTCATCAGCCTCACTCTCTTCTCCTGAGCCATTATAGTCCAGTGGCAGGACAGTGTCAAGACGACTGGCGATGGCTCAGGGCGCAGTGGGTGACTTTGGCATCTTCAGTGTCTAACCAGGCTCTAAGTACTCTACATCACCTGCTTCAGCTACCTTCATGGCTGTTGGAACAAATTGTTCTCATTTGCCCGTTCCACCAGAGGAGGTCTTCACATACGTGGGGTAGACACCCACCTAACTCAGAAATGGGTTTGAGATCCCTTGCTTACCCTTAACCTGGTTTGGCCTGTCTGCTGAAATGGTTTACCAGGGTATGGCCACTGCATATGCTGCAGCTTCTTGGAGCTACAGGTGAGAGTTGGGCGGAACAGGTAAACACCAAAGGTAGAGAAATCCTCGTAAAGGGCTCAGCAGCCATCACCCCAAAGGTACTTGTCCTCCCTGAACGCACCCTACACCCAAAATCACTGAAGTTGGGTAAGTATAAGGCAATGCAAATGTATCAACCATTGAAAATTCAGGCAGATTAGAGCAGTTAGAGAGGAGTCTATTGAAGGATTCCTAAGACAAGAACAGGCCCTCCCTTTGAGGATTCCATTTGGTGACAGGTGGTTAAACTTTGTAATGTGAGGTCTTAGAAGCCCTGTTCAGAACAGGCAGGAGCTGGTACAGTTATAGGAGACTGGCTGTTAGGCAAAGTAACCTTGCTTGCCCTTGAAAAGACCTTGGTAATCACAGGGAACAGAAAACATCTCATTCTCAGAAGATGTCGGTTCACTAGAGATGGTCTGGAATTAGGTTTCCCTGAAGCAGGACATAGGCCTAGAACCCCACAAGATGCACTGGGGAAGGAGCCATTTGAATATCATCTGGTGCTGCAGATCCAGGCTTGTAGTCAAGAGACAGAGTAACACAATAGCAAGTCAGTCAGTAGAGTGGTGGCAGGCAATAACAGGTATAAACTTCATTTTATATGAGGCCAAAGAGGAGAATGGCTATTATTATTGGGGCTATTCCTGGAAGGCTTCAGGGAAGAGGAACTATTAGAATTGGCCTTCAAAAGATGCATATGAATTCAATGTGAGTGTGTGGGAGGATATACTGTGTTATATAGCATATGAAAACAGACCTAGAGTCAGGTTTATCAAGTTAGCATAGATGAGAAATTGAGAAATCCAATTTCTAGTCCTCTATCTACTTAGTTTTTTCTGAATTTATTTGACTTCTTTTTTCCTTTCTGTAGCCATGGCATTGCTGTTATGTCTATGGAGAAGATATATGAAAAATAAAGTTATAGCCAGTGAATACACAGAAATTCAAATTTCAGATCAGCCCACCCATGTACAATCACCCCCACCAATCCTCTCCCATCTGCAGCAGTCGCTGCCAACATGGGTCCTTTCGTATGCGTGTACCACTGTACTGACTGCTTCAATCTGTAACCATTTGTCCTAATCTGTATCAATATGACCAATGTAACTTGTCATTAACAACTGGCACCTCTTTGTGCCAATCTTCAACAGACTACGTTTATCTGCTTTTTTTTAAGGTTTTCTTCATTTGTCTTTGTCAGTGGAATGTTAATGAAAGGGTCGCATTTCTTTTCTGCTTTCTGTATGGTCTTGAGTAAACAGCCATATATCTTGGGCCCTTCAGGAAAGGATTAAGGCTTTGCATTCATCTCCCCCTTTGAAGCGGATGTTAATGAGGACTGCATGTATGGCCAAAGCTGACATGAAAAACCCAATTGTATCCATCTGTAAAGGCTCAAATTCCTTGGAAAGGTCAAGAGTAGAAAAGGGAGGGAAAACAGGAGAAATTAACTGAGTGAAAAAGAAGAAACTAGTTTTAATAACAAAAGAAGATTTATGCCTGAGAAGAGAGGGGAAGAAAAACACCACAGCATGAGTATGACACTATAGAACAGAAATGCTAACTTGCATTATTTTTTTAAATAGTCAAAAAACTGTTTACTCCACTAAGATGTTTTTTCACCTTCTGAACCTCTGCAAATAACTCCTAATTGAGTAATAGACTGTGTAGAGAGAGCTAGCATCCATCATCAAACAGTGCTTTGTTTATGTCCATATAAAACTCCCATGGCCTAAGGAGAACAACACAGTGCTAACTCCACTGAAACTCTAAGTTCAATTTATCAAAATGTAAGGGACATATAGTAATGAAAGACTATCAGAAGACTGAATGGATTTTTTAAGAGGGCATATCTATCACCACCCACCAAGCTATCACTCCCTTATCCTGATAGAACCCTTTTTATAAGAAATATGTATGCTTAGTCAGTGATGATTGTTCTAAAAAAAACAATGGATAAATAAATAGTGTGTGTGTGTGTGTGTGTGTGTGTGTGTGTGTGTGTGTGTGTGTGAGAGAGAGAGAGAGAGAGAGAGAGAGAGAGAGAGAGAGAGAGAGGTGGGGAGAATGTTCATTGCTTTTTAGCAAGATTTTTAAAGTTTAATATTTAGGTTAAAAATCTTTCCATATTTTATGCAAATATATTGCTTTGAGGAACAACATTGGTCATTAATTATGAAGATGGACTTTTGCTTGAAATCAGAGCCCAGACTTTAGAAGGTTCCGTGTATATGCCAAGGCTTCAAGTAAGGGTCCAGTAACAGACTTGTGTCTTTGTCATATGTCTGGCTAAGTGCAAAATTACTCATTAACAAGGTGGTGACAAATCAGCATTTCAAATCTGACAGCTCTCAAAGATGTTCTACCTATGTTGCACAAGTTTCCCTAAGTCAAACCTTCACCAATGAAAGAGTCCTTCTATCCTATTACCCATCTTCCTCTGTGCATTAATGCTAAATGGATTCTTCACTCTTGCTGTCTACTCCAGGCACTTCCTAGCTTCCGACTAACCCAGAGCATCATGGCTTCTCTGGCCTGATTCTCATCTCATCACAGCATTGGTCTTATTGTTAACCAGTTTTAGCCATTCACACTCCTGTACATTTAGGTTCTCTTCCCTCTCATCCTGTCATTCTCTAGTCTTGGGTTGCTTCTACTATGAATCATCTTTGCTCCCATTTTTGGGTCATTAAACACAGCTAGAAGTTAAATAATTAAAATGAGTCCACCAGAAATCTGTATTATCTATTGTACTGGATCCTTAATGCTATATGCAAATCTTTTTTTAACTATTTTTTCTCCCAATTGATCCTGTGTTAAATATAGCCGCAATGACTTGTCCAAAACCTTGTCTGTCTTCAAGCCTTCCATGTTATACTCACTCTGCTCCTTAATAAAGAATTCCACCAATTACTTTACAGAGGAAAATGTATGGCAAGAATTGTCATGAGCCTTCTTCTCTTCCTAACCCCAACCCCTAGCAAAGTCATATCCCATCCGCTTGCCTAGGCTATCCCCTCTACTTTTCCCCATCAGCCATTTCCATCTCATCTCAAGGATCATGTCCTCTCAATTATGCCCCTGTCTTTCTGTCATGGTCAACATTTGCTTTCATTGGTTTGTTTCTTTCACTGGACACTTTCCTGGTATCTACAAACATTCCTAGATAAAGAAAACTAAATGAAGCTGAAACCAACAATAAACATGTGTATGAACCTATCATCCTCTGTAGATATCTCCACTCCTTTTCAGAGCCAAACTACTGAAGAAAAACAACTGTCTATACTCATTTCTATTTCCTTTTCTCCCACTCCTCAAATGCTTCCAATACTTTCTGGTTTCATCACTCATCTGTAACTTCATCAAGGTTAGCAACAATATATTAATAGCTAAAATCAATAACTTTTTCTCAGTCCTAATCCTGATCATTCTTCAGGTTTTTGAGGAAAATCTGGATAAGAAAAAAAAGTTCCCTCCTGGATAACATTTCATCTGTGTTTTAAAAATATTACATGAAATCATAATATTTATTTCTTTCTTTTGATTTAATTTTATAATGTCTTGATGTCTCATGGAATCATTAGCTTCCACTTGCTCAAATTAATTTTTAAGGAATTATTTTTGTTAGTGAGCTTTTGTGCCTCTCATTTGACCAGTTATAATTTTGAAGGAGATCTTTGCTGTATTTTTGTATCTTCTTTTCCATTTGACCAATTCTAATTTTTAAGGAGTTTTTTTCTGGGGTGAAGTTTTGTATATGTTTTTCCATTTTTGTGTTTCTTTTACCAAGGTCTTGACTCCTTTTTTCCTGATTTTCTTGCATTGCTCTCCTCTGTTGTCCCAATTTTTCTTCTATTTCTGTTACTTTTGAAAATATGTTTTGTGCTCTTCCAGGAGTTCTTTTTTGGGCCTCTGATGAATTTGCTTTTTTCTTTGATGCTTCATTAAGTAACGGTTTTGAGTCTGTTGTCCTCTTCTGAGATTGTTTCTTGCTCCCAGTTGGTGCCATGGTAACTTTCTATGGTCAGATTATTTAATTTTTTTCTTATTTTTTCTACCTCTTTTGTGACTTTGTGCCTTTATGTAAAAGTTGGACTCTGTCCCTTCACTATCTCATACTTCCATATGTTGGGGTTCAGGGCCTTAATTCTGGCTTACACCGAAGGGGAGCACCTCCCTGCTAGCTGGTACTGTGGGAGGGACTGCCCTGTTGACCTCCCCAGGGGGTGAGATCTCCCTGCCAGTTTTCCTAAGAGGTGGGGCCTTCCTGTTAGTTTGTTACAGGGGCAGAGCCCCACTGTTGACCCTTCCCATGGGTGAGGACATGGTGCTTACTTGCTCCTAGGACAGGGTCTTGTTCTTCCAAAATAGGAGAGTGGTGGGTAAAAAGAGACAGTGCAAAGTATATACTACACTTAAATGAACTGGACTCCCTGCTCAGTTCTGGGTGCCACTGTTTAGGAAAGAGGTTAAGAAGTTCATTGTTGTTCTATAGAAACAAACAGGGCAAATCTTCCTGTTTGTATTGAGTAACAACTAGTTTAAGGAACTTGTTCATGGATAGCACAGAGACATATAGAACTAAAGAAAATGCTTGATTTTTCTGTAAGTATCTGAAAGCCTGTCATGTCAAGAATGTGTTAGATTTGTCCTCCTTGTTCTCAGAGGGTAAACTAGAAAAAATGCACAGAAGTATAAAAAGGTAAATGTGGACTTGATGAAAAGCAAGCTTTCTAATGATTGCATGGAAACTCTACAATACTTTAGGGCAGGAATTCTTCACCTATTTTTATTATGGACCCATTTGGCAGGCTGGAGAAACATACTCTCCAAATTATGTCTGTCTTTATTCATAGTTGAAACAAATTATAAATTTCATTTTGGATGAAAATAAAACTGTATTTTCCCCCATTCAAGTTCACAGACTTCCCTAAAAACCATCCATGGGTACCTCAGGGGTGTAAAGATTCCAGTTTAAGAAGTCTTTTTTGAAGGTCTAATATAAGTAGCATCCTGCCATCCACAAGATGAACATATGTAGGAATTTACAATCTATCTGGAATCCCTCTTCAACCTCAAATCTGAGCTATATCTCTTCGATCACCAAAATGATGTTTGACCTGCACATACCTCACTGGTTTATACTGCTCTTAAGGTTTAAGATCAGGAAGTCATTTTCAAGATAGTTTTCTATATCATCACGTACTTCAGGGAACCTTAGTGACTTTGATGTATGGATGGTAGACATTATTGGTAAAGAATATGCCCAATCAAATTATTTTTAAAGAAAAGAAACAAAAAAAAGCACAGTGGTATCATTTTCTTCATCTTTCATTCAAGTTTGTGAGTGTAGATATGTGATCTACAGTAAACAATCCTTTGCCAAAAAAACAGACCCCAAATCCTTGCCTGTTTTCTACTAATTCTTTCCTGAAGGGGGCCCTTGAGGGATCATAACAAAATTTATACAGATGGGAAAATAGTTATCTAGTCCAATAGTTATTGCTGTTCTCTTGGGGGTTTCTTTTTTTGTTAATGAGCAAGATTTTATTGTGGACCAGAATCACATATAGCATTGGTGAATTCATTGTATATCTCTGTTACTAATTTATTTTCCTTATTCATTTTTATCTTGGGTTCTAAGGAAGCTGTGGGGCATATGTTTATACTTCCGTGTTAATTACTAAAATTGAAGCATCTCTTCATTATTAGCACTGAGTTTCACACCAGTTTATCCAGTAAATAACATTTAATATTCTAATAGTCAAATAATAAGATATGTAAAGTGCTTTGGAAACCCTAAAGCATTATATAAATGTGAGTTATTAATAATTAATTAGATAATTAGTAGCTTATAAGATGTTAATTATCATTGGTTTTTAATGAACAAATAGTGAGAAAACTTTCTCCATAATATTGGCTCATCTTTCTCTTTCTCTTTCTCTGTCACATACACATATATATTCTCATGTATATGCATACACATTTGTGTGTATATGTGTGTATCACAGATATATGGACATTTTTTCGCACATATATATGTATGCATGTATACATAGCAGGCTACTGATCTCTAGGGTGAAATCAACATTATTGCTCCTGGTTATCCTGTTTATTAACAGTGTTGAACCAATCAAACAAAGGCATCAAAAATGTGTTAGTTGTGAGAAAGACTATAAACAAGTGATCTTTCTTCACTACTACAACTATACAACCACTGTCTTTTTCAATTTTGGAAAGAGTTTCACCATTCAGTTTATTTAGGATACTAATTAAAAGCACTACTCAAGAAATGTCTTCATTTTTATTTGAAAGATGAGACTTAAACTTTGTTCCCTCAGGAACCAAGTTCCTTTGGTCCTTTCCACCTCCCCGCATCCAGCCTGGATTCTTTCCAAATATTATAGTTAATCATTTACACAGAATGAGAGTGACATATTTTGTCTCCATGCAGTATGTATGGAGACATGTACAATGATTCAAGTTCGATGGTAATAGTTCTGAATGCCATTTCAACATAAAGACAAAATAATATTATTTATTGTCTCTGTAGGAAAAATCCATCAGCATTGATGTTCCATTGATATTGACGAGTCTGGGCATTTTTCCACATCATTGGTCTCATTGCCCACCTTCCAGTTTCTTACAAATCATTTCCTCAACTCTGTCATTATTCTTTTCTGCTGCCTTCGGGTTTCAGTTCATATCCCATCTTCTGTCAAAGCTTCTCCCAGATCTCCTTCTCTTGACCTTCTTCTCCTCCCTCCTCCTTCTGAGACCAGTTCCGTTTGACCTCATACACATCTTGTTTCCACATAATTGTTTGCTTGTTGTCTCCCATATTAGACTGGGAGCTTCTCAAGAATAGGGACTGTGCTCTTTTTTTGTATTCCCAGGGCTTTGCCTAGTGCTTGGCACATAGTAAGTGCTTAACAGTTTCTTGTTTACTAATTGTCATCTTTAACGTGAATCTCTTCTGTGCACACTTGGTCAATCTGGCTGTTTTTCTCATATTTTTTTTTCTTTAGTGATATTTCTCCCTCCTCCATAAGCACATAAATGATTTGCTTGGGAGAATCCAAGCACAGTGACTATGCTGTTTTTGATAGTGAATTAACTTGTAAGGTAGAGAGAGGGACAGAAGGACGGTGAGAGAAACCCGATATCTCAGGCAGTTAGGTGGTGCAGGGGATCCAGGTCCATACTGGAGTTGAGAGGACAGTTCAACTCTTCCCTCAGATATACACTAGCTGTGCCACTCTGGCCAAGTAACTTAACCTCTATGATCCTCAGCTGCTTCAAGTATAAAATGGGAATTTTGATAGTAACAACCTCCCAGGATGTTATGATGATGAAAAGGAATTGGTAAATAGTAGGCACTTAATAAATATTCATTTCCTTTCTTCTATAATCTTCCTTTCTTTTAGCTTTTACCTAGATGTACATATCTTCAGATCTTTTCCATATTCTTCTGCATATTGTCCTCTTTTGATTTTGACAGTTAGGCATTCTCAGAATGAATTTGTTTTGCTGATTCTTTCACCAAATTTTCTTTAAAATGTTTTCCTCTCCCACATTGTTTCTCTGAATTAGGAGTCAATATTTTTGACAATCTTTAATTATCCTTCTCCATAAGATTTTACAAACTAGTTTATATTCTAAATCAGTATCATCATTTGCTGTTAACCCTTCCTGTTTGAGAAGTAAATCACGCAATTGTTGATGAAAGTGATTTCTAGCTTCCTTTATTTTTGCCCATGTGGCCACTGCTTTACATCAGTTGCATACACATGCACAAATGTATGTATGTATATGTATATGCATGTATAGTAATTGGAGTCAATGAACTTAATTTTTAAAAATTAAGAAATGCTTATGGATCCACAAAAATACTATTTCCAACCTTATGTGGCCAAATACTAATTAAACACCTAGATAGCTGCTTAGTTAATAGCATGCATGACAGGAAGATAATCCATGCATATCTTGAAGAAGAAAAGAAAGGATGAGAGTGGGTTAGTTATTGAGTAGAGTGAGAGAGCAGGTGAGCATGAATACAATAAGTAGGTGAATGAGGCTTGCATACTCAAAACTCTCATTGATCATCAGCTTCTTCATGTTTTTTCTGAAGCAGTTTGAAATGGTATTTGTGGAGTGCTGGAAATATAGAGGAAGACTAGGGCCCCATGTCCACTGAAACAGCTTAAGCTCTGACCTTCAAGTTATAAAATAACCCTGGCCCTTAAACCTTTCCAACCATTCATGACTACCCTGGAATCTCATCTCCTTCAAACTCTCGTCTCTTACAATTCTCAGTGTCTGGGATCCTTCTGGTATATAAGTCTCATGTCTCATACATTCAAGATTAGGAGGTGTAGTAGAACAAGCTTTGGAATTGGAGGTAAAAGATCTGAATTTATTCCCTACTGACTCCTTCATGACCTATGATCACAATGTTATTGAATCTCTCAGGGTCTTATTTTCCTCCATTGAAAAATGAAAATGTTGGATCAGAGATGACTTCTGGGCATTTTCTAGCCCTAAATCTATGCTCCCTGCCCATGTAGTGAAAAATAACCAGTTATAAGTATTGTTGACTAAACTTAAAAAAAATCCATAAAATTAATGTTCCAATAGCCAAGGATGAAGTATATTTTTCTCAATTAATGTTCTACTCCATTGTTCATTAACCTTTGATTTCCCAGAAGCCATTAGAGCAGAATTTAAAATCTTTCTGAGTTTTTTACCAATTGAAATGATTTCTCACATTGACCCAACATTGTACTGTACATCTGGTATTCAGGAATTAGCCCACCTAAGAGCAATCAGTGCACTCCACCCAAATACTGGCAACCAGCAGAAACTTTTTTTGGGTTGCAGAAATCCATAGAGACTGTCTACTAAGGGGTAAAGGACTTGCAACATCCAGCTGCACGCATCTGAGTGGAAGGAGTCCCCATACCAACAAAAACATAGATCCTGAGAGTATTGAAGAATTATTTCTCTCTAATATTTCCTTTCATTGAAAACAGATGAGAAGGGTAGCTTGCAGAGGGTGGATTTCCTTCTGGTCCTAAAGCCCTGGCTAAGAAGAAGCTAATGGAAAGGAGAAATCACCAAAGCAGGATTTCTAAGCAAGAGAAAATGTAGATGCCTCATTTATACTACATGGGGTC
Source organism: Potorous gilbertii (assembly GCA_028658325.1). NCBI lineage: Eukaryota > Metazoa > Chordata > Mammalia > Diprotodontia > Potoroidae > Potorous > Potorous gilbertii. Next base: position 552,115,291 of record CM053771.1, on the reverse strand, counting down.
CTCAACTCCCCCAACTATTTTTGAACCAGGTGAAAACATGACTCATTTTTTAGCTTTAGTGACAATAGCAAAAATATAAAAACTGCCTTGAGGAAATCTGCCCCCCATTCCCTCCCTCCAGTCATTTTGTTGTACTTTTGGATTCAGAAGGAAGGGATGCTTACTTTGCTGCTGTAGCTAAGACATTGAGGAGAGCCCATAAGGGAACAGAGGCATAGCAGAGAGAGCCCTGGGCCAGAAGTCAGGAAGACCTCACTTTAGATCTGATCTAAGACTCATATCTCCTGTGTGACCTTTGGCAAATTACTTAACATCTATTTGCCTCAGGTTTCTCAACTATAAAATAGGTATGATGATAGCACCAACTCCTAGTCTGGTTGTAAAGATCAATCAAATCAATGTTTCTAAAGCACTCAGCACAATGTCTGGCACATACTAGATGTTACACGCATTTTGTTACTGTTATAATCCCTAGTTTTATTTTTTATCTTATTCCCTGTCTCAAATCCCAAAGTTTCATGTCTCAGATTCCCACATGGGGAGTCAGCATCCTTATTCATCTCAGGATTCAGTGATGGCTTAGGGACATCACTATGAAGGGTCTAGCACTAAGAGCCTGGCAGTGTGGAACCAGGGCAAGAGTATTGGATCTGGAGGCAGAGGAGCTACATTCACATCCCCTCATTGACTTGAAACCTAGGTAACCTTCAGGAAATGCTTTCACTCCTTCCATGCCCTAGCATTCAATTTCTTACATTTGAAAAGGAAAGTTTGGACTAAATGACCTCGGAGTTACTTTTCAGCTCTAGAGATTTGTTTTGATTCAAAGTCAAGAAGTAGTATGAGTATTTTCAGATCCTATATGGGAAAACTGGAGAGTATGGTTGGGAGTAAAGTTTGTCCACAAAGGCATCTAGAAACTCTTGTTAATAGAAGTATCCAGAGAGAAAGTCTGCCACAGAGAAATGCGATGTGATTGCAATACATAGTGAGTCATAACTGGCAGTTGGTACTGGGTTCTGTGTATTGAACTGTCCCTGTTCTCCAACAGTAAAATTATGAAATAATGCCATTTACACTAAATTCTGTTTCTTCTAGAATTGATTGATTTTGGTTAATATTCAGAGTATCGCCTCCCGCCAATGGGAGTTAAAAATATTCCCCATTCAGTAAAATGCCTCAGGTGGAACTTCATTAGGGGAGGTTTGCTTGCTTGAAGGCTTTCACACCTTTGTGGGTTGTGATGTCTTCTAGCTCTATATATATTCTCAGGTGAGATTTTGCTGTGGGAGTGTGTTCTTATGATTAGGCCAGATGAGACTTTGGGGGGCTGCTAAGGAAGACTCTACCTTTGAAAACCCAGAAATTTGTGTTTCTCTCTCTGGTAATGATGTATGTATTGCCTGTGGTCAGACAGTTGGAAGCCTTGTCTGTTGGCCTTACATGTATTTTCTGTTGGTATATGTGTTGGATTAAAGTTCTTTATGACCCCTGAAAAACTGCTTTCCATTTAGAAAAGCAGATATAAGAACTTGTGCAGCAGGCCCTCCCGTATATGTCAGGGTCCTTGCTGTTATACTTGCCATACCATTCCTCCTCTCCCCTGTGCCCCCACCCTGCAGCACACACTCTCCTTGAAGTGAGGATTGGATCATGACGGGACCTCTCAAAAGTGTATCAGTGGTAGTCAGGCTCTGATGGCTTCTACTCAGCTGCTAGTTCTCTGGACATAAACTCAGTAATGGACGGATGTAGAGGTGCTTTTTAGGTCTAGTCCCTCCCCTACATCACCATATTGGCCATAAGGTGATCATTTGTCAGCCTCAGAAACATTTTACATCTTCCATCAATCCATAATACCTGCTTTAAACCAGGCACCATTCTAGATACTTGAAACATGAATCCAAAGAACAAAACATTTTCTAATCTTGAGAAACTTAGATTCTGAGAGCTTCTATCTCTCAAAACATCCTTATTCAATCGAAGTTTAGCTCTGGTATCACCTATTATTAGCTTATATTTAATCTAATTCATTTAAATTCAATTCCAGAAGCCCTTAGTAGCCCTGCTAACACTGCCTAAGTAAGAGAACTTGCCTAATAATGAAACAGTCCTTATCTTCATGGAGGAGAATAGAACCTGGTAAATGCAATATATATTTGTCTAAGTGTTGTACTCTTCAGGAGAATGTAAGCTTCTCTAGAACAGAGGGACCTTTCAATTTTTGCCTTTGTAGCTTTTGTAGCACTTGAAACATAGTAGGCAGATTTAATGACAGCTACATTGAAAAGAGATGTTATTATATGTGTCCGTGAAAATCTTACCTCCACTAAAGAAATTAGTTTCATAAAGTCTGAATGAGTTTAAAATTTCATGTATATAGATATATTAAGAAGTTAAGGAAAACAGAGATTTCATGTTAGGGGAAAGCTGCTGAGTTGGCTCCGCACAGGAGTCAAAAGCACACAATGTTTATAACATATTCAACCGTGGAGCAGATGGGTTTTTGTCTTTCTCTATGGAGAAAACCCCAACAACAAACATTTACTCAAGTGCAGAGAGAAAACCTCACCTAAATAATTCCATCCTGAGTGCTCAAGACATTAAGAGAACATTGAACCTGGCAGCGGATGGCCTTTGGGGCTGTGGTCTGAGTTCTCCCTTCAGGGGCCCTGGATTTCCATTGACGTCACAGCTTGTAAATCTTGGGCTCAAACTTGTTCCTTTCCACCCATCTCTGCAAAGGAAACCTTCAACGTCTTTCCACTGCCAAGGCAGAAGGCTGGAGGTTTGAAGATATCTGAAGGCCGTAAATCACTCTTCAGCTCTTCCCTTGGTCGGCGGTCAGCCAGGTAAGGAAGCAGAAATATGATGGGGATAACACAAGTCCTCTGCCTTGTGCATATGGGAGGATTATGGAATGTGGCTAAGGATCATTAAATTGAAGTGGTAAATATTAACCCAAACACACAAGTACTGCCTGCTTCCTGAGGGGCAGAGATGGCTTATTTCATTACCACATTTCAAAAGAGTAATTTCAATTTTAATCTGAGACATTAAGGACAATATAGTTTCATCAGCTGAAGGAGTGTTTATTAAGTAACTATGTATGGTACCATATAAACTACTTGGTAGAGTCCCACAGCCTCACAATCACACAAAATTTCAGGGATAGAAGGGATCTCAGAAACCATCATGACTTCTCCTCATTTTAACATACACAGCAAGTGGCTGCCCAACTTTTTCCTTGAAGTCATCCAGTGACTAGGATCTAACTAGCTCCCAAAGCCATAAAATATAATTCTCAATAGGTCAGGTTAACAGCAGTTTTCCTAAGCAATTGCTCCCTTTTCCACTTCTGTCCCATGCTCTGGAAACAAACGGAAATATATATATATATATATATATATATATATATATATACACATATGTACACACATACACACGCACACACACAGCCCCCTTATAGGACACAGACATTCAAAAACTTGAAGTCAATTATCTCCTTCCCTTACTTCACTTCCCCAATGCTCCATCAGCTTCTTAGCAAACACCCTGATCTCATTCTATCACTTCATATCATGTATTGCCTCACACCTATTAGACTGGCAAATACAACAGAAAAGGAAAATGATAAATGTTTGAGGGGAGATTGGAAAATTGGAACACTAATGCATTGTTAATGGAGTTGTGAACCAATCAAATCATTTGGGAGAGCAACTTGAACTATGTCCAAAAAGCAATCAAAGTGTGCATGCCCATTGATCCAGCAAAATCACTACTAGGTCTGTATCCCAAAGAGAAAAAAAATGGGAAAAGGACCTAGTTGTGCAAAAATGTTATGACAGCTCTTTTTGTGGTGACAAAGAATTGAAAACTGAGGTGATGCCCATCAACTGGGGAATGACTGAACAAGCTGTAGTGTGTCATTGTGATGGAATACTATTTTGCCATAAGAAATGACCAACAGGCATATTACAGAAAAACCTGGTAAAACTTACATGAATTAATGCAAAGTGAGGTGAGCAGGAGCAGAAAACACTGCACACAGTAACCGTAGTGTTATACAATGATCAACTATGAATGACAACTATTTTCAGTGACACAATGATCCAAGGCAGTCCCAAAGGACTCATGATGAAAAATACTCTCTACATCCAGAGGAAGAATTGATAGGGTCTGAATTCAAATCAAAACACATTACATTTACTCTATTTTTGTTTTTTTCTTTTGTTCTGTTTCTTCTTTCATAACATGACTAATAATGAAATGTTTTACATGATTGCATGTATATAACATATTAAATTGCTTACTGTCTCTGGGAGTGAGGGAGGTGAGGGTGAGAGGGAGAAAACTAAGAGCTCAAAATTAAAAATAATGTCAAAATTGTCTTTACATGAGATTGGAAAATATAAAATACTATTAATCCTTTTCTCTTCTAGTTTCCTCTCACATTTTGCACCTTTTTATCCATCATTTCTATCCCCAAATGTTTGATCTCTCCATATTTACTGACTCCTTAGTACAAACACACACACAGACACACACACTCGCAACTGTTTTGTCCTAAGTATCAAGTAGCATTGCCTCATATCTCTTCTCTTTTTCATGGCCAAAATCTAAGAGAGAAGAAGAAGGGAAAGGAGAAGGAGAAGGAAAGAAGGAAGGAAGAAAGGAAGGAAGGAAGAGAGGAAGAAAAAAGAAAGATGTCTTTTACACTCAATGCTTTCATTTCTTCGGTGCCCTAACCCATCTAGAATCTGTTTTCTGACCTTATGACTCACCTGAACCTCCCCTCCAAGTTAACTAGCAACCTCTTAAAGATAAAATCCAATACTCTTTACTCAGGCCCTCTCCTTGACATCTTTACAGCATTTCCTAATGTTGAGGGCAGCTAAAAGCGTTATCTCCTTGACATATGGTGAGAAAATCATTTCTTCTCGAGAGTACTTTATTTGGATACTCCTGAATCAGAGTAATCCTGGACTATTAAGACCCAAGGTAAAAGCTCCCTGGAGGCACAGTGGATGTTCATTGTCCAGTAATAGTAGTGGCTAGAGAATCAGCTTTTATGAGGACAGGCAATGCTTGGCCAGATCCAGTCTCATGTATTGTTGTTTGTTTTTTTTTGTGTTGTTTCATTATGTTTTCTGCTTGCTTTCCAAAGCAGACCAGGAATGGAATGGTGGCAATGGCAGATAGAAGATTTCTGTTGTCTGCAGTTCTGTTTTGGGCTACTCATTGAGCTCTTCAGCAACCTGGGAAGCTCTCCACGGCTCCAATCACAGGACGTGTACTGACCTTCGCTGATAGACAGACTTTAAGTCCCCTCAATCTTACGCATATGGATTCATGCACACATTGGATCAATACAATGGAAACTTCTTAATGGTACCAAAGAGAAGTGAAATTTCTTGCATTGTCTCCTCCTCCTCCTCCTTCTCCTTCTCCTCCTCCTTCTCCTTCTCCTCCTCCTCCTTCTTCTTCTTTCTTCTTCATATAAGGGACTGACCAAAGAAGGCCCAGCTATTAGAACATGAACAGTGTGTTCTCAGTCCCCTGCTAAAAATTTTCACTATGACCCAAGTGCATAATCCAAGGACTAGTCAATTAAGTTCTATCAATATTCATTAAATGTAGCATGGCTAAATGAAAAGCAGACCTGATTTAAGAATCAGAGGACCAGGTTTGAAAACCAACTCCACTACTTTCTAGCTGTGTGCCCAGAGGCAAGTCTTTGAACTTAATTTCTCTGGGTTTCACTTCCCTCATTTACAAAAATAGGGTCTAGAACAACTTAATTTCTAGGTCAGAGAGACATGTCATAAGCACCTACTATGTTCCAGGAACTGAGCTTTAGGCCTTGCCCAGAAGGATCTTACATTCAAATGAGAAAGACAACAAATAAAGATATATACAGAGTATAAGAAAGACAACAGGATCAAGAAGGAAACATCAGCTCAGGAGACCCAAGGGCTTAAGAATAGGATCCTATGCTTATCATGTATAAGGAACTCTTACTCAAAAGACAACTGATTAAAAAGAAATATTCCCTTATCTCAAAATGACTATGCTTTCATGGGGTTATGAGGGCTACAATATTTACCCAGATTGGGGAGTGAATACAAGGTAGACCATAATCCCAGTAGGGGATGGAAGGGAGATCCAATCAGTCTACTCTGGGAAACTTAACATGGAGAGGACGCTAAGCCGGGGGACGCTAAGAGGCCTCACAAGGGAGGTCATGACTGAGCTGAGCTTGGAAGGCTGAAGATAATTCTGCAACACAACAGTGAGCCGGGTGAGCACCAAAGACCTGAAACTTGGAAGTTCCAGCAGCAAGGAAAGATTCTCCATGAATATGGCTTTCTTACTTGAGAGTATCTTTAATTTTTATCTTATTAAAAAATAACAAATTCCATTTGTTTTCACCTCCACGCTGGGAGAAAAAGAAAAATGAAACAAAACTCTTGCGACAAATGTTTATATTTAACAGAACAAATGACCACACTGACTCTGTCAAAACAAAAAGTCTCATTCAGCATAATGGGTGTAGCATTGGCAATGCTATCACGAAGAAAACGGAACAGGGTGTAATTGTCATGGCTAATCTTGGTCCTGAAGTAACGATGGAGACTTGAGTAGTCCTGATAGATATGGGTGACAATTGTTATAAAACACTACATGTGCTGTCACACCTGCTAGGTGTGTTGTAAGTTTTACTGAACCCTCCCTCTACCTCAGTCCTGCCATTTTATTGTGTTTTTGTAGTTGAAAGCAATCATGACACTCTGGGTGAGAGATGTATATTCAGAATTGAAGGGGATTCTTGAGAAAGTAACAACAAAGTAGTCCTTTTAAATTAAGAAATAACAAAGAAAAAGATCTTCTAAAACAAGCAGCTACCTCACCGCCCATCAACTACTTCTTAGATTAATAGGTTATTTATTTCATAGTATGGACAAAAGAAAAATAAATAAATAAAACCTAGACATTCTGTTTGAGGACCTCTAGATAGGAAAAGGGAATGAATGAAAAGAAAAATGAAAAGAAAAGGAATGAAACCTGAACAAACTGACAGAAATAAAAGTCTAAATATAAATAATCCAAATTTCATAATATTAGACATAGACCCTGCCTGTTCATTGAATTTCCTATAACTATAGCAGGACCTCATGTTTCCAGGCAGAGTTGAGGTGACTGATGAGCTTCAGGATTCTTGCCACAAATCCCAGAAACTGCCTTTCCAGGCAACCAAATACAGATCTCCTGGTTTCTAAAAGTCACCAGCATAATATTCTCTCTACCATTAACTTTACCATTAATCAGTTCTGTGGAACGGGACCCTATGGAGACTTCTAGGGATGCCATCCGGTCACTTTTTCCTTATCTCATCTCCAGATACAAAATAATGAAGACCTAATGCTGCCATTTACCTTTCTAGCTCAGTCCTTCAGGAGAGGATCATATGTAAGCTAACAGTTTTCTTCATCCCTATTATAATGTTAAGCTCCACAGCATTATCATCTCCTACCTCCATTCCTTTAAGAGAGCTGAGGTGGTTACCCACAGTACACATCTGCCATTGCTATGGTAGGAGCTTCCAAAGTTCAACTTTGGGGCATCCACTCATTCAGTTATCGACCCTTCTAAAAAGAGTGACAGAAAATTACACACACACACATACATACACACACATTATTATATAAAAGAACTAGTGTGCAAAATGTTTTATAAAAATACAAATGGATAATTTACTAGAAGTGACTGAAAAAACAGAATTAAAATAATTTGGACAATAAAGGAATAAAATGAATTAAATGAAATTCAATTGATTTTTCAGATAAAATATAGTCAGACAATGAAAATTTAAAATATCTTAAGGATTATAGTATCAATGGAAATAATAAATAGCCAAACAAATAAAAGTGACAAAAAAGATTGACAGATAACTAAGATGAAATAAGAGTGAGCTGAGAACATTACAGCCTTTAAAAATCAAATAATGAATGAAGGCAAAGTACGACTTAGAAAATACTGCACAATCTTCAAACCTTGGATTAATAGGGATTATTAAAGGCATGCCATATGCAGCAGCAACAACCAAGCAGCACATTTGAAGACCTACAAGAGAAAAAAATAATCATCTCATAGAAGTGGCTAGTGGCTACAGTGGATAGAGCGAGCACTGAGCCTTATGGGAGGAAGACAGTTTCAGACACTAGCTGGGTGACCCTGAGCAAGTTACTCCTGTGTTCTTCACTTCCCTTTAGCTCAGCAACAGGGATAATGACAGCATCTCCTTCTCAGGAGGCAGTATTTGTAAAGGACTCAGCAGAATGCCTGGCACATCATAGGCACTTAATAAAGACTTATTCTCTCTGTCCTTTTCCTAATATAGATTTGAGAGCTACAAACGCAGCATAGAGAAATCTGAGATGCAAACACCAAGGGGTATTATGAACAAATTCCAAAATGCCAAAGATGGAGATAAAATATTTTAAGTATAGTGACAGAAGCATGCAAAGTGAACAGTAAGATTTCTTTCTAAAAATGATATACATTTTAAAATTCGTAACAGTATTTTCCTTTTTATTTTGAGTCCCACCTCCCACCTCAGCTTTAACCCACTGAGAAGGCAAACAATACGTCAATTATATGTTTGAAGTCATCTAAAATAGATTGCCATATTAGCCATATTGCAAGAAAATTTGCACTCAGAGTTCATCAATTCTCCTTCTTGAAGTGCATACCCTTTTTTCATCATGAGTACTTTGTTATTGTACTGGATCTCTGTATTGACCAGAGTAGCCAAGTCTTTCACAACTGCTCATTATTGCAACATGCTGGAATGACGCATGATGATCTCCCAGTTCCTTTCACTTCACTTTGCATCAGTTCATTTAAGTCTTGTAATTTTTTTAAAACCACCCTCCCTCAGCTTTTCTTATATTACCTCAGCATATTCCATAGCTTATTCAGCCATTCCCCAGTTGATGAGTATCTCCTCGATTTCAAATTCTTTGCCATCAGAAAAAGAGCTGCTACCTAACTATTTTTTAAATAAAATAGGTCCTTTTTTCCTTTTTTTTCCTGACTTCTTTTGGATATAGAACTTGTAGTGGAATTGATGGATCAAATGGTATGCACAGTTTTATTACCCTTTGGGAATACGTTTAGATTGTTCTCCAGAATGATTGGACCAGTTCACTATTCCATCAACAATTTGTTATTGTACCCATTTTCCCTCATCCTGTCCAACATGTTTTTTTTTTAATTTCTGATAATAGTGAAGTAGCAACTCAGAATTGTTTCAATTTGTATTTCTCTAGTCAGTAGTGATATAGAGAATTTTTCACATTACTATAGATATATTTAATCTCTCTTCTGAAACTGCTTGTTCTTATCAGTTGGCCATTTATCGGTTAAGGAATGACTCTTATGTCTATAAATTTGATTAAATTCTCTCTATGTTTGAGCAAATAACCTTTTGTTAGAGAAGATTCCTATAATTTTTTACATTACTTCATAGCCCATGGTACCTTTAGAAAAAAATATAGTTTCTCAATTTCTCTCTTACAATTAGGTGTACTGTGCCAGTTCTTCATGTCAGGTCTGTATGAGTCTTTCTGACCCAGGTACATCTTTTATCCACGACATACTGTGGGATTGTGATTTCCAATCCATTCTGCTATCTGTTCTATGGGTTAGTTCATCTCATTCTCTTTCATAGTTATTGTCATTAATTTGCATTTCCCTGCATTTCAGTTTCATCTCTCTCAGTCTCTTTCTCTGACTCTTTACCTGTCTCTGCCCCTCTCTGTCTCTGTCTTTCTGTCTCTCTCTCTGTCTCTCTCTCTGTCTCTCTCTCTGTCTCTCTCTCTGTCTCTCTCTCTCTCTCTCTCCTGTTTCTCCTCAACAATCTGTTTTGCTTCTGGCCACTGACTCCCATGATCTTCTCTCCCTTTATTATTTCTTTTTCATATCTCTAATTCCCTTTGCTTCCTATATCCCTGTTTAGGAAGGTCAGGGATATAGGAAGCAAAGGGAATTAGAAATATGAAAAAGAAATATATATATATATATATATATATATATATATATATATATACATATATATATTTCCCCTTTTTAAACCATTTCCAATGAGAATTAGGTTCAAGTACTGCCTTCCATCCACCCCTCTCATTTTCTGTTTCACTATAAAAGCTTTTACTTTTGTGTTTCTTTTACATGAGAAAATTTGCCCCATTCTACCTCTTCCTTTCTTCTTTTTCCAGTGAATCCCTCTTTCTCATCTCCAGATGAGAATTTGTCTGATAGAATTAAATTGGTCATTTTAACAGTCATAATCCTCCTTTAACACATGATGGAGACCTAAGATTCTTTTGTTGGAGACCATATCATTGTAAATGATTCATGCCTGTGTCCACTGTCTATGCAGAGTCCATCTAACTGTCCTAATAATGATAAAGTGTTTATGACTTGTATGTTTCAACTTCCCATATAGAAATGTAAACCTTTTAACCCCATTGAGTCTCTGCTGATAGATTAGGCTTTCATGTTTACCCTCATGCTTATCTTGAAGCCTCTATCTAAATATCAAATTTTCCAATCAGCTCTGGTCTTTTTTCCCTCAGGAATGCTTGGAAATCCTGTGTTTCATTAAATATCTATTCACTTCCACCCTTCCCTACAAAGATTATACTCAGTTTTAGTACGTAGTTGATTCTTCATTGTAATTCTAGTTCCTTTGCACTCCAGAATATCATATTCCAAGTCCTCTAGTCCTTTAATGTGAAAGTTGCCAGATTTCATTTGGTCTGGCTTATGAGTCCATGCTATTTAAAGGCTGATTGCAGTATTTTCTCCTTGATCTGAGTTTCTGTAATTTGGCTATAATATTTTTTAAAATTTTATTTATTTTAGTTTTCAACATTCATTTCCACAATATTTTGAGTTCCAAATTTTCTCCCCATCTCTCCCCTCCCCCACTCCAAGACACCGTGCATTCTGAATACCCATTCCCCCAATCTACTTTCCTTTCTATCACACCCCTCCCTTTCCTTATGCCCATTTTCTCTCTTTTATTGTAGGATAAGAGAGATTTCTATGCTCCATTACCTGTATTTCTTATTTCCCAGTTGCAAGCAACAATAATTCTCAACATTCATTCCTAAAGCTTTGAGTTCCAACTTCTCTCCATTCCACCCTCCTCACACATCCCCACTGTAAAGGGATACAATTCAATATAGGCCATACATGTGTAGTTATGCAAAAGACTTCTATAATAGTCCTGTTATGAAAGGCTAAATTTCCCTCCATCCTATCCTGTCCCCCATTCATTCTATTCCCTCTTTTGACCTTGTCCCTCTAATTTACTTATAATTATTCCCTTCTCCATATTCCCCTCCCTTCTATCATCCCCCCCTACATCTCACTTATCTCCTTCTTCACTACTTTCCTGTAGTATAAGATAGATTTTCATACCAAATTGAGTGTGCATGTGATTCCCTCCTTAAACCAAATGTGATGGGAATAAGCTTCAATTTTTCCTCTCACCTCTTTTTTCCCCCTCCATTGAAAAAACGTTTTCTTGCCTCTTTTATGAGAGATAATTTGCCCCATTCCATTTCTTCTTTTTTCCTCCCAATATGTTCCTCTCTCACCTCTTAATTTTATTTTTATTTTTTAGATATCATCCCTTCTTATTCAACTCATCCTGTGCCCTCTGTCTATATGTATATAACCCCACCAACTGCCCATAAACTCAGAAAAGTCTCAAGAGTTACAAATATTATCTTTTCATGCAGGAATGTAAACAGTTCAACTTTGATAAGTCCCTTATGATTTCTCTTTCCTGTTTACCTTTCCATGCTTCTCTACATTCTTGTGTTTGAAAGTCAAATTTTCTATTCAGCTCTGGTCTTTTCATCAGAAATGCTTGAAAGTCCTTCATTTCATTGAATGACCATTTTTTCCCTGAAGTATTATACTCAGATTTGCTAGGTAGGTAATTCTTTATTTTAATCTTAGTTACTTTGACTTCTGGAATATCATATTCCAAGCCCTTTGATTCCTTACTTTAGGAGCTGCTAGATTTGTGTTATCCTGATTTTATTTCCATAATACTCAAATTTTTTCTTTCTGGATGCTTGCAATATTTTCTGCAATATTCCTGGGTGTTTTCATATTGGGATCTCTTTCAGGAGGTAATCAGTGGATTTTTTCAATATTCATTTTTCTCTATGGTTCTAGAATATCAGGGCAGCTTTCCTTGATAATTTCATGAAAGATGATATCTAGGCTCTTTTTTTTTGACTATGGCTTTCAGATAGCCCTATAATTTTTAATTGTCTCTCATGGATCTATTTTCCAGGTCAGTTTTTTTTCCAATGAGATATTTCACAATGTCTTCTATTTTTTCATTCTTTTGGTTTTGTTTTGTAATTTCTTGGCTTCTCAAAAAGTCATTAGCTTCCATCTAATTTTTAAAGAATTGTTTTCTTCAGTGAACTTTTGAACCTCCTTTTCCATTTGGTTAATTCTACTTTTTAAAGCATTTTTTCTCCTCATTGATTTTTTGAACCTCTTTTGTCATTTTGGTTAGTTTATTTTTAAAGGTATTATTTTCTTCAGCATTTTTTGGGTGTCCTTTAGCAAGCTGTTGACTCTCTTTTCATGATTTTCTTGCATCTCTCTCATTTCTCTTCCCAATTTTCCTCCACCTCTCTTACTTGATTTTCAAAATCTTTTTTGAGGTCTTCCATGACCTGAGACCATTACAAATTTATTTTGTAGGTTTGAATGAAGAAGCCTTGACTTTGATATATTCCTCTAATTATATATTTTTTCTTCCTTATCCAAAAAGATAGAGGAAAATACCTGTTCACCAAGAAAATAACCTTCTATAGTCTTATTTTTTCCCTGTTTTGGGCATTTTCTCAGCCAGTTACTTGACTTTTGAGTCCTTTGTCAAGTGTAGGGTATACTCTCTGGACCTGTAAATTCTTAGTTTCTCCAAGGTGGCACAATCAAGGCAGAGGAGTTAACTACTCTCTTGGCCTGTTCTCTGATCTGGGAACCACAAGTTTTTTTGCCCAGGATCTGAAAGTATGATTCCCTCTCCAGAGTCTCCACCAGCTCCACCAGCCATCTGTCCTCCTCACCCCAGGGTGGCTACTCAGAGCTGAGACCCAGATCAGCTTCTCGATTCCCCCAGGGCCTTTAGGCTGAGGGTTCCAAAAATGAACCTGCTGCCACCTTGGTCCAGGGCTAGAGGAGTACCCTACTCCCCTCTCATCTAAGTGAAAGGGCTTTCTCACTGATCTTTGAAACTGTCTTTGGTGTTTGTGGGGTGAGAAATCTCTGAACTGTAGCTGCTGCCTGGGATTCCTTGCCCCAATCTGCTCCATTCCTGCCTTTGCCATGCCATGCAGCCAAGGCTGTGCTGTGCTCCACTGCACTCCACTCTGAGCCTGGTGTGATAGATCTTTCTTGTCTGCCTTCCAGGCTGTCTTGGGCTGGAAATTTCTTTCACTCTGTCATTTTATGGCTTCTGCTGCTCTAGAATTTGTTTAGAGTCATTTTTGACTGGTAATTTTTGGGCTTTCAGGGTAGAGCAAAGGTCAGGTCCATCCTTCTACTCTGCTATCTTGGTTCTGCCCCATTGGCTATAATATTCTTGGGAGTTTTTATTTTGAGATTTCTTTCAGTGGTGGATTTTTTTTTCAAGTTTCTGTTTTACACTCTGGTTCTTTGCTATCTAGGTGGTTTTCCTTTATGATTACTTGAAATATGATATCTTGGCTTCTTTTTCTTAATCATGGCTTTCAGGTAGTCTAATAATTCTTAAGTCATCTCTCCTCAATTTATATTCCAGATCAGTTGTTTTTCCTATGAAATAGATCACATTTTTCCCTTTCCTTTGTATTTGTTTTACAGTTTCATTAGTTTCTACTTACCCAATTCTTCTTTTTAAGGAGTTCTTCCCTTCAGTAAATTTTCACACCTTTTCCCTTTGACCTACTTTATTTTTATAGGAATAATTTTCCTTAGTGAATGTTTGTGCTGTATTTATTTTTACCACTAGGCAAATTCTGTTTTGTAAGGTGATATTTTCTTCGTGAATTTTTGTGCCTCTTTTCCAAGCTGTTACTTCCATTTTTTTATTATTTTCTTGCATCACTCTCACAATTTTTCTCAATTTTTCCTCTACCACTTAGTTCTTCAGGAATTCTTCCTATCCAATTAGCATCTTTCTTTGAGTTTTTTCTTGTAGCTGTTTTTAAATTGCTATCTTCCTAAGTTTGTGTCTTGGTTTTTCCTGAATACTTTTTATGATCAAGTTCTTTTAGTATTTGTTGCTCTTTCCCACACTTTTTTCCTATCTGAAGATGTGGAAGCCCTGTGACAAGTTAAAGCTTTTTGTGCTGCTGTTTTAAGAATTAATTCTAAAGATCTGCAAATTTTGGTCCTTCCAAGGTAATGTTTTTCTAGTAGGTTTGTACTTTGCTCTTTACCCAGGAATGGTCTTTGTTCCGCTGAAGCCACTTGCAGTAGAGTTTCTGTCTGCCTTAAAAATGTTGCCAGAGACTCTTCTTCCTTGTGACTGATCACAAGTGCTTCTCTCCACCTTGGAACTGAAACCCAGAATTGATTGTTACTGTTGACTGCCCACTGCTTGATTGGCAAATGGAGTTGCCAGTCAGCACCAGTTGCGCCTAGTGCCAGCAAGGGTCCCCTGTAACCCCTTTCCAACTCCCTCACCCTCTCTGGAGTGAGAAATATTAAAGCTGTTGCGACTGTTCCTGCTGAGGCCAAATGCTGGCACTTCTGCTTATTCCGGGCCTTCCCACGCGTTTCAGATCTCTCCTTTGGGCCTTCCAAGTCGTGTAAGGCTGGAAAGATGCTTCTCTCTAAACTTGTGTTGGTTCTGAGGATCCAAAATATGAATTGAATCATTATTTTAAAGTCTTTTGGAGGAGAATCCTGGTAGGCTTCAGTTGATTGCCAGCCTGTATCCCGATATCTTGGCTCCTTCGCCCAGTAAGATTCCTTTGTAGCCCAAAGTAATGGAGGAAAGATAAAGGAGCTGGTTATCCCAAAAGCAAAACACCCATTATTAAAATAAAATCACAGAAGTTAGTTTTAAGGACATTAATTTAATTCATGAATAAATTCCAATGGGCAAAAATACAGATGTTTTGGCCAAGATATCTAATTGCTAGGAATAAACCCAAAGATACCCAAGGTATAAGATCAGATGAAGACCAAAATACCCATGTCAGCACTTCTATTGGTAACAAAGAAAATGAAACAAAGTTGATGTCTATCGATTGAGGAATGTCTAAGCAGAATGTGGTACGTGGATGTGAATAGAATATGACTCTGCTGCAAGAAATGCTGAATGCAAAAGAGAACAGGCTGATAAATGAACTGATCTAAAGTAAAATAAGAGAAGTCAGGAACAGAATATACAAAATTACCAGCAGAAAGAACCCCAAAATGAAATGAAATACTGTGCAATTATTATGTCTAATTTTGAGCCTGATGATTTGAGAAAGCTTATGATACTTCCCTTTATTTACTGAGTTGGAGGTCCTTGGAGGAGAAATATTGCATATGCTGCCAAATTTGCTTCATGTCTTCACTGGATTTGCTAATTTTTTTTAAATTTTTGTCTTCTTTTTCATTTCTTCTTTTTTGTCAAATAATGGGTGGTAGTAGGCAAGGGAAGAGAGGTAGGAATATATTTGAGAAGCAAAGATGATGTGAAAACAAAAGCTATGAGTAAATATTGTTTTCCATGGAGGAAGAAGATACATGCCAGAATGTTGCAAGAAACTGGTCCTGTAGTTTTCAGACCCTTTCCATTAAATTATCCAGAAAATCTTTGTCTTTTCCCACTCTTTTGGTATTACATTTTATCTGAATTAGCTTTCCTTTCATAACAATAGTCATATAAAATAATTATTATATAATTTAATGAGGTACTAGTTATTACTTCTATTATTAAAATGAGATTAAAAATTATAAATGATTGAAGTGATCTTCTATGTTACCTGTGTTTCCTGATGTGTATCTTTTTCTCCCATCCTGGAGATGCAACTCTTATAACTAAGGATAAACAAGAGAAAGAATTAGCAAGTCACAAACACATCAAAATAGTTTCAAATTATGTGCAGGTCTCCATACCCATTATATCCCAGGTATGTCTTGGAGGTGTTGAGGTGCCTGCTCCTGTCTCTGTGGAGTCAGATTTGGCTATTATATTTTCATAGAATCCACTTCTGATCTCCTCATTTTTGTTATTCTTTCAATTACATTACTCTTAGTCAGTCAATGGTGTTCATCCCTCATTTGTGAAGAGTACCATGAGAAGTGACATGACATGCACTTGACTTTGTTTTGAGTGAGGGAGGGCTGTGCAGGTCACCAGCCTCACTTCTCCTCCTGAGCCATCTGGATCCAGTGACCAGATATTCATCAGGATGACTGGAGATAGCCCAGAGTGCAATGGCAACCTTGGCCTTTTTAGGCTAAGACCTTTTCAGGAACTTCTTTAGAGGGAGGTAACAAAAGGTGTGGGCCTTCCTACAAAACACACCTCCCCTAATCAACCTTCCCTTAATGGGCTACATATGAATCTGTTAATGGGGCAGGGTAAGGCCTTTAACTCTCATTACAACCCCATTAGTGTTAGCAATCTAATCCGGCAAAAGATAAACTCTCCATTTAATCCTTATTTGATTCAGGGAGAAAAATCAAATGAAAAAGAATCCTTCCTTCCTTTGAATGTCTCAATAAACTGTATGAATATTCATGCATTTGACTCTTCTCTTTGCCTATGGGTGCAGAGATTAATTGAGGCATTTGTGGCCTTCTTTGTGTTCAATTTAATTCAATTAAACATTGATTTTTTTTTTCTTATAGGAGGTACATTGCTCAGTGATTAGGGGATGAAGATGGAACCAACCAGAAGGTTTTGTTAAATATTTTCTAAATATTCAAGGTAAGCAATTTTCCCTATCCCAACTCCCATATTTTTCAATTTTATTTGGACAATTTCCTTCCTCCTTCATTTTAAGTTGAAAGCCCTATTAATCAGATTGGAAATTCTCCGCCAAATATGTTTCTTTTCCCCCCAGGCCTCATGAGAAGCCTAGCCATAGCCAATACTTCATCATGCCAACATCTTCAGCCATGGCCTTCTGAAAAGCAACAAATTACATTATTAGACACAATTATATAACCAGACAGTCATTCCTCATATCTTCATTTCTCTTCCAACTTCTAAATCCTGGGAGGTCAGAGACCACATAATATACTTACTCTATATCTCTAATACCTCCAAATGAAATCAAGAGTATTTTCAATGCGTACCCTTTTGTCATATTTGGACATAGAGTCGTGTCTTAATTTTCTAGACCTTTTAGTTGAAAAATGTGTCTCCAACCACACATGAACCTATAACCATCACATCTTTCTAGTTTTCTATGTGGTTATATCTCCAGTTCACAGTAATAGTTTTTATTACCTATCATTTATAATCTCTGTGAAGTATGTGACTCTGTTTTAAGAACAATGCATTTAAAAGCAAAATTTTAAAAGTCAGAGACATTGGGCACTTAGTTGATGTCCAGTAAGTGCTGATTGACTGAGAAATAGTATGGTGTGTTGTCTAGCCTTGAAGTCAGGTAACTTCTGGGCACAAATCTTTATACTCCCTAGCTATGTGATTATGTGCAAGATTGACAATTTTCTGAAATATAGGTTCATTATCTATAAGATGGAGTTAATATCTGTGTTACTGTGGAGTACACATGGACATAAAGTACTTTTTAAGCCTTGCTTTTTGAATGTGATATGGGACTTATGGGTTGTTCATCTGGTGTAAAAGCTTGTTGAGCCTTTTTCAGGGCTTCTCATCCATTTTCAGCATTCACAGCGGCCACACTCTGCTCACACTGTCTCAGTAGATGGGCTAGTCATGGGTCTCAAACCCTTAGTGAGTTAGGAAGATCTCTACCAAAAGCACGTGAAGATTTCCACTGTAGGATGGGCTGGATGAGAACAATTTGTTCCAATGGCCATAAAGGAAGTGAAAGTGGAATGTGGAATGTGGAAAGCTGAGACCTCAGCCAGACATTGAAGATTGAAGGTCTCCCACTGCAACCCAGACTATTGCTGGTGATGACCCTGGAAGAGAGAGCAAGGCTCAGGACATTGTGCAATTCTGCCTCACTTAAATCTTACTCATGTGCAAGTCAAACCATGACCCATGATGTCACTGATCCTCTTCAGAAATCAAGAATAAGCAACAGCATCACACACATTATTTGAAGAGAGAGTTCTTGCTTTATTTAAATTTTCATTGTGCAAATTTGATTTTACATGATGAATTCTGAAAGTTAATATTGATTGCTATTGTCATATACGTGAGGGAAAAAAAGCCATCTCTCCTTAGCTTCATTAAAAAAATTCCAGACAATCAATGATAAAAGCTAAATGCATTGGGTAGGGAGAGAGTAGTATGTCAACTTTACTATATGGTACTCATTGAGTAGGGAGAGAGTACCTATGTCAACTTTACTATATGGTACTCTGAATACATTTTCATTAACTTTTCATAATTCTATTTATTATCATGCTACGTTATTTCATATGTTTGCATTTTTGTACAATTTATGACTTACATAAAAGTATTATTTTTTGTATACTTTGTGTATGTAGGCTAGGTGAAGTATGTAAAAATCTGCATACAGGTCTGTGAAACAGTTCACTTATGTAAAGCAAGAATTCTGTGTGTGTATGCATGTACACACATATGTATCCGTATATGTTTGTGTGTATACGTATGTATGTTACTTCAAGTGTATTTTTTGTTATAGATTTCCTGAAAATTCACTACTACCAAAATGTGAAAACTCTGGTCTTCTCGTGACCAGAGAGAAACAGAGGGTTTTTCACTCATTTGCAGTCTCATTTAGCTTGGCCGTGTTGGTGAGTATCACAGCAGAAAGAAAGCCTGAGGCTCAAGAAATTGATTACTATTCAGCCTGGACTTCATGAGACGTGATCTCAGCTCAGTGGAGCCCTGTGTCTCTGAACTCATCTTTCCAATGGAAAAGACAGTTGAGTTAACTTGCCCTGAAAACTGAGTGGGGTGATTTATGTGTTGGAAAAGCAATCAGAGGCCTCCTGTGTATTACTTAAAGCTGCAGTGACCTCTAACGGTGCGTCACCATGGCTTGGCAATTGCAGTGCATCCAGGACCCCAACCCCCTGGCTGGATCATAAATTGGACAGCTTTAACTTTAAACTGGAGTAACCTGGAAGAAACCAGGGATATTGATCTTTTCATTTACATTGTGATTTCCTTTTATCCCATTTTTTATTGTTAGAAAACTTGATATCAGCAATCAGTGTGTAGCACACACAATCGAGTGAGAGGCAGCATCACATACCGAAAAGATTCTTCACAAGGCAGGAGAGAACCAGTGAGTGTGGGCCTAAATCTGCCTGTGCTGTGGAATATCTGGGTGACCTTGGGCAAATTATATAACCCTCATGAGCCTCAGTACTGACACCTGTAAAATAACTAAGTTAGATCGGATCACCTTAGCTCCCTGCTAATGCTTGGTCACCATCCTGGTTTATTGTTCCCAATTATTACTTTGGAAAGTCATATTCGTTGAGATTCTGCCTCATCTTGCAAAATGTCTGTCTCATCTTCCTGTAGTCAAGTGGCCTGTCCAGATGATGCTTTATTCCTATTGTCAGGCTTTTGCATTTAGATCAGACAACCGCAATCAAAGCCTGCCTTGGATGTGTCCTCTTGGTGAGCCCTTAGGCTGGTACCTCCCTTCTTTGGGCCTCAATTTCTTCTTGCAAACAATGTAAGTTTGGACTGCTACCTCTGACATTTTATGATCCTATGATGTCATTTAATGTACATTTACCCAGTCTGAGAAAAAATCTTTTTTATACTTCACCAGCACATTTGCATATTACCAAGAGGTGAAGCAAGAAGGAGCATAATACAGGAGAGAACTGGGGTTAATATGCTCTTAGAAGTCATATCCCTCATTCCTTCATTTGCATATATACCCATCAGTTCAGACAGGGCATGCCTGCCCCTCTGGCCTGTGTCGTGTTGTAACTATTGTTCGTCCTTTATGCTCAAAGAGAGCCAAAATGACATCACGACTTTGGGGTCAAGATACCTTGTGTCTGGCTGAGGCTGATCACATCAATGCAAGCTTGGAAGGCTTTGCACAGTCCAGGAAGCAACTGTCCATGTGACCATTTAGGAGGGAGCTGTCTCTAAATGTGCACATCTCATGTTTCTTTTGAACGATTGCAATTCTGCCTTCCTCGGGCCTCCCTGTCACCTCCACTGCTTGGCTTCTTCCCCCTGAGACACTGCAAAACACCAATCATTTTCTTAGCTGTCTGCAGCAATTCTAGGAGCCCTCTCAGATCCATTGCTACACATAACTCATATTATTGCACAAAGTAGGGACTTAATAAAGGTGTAATGAGGTGAACAGTCTCTAGAAAAAGAGACAGGATTTCTACGATCATTCTTTCTGATGCCACAGTTTAGGATGCAGGCCAGAAGAGCAAAGAAAGCCAATAACCCTTAGATTCTAGGGCAATGAGTCTTTGAGGGGGGTAGGGTCCCAGACCAAAGTACTGGAGTTATCTACTACAGCCTAGTTGCCACCATAGCCCTTTATTTTCTTATGTTCCTTTCAATTTTCCTGAAGGAGATAAATAAATGCAAGGTTGCCTGTTTCTTCACTTAATCCTCCAAAAGAACACATTCCACTCAAGGATAAAGGTGAATTAAATATGAATTTCTGGTAAAACATAGAGGAAACATGGGGGGCATAATAACAGATTAAAAAGGGATGTTTACACATTGTGAAAGTAGTTATGGCTCATAAGATTGGGAGTGGGTGGGGACTTTATAGACAATCAAGTTCAAGTCTCCCATTATACAATTTAGGGGAAAAAATGAGGCACATAGAGAGGAAAGTATGTTGTACAATTTTTCTTCCTTATTGCCATGCTTGAGTTGTAATTCAAACTCTGTCCCACTAGTTCCAAATTCAGTTGTATGTATAAACTACAGGATACTGGAATTCTTTTTGTTTCTCTGTCTCTGTCTCTTTCCTTCTGTCTCACTGTCTCTGTCTCTCCCTCCCTATGTCTGAGTCTGTTTCTCTCTATCTCTGTCTGTCTGTCTCTCTCTGTCTTTCTCTCTTTCTCAGTCCTAGCTTTTCATCTCCTCCCCTTTCTTTCATTTACTATGAATTTTTTATGAATAACAATCTAAACAATAATAAAGAAAATCACATTTTCAGTTCCTACAATTCAGTTTTTGATCACCTGCATGACTGGGATTCATTAAACTTATGAGGCACTTTTCCATGTAGATAATGCCTTTCTTTTTGTTTGTATAATCTCTTAACTGTATTTGTCCATAGATTTTTTCTTCCTGTTCCATTTACCTCATGGTCCCTGAGCTCTTGGGACCAAAATAAGCATTTCCCCCTCAGGGCTTCTTTCTTGTCCAAAAGTGCTCTTCTCCATCCTTGAACTATGACCCAGAAGTGAGTGTAGGCAATAGAGTTGCCAAGCAGTGTCTGGTCCTGCCTATAATTCTGCCACTCATATACCCTGTAATTTCTTTCTGACCAGTTGCCAGTCTCCTTTACATCTCTGGCTTGAGAGCTCCCAATGTGGATTCTGCTTTAGTCACCAATATCTCATCCCCGCAGTGGGGTTTTATTCATGTTTGTTCCAGGCCAACCTCCACAACTGTGTGACAGATCTCTCTTTCTGATCTCCTAAGTTGTCTTGGGCAGGAAGAATGTCTCTCTTTGTTGGCTCTACTACTCCATAATTTGAGTTGAGTTGTTATTTTAGAGTTGTTTGGAGGGGAATGTTGGAAAAGCTCAGATGGGTGCTTTATCTGTTGTGCCGCCTTTGCCCTGCTCACAGAAGTTCTTTCCTGTTTTTTCCCTTATTTCTAGCATGACTTGGTCTACAGCAGAAGTGTCTAATAGGTTGTTTGTGGCCCATAGCATTGCCAAGTCTGGTCCAAACCAGAATAAAAGGCAACTTAGAAATATTTGATAAAATAAATAAAAATTAAATAAAACATTGATAATATTGTATTTGAAAACTAAGTCAATATGCAGCCTGAAGGAATCCTTAGGTATGGTTTAATGATCCTAATTTCTATTTGATTTTAACATCCCTGGGGTATAGCACCCCTATCATTCTGATGACCCTCTTCTGGGTCTACTGACCAGCTCATTGATGTGTTTGCTAAAATGTGATACCCAGAATTCAATAATAATCTCCCAGGTCTTCTATTTAATTAGGCTCCATCTACATGCCTTAATGATAATGGGATTTCTATTGTCTCCCCATATTAGAATAGCTGTCCTTGTTCAGTCCATTATAACTGAATGTTTCCATTTACATATTTCTGTTTCATTTGACTCCTGTGTTGGCACTTATGCTTTCAAAAAGGCTAAGAAATAGAGTGGTAGATCAGTGGAACAAAATAGCTACCTAATACACGGTAGCAAATGACCATAGTAATCTGGTGTTTGATGAGCCCAAAGATCAAGATTTTGGAACAATAACTTACTATTTGACAAAAAAATACTGGGAAAACAGGAATGCAGACTGTCAAAAACTAGACATAGAACAACATCTCACATCATATACCAAAATAAGGTCAAAATGAATATATGATTTGGATATAAAAGGTGATTTTATTAAAGGAATTAGGCAAGCACAGCAAAATGCATCCATCAGATATATCAATAAGAGAAAAGTGTATAACCAAACAAGAGAGAGAAAGGAGCAAGAGATATAAAATTGAAATTTTGAATTTGAAATTCAAAATCTTTTGTACAAACAAAACTAATGCTGGTAAAATTAGGGGGAAAGAAACAGAAAATATGAAGAAGGTTTCTTTTTCAACAGTCTCATTTTTTACATGTATGAGAACATATTTATAAAAATTTATCAAATTTATAATCAAATTTATAAACATAAGATCCCTTCCCTAGTGGATAAATGGTCAAAGTATATAAAGAGGCAGAAAAAGAAATCAAAGCTATCAATAACTACATAAAAATTCTTTAAATCACCACTAATTAGAGAAATGCAAATTAAAACAATGTTGATATACCACTTTACAACTAACTATTCACTAACATGACAGAAAATGAGAATGACAAATGCTGGAGGGAACATGAGGATATGATGTTAATGCATGGTCAGTGGACTTGTGAATTCATCTAACCATTCTGGAGAGCAATTTAGATGTATGCTCCAGAGGCTATAAAACTGTACATGCCCTTTGACCCAACAATACCACTACAAGGTCTGTATCCCAAAGTGATCAAATAAAAGAAAAAGGGACAAATTTGTACAAAAATATAGCAACTTTTTTGTGGTGGCAAAAAAAATGGAAATTGAAGGGATGTCTATCAATTGAGGAATTGCTGAGCAAGTTGTTGTATATGATCGTGATGGGATTCGACTGTGCCCTAAGAAATGACCAGCGGGATGATTTCAGAAAGACCTGGTCAGACTTACATGACCTAATGCAAAGTGAAGTGAGTCAAACCAGGAGAGCCTAAGATACAGTAGTGGCAATAAAAAAACAATAATGTAAGATTGGTCAGCTGTGAAAAACTGATCTACTCTAATGAAGAGAATGATCTGAGTCAATTCCAAATGATCTGTAATGAAAAATGGTTTCCACCTACAGAAAGAACTGATAAACTCTGAAGACAGATTTAAGAATATTTTGACTTTATTTTCCTTGTTTTATTTTTTTGTCTTTTCTTTTGCAATATGGCCAATAGGGAAATATGTTTTTCATCACCTCACAGGCATAATCAATATTAAATTGCTTGTCTTGTCAAGGAGAGGAGAGGAACAGGAGGGAAGGTGAGAATTTGGAACTCAGAATTTTAAGAGGTTTTTAATGTAATTGGGAAATACTTAATGAAATTATGTATATATACATATATACACATATATATGCATACAGGTGTATATATATGTGTGTGTATACATATATGTATATATATGTGTACATACATATGACATGGGATGTTTAGACTCGAGAAGAGGAGATGTTCTAGGAGAGGAATTCAAGCCTAGATTCAATCAAACATTCTTGGAAGTTTTCATATGAAAGAGGCACTGGACTTGTTGTGCTTGGCCCCAGAGAGCAGAAGCTAGGAAAAAGAAACAAATGGAGCACAGGGAATGAGGAAGCATAAATAATGGAGAAACATATTTGACTCAAAGAAAAGGTAATAATGCCTAGAGGTCAGAGCGATCCAATAACAGAAAAAATTGCCTAAAGAAGTCGTGGGTTTCCACTCAGAAGTGGACACTGAGCAAGAGACTGTTGACCCATCATTGGAAATACCTGCCATGCAAGGAACCCCTATTCTTAGACACACTGAACTAGAAATGATCTCAGAGCTACTGTTCATTGACTGTGGAGGTGACTTAAATTGACCTAGTCTTACCCTTTCACAACCCAAAATAACTCCCTCTTCCAGATTTCTGAATCTAAGCATCCAGAGTGACCCTGAGCCAGAATTTCAAACCTTTCCAGAAAAATTCAATGAAATCAATGACCCAGATGGATCTTAGACACAGGCATTGTTTCCTGGGAAAGCTTTGACAATCTATCATTCTGCAGTGAGAAATTTCTGTGATTTAGTCAAAGAAAGACCATATGATCTTCCCAACATCCTCTGTCTTCTCCCTAGCCCTTCCATATCCCTCTGGAGCCCTTATCTATGGCTAACCAGCCTCCTTTTCTATCAGAACCTTCCTTCGCATGCTTATTCAATCTTCTAGGAATCATTGAAAAGTCCCTTCCCCACAGAAACACTACATCTGGACCCCTTTTCCAGCACGGATGTCACTGGATGTCTCCTGGATGTCACCTGTCCCACTGATCTAAGAGGAGATGCAGTATTACTCCTTAATTACTCATTGCTTCAATCCCTTCACGTTGCCACCATCCATCAGCAACATTTCTTTGGATTTCCCTTCATCTATACATATAGTCCTGGTAACAGTTATCTCCTAGTCTCCAAGTTATTCTTCTTCCTTTCCAGGTTCAAGACTTGAAATAAAATTCAGCCTCAAACACTGATTAACTAGGTGACTCTGGGGAAGTTACTTAAACTTTATTCCTCAGTTTCCTCAACTGTAAATGAAGTTTACAATATCACCTACTTAGCTTTTATGTGTGTGTGCGTGAAGATCGAAGGAGATATTTGTAAAGCCCTGAGTACAGTGCCTGGCACATAGTAGGCACTAAATAGTATTTATCTACCCCTTTCCCCTCCTTTCTACTGGAGTTCAGCAACTTGTTCACAACACTCCTCTCTACCCTGGACCCTTACTAGCCGTGTGATTTTGTGCAAGTCATTTCAACTTTGTCTGCCTCAGTTTCCTCACATGTAAAATATGAATAATGATAGCACCTACTTCCCAGGGTTTTTATGATATTCAAATGAGAAAATAATTGTAAAGTTCTTAACACAGTGCCTGGCACATAGCAAACTCTCTCTAAATATTTGCTATTTTTCCCCCTGAAGCTCAGGCTTAATCATGACATCTCTCCCAAACTTCAGTGACTCCTTATTGCCTCTGAGATTAAATATGAAATCATCTACACAGAATTAAAGTCCCTTTAAAAGTTACACAAAAATAATAAAAAATAGTCCACAGGGAATTAGCTGGAGTTGCTCTCTCCTGGATCAGTTTTGGAATGCAGGAATCTGAAGTGCCTTTTTATCTTCCAGAAAATCTTGATTGTTTTCCAGGGCATAAAATAGTATAAGACTTTTGATTGAGTGATTTAGTCAAGAATTCTTTCCTGATAAAATTATCAAAGTATTTTAAGTGCCATGGGAGTTATTGATTACGTAATTAACCCTTCCCACCCTTATAGGTATATAGGAGTCTTGTACCAAGCAGCTAAGTGGTGAACTGAGACAGGAAGGTAGGAGATAATCAATCATTTCTACATCATTAAAAAGTGGAATAGCTTTTTCTAAGATTTCATTCTTCTTGAATCTTGCCACTGACATTAATGACCTTTCATTAATTATTATGGTAATTAATCCTGAGTATTTTAATTTAATTTAATTTTTATAATAAGTAGAAACCATTACTGTCTCCTTCCCATTTAAACAGCGACAAATTGAGAAAAAAAGAGAAAAACAAAACCTCTGTTAAGATGTGTATCGTCAAGCCAGAAAAAAGGTCTGCATTGGCCGTGAAAACGAAATACCTGGAGGATGTTGCACTTTGAGTCCTTCCCCATCCCGAGGCAATTACGATGATTCGTGACTAGCCCTTTGGGGCTGGATTTTGTCACTTCACTGATAAAAGTTCCCAAGCTTTTGAAGTTTTTTTCTTTTTTCTTTACGATGTTTTCTTCTTTTAAACTGTTCTGCTGGTTCTGCTTACTTGACTCTTTATCAGATCACACATATCTTCTAAACATTCTCTGAAACAGTCCCTTTGCTCATTTCTTACAACATAATATTGTTTCATCGTATTTGTATATCACGACTAGTTCAACCATTCCTCAATTAATGGACAGCTCTTTAGTGCACCAGTCTCTGCCTCACAAGAGCTATAAACATTTTTGGACATCCTTAGTTTCTTTTGCCTAGAACTAATAGCTTCCTTTATGTACCTGGAATCTTTTTCCTGTACTCAATTCTCTCTGTCTTCTCCCTGTGTGTCTGTCTCTGCATGTCTGCCTCTATCTGTGTCTCTGTCTCTGTTTCTCTCTCTCTTTCTGTCTTTCTGTCCTCTGTCTTTCTTTCTCTCTTCCTCCCTTCCCTCCCCCTCTCTCTCTACCTCCCTCCCCATCTCTCCTCACTTACCATATCAGATCAGCGTAAGGCTCCAGGGTCAACCATTCTCCCCTTAAAACTCCTCTTTTCATTTCTTGAAATATGATGTCTAGGCTCTTGTGACTTACAGGTAGTCCAATGATCCCCCAAAGACTCTCCAGGCCAGATCCTGATTCCAATGTCCACAGACTTCTCCATCTATCTCCCTACGCCTCTTTGTGCTGCAATTATAACTCACTGTGACTTTTTTTGTATTTTCTCCTCAATATTCTGTCTGGTGAAGTTTCTGGATCCGTTTAGAAATTTGATGAGAGGGAATGATAGCACGGTGCTGAACTTATTCTTGCTAATCAGCTGACTTCTGCTCCCTGGATTCTGAAGACACTGTTCTCTTCTATTTGTTTTCTGCCTATCTTACCAGTTTTTAATCTTCTTTCCTGTCTCTAAGTATAGTGATGCTTCAGGACACTGTACTGGGCCCTCTCACTTTACTTACTCTCTCAGTGATGTCATTTCCTCCCATGGGTTCAACTATCATCCTCTCTCTATGCAAAGGATTTTCAGGTCTACGTATCCATCTTTAATCTGTCCTCACACTCCCTTGTATATCACCAACTTCTGGTTCAGCATTTTTATCTGCATGCTCCATAGGTGTTTCAATATCAATACATCGAAAAGCAAACTCATCATTTTCCCCCTTAAACCTCCCAAAGGAACCCACATTCCATGGTTCCTTTGAGAGTACCCACATCCATTTTCTATTCATCTGATCCTTAACCTCAGAGTCATTCACTATTTTTCACTCACACTTCATGTCCTCCCCACCTCCCATATCCAGTTAGGTGCCAAGTCCTATTCATCTTATCTATCTATCCCCCTTTTTTCACTCATGTGACCACTCTCCTAGTTCAGGCCTACAGAAGCTAACAGCTAGATTACCATCCTGCATAACTGAGCCCCTCAAATCTTGTCTTTCCTCTTTGGTGCATTTTCTATGCAATCATAGAATTCACTTTCCTAAAGCACAGGACTTAGGACATCCTCTTGATCAAAATTCTCCAGTCTCTATTACCTCCAGGGAAAAGTACAAAATACTCTCTTTAGAACCTAAAACTTCCACCTGTCTTTCCAGACTGATCTGGCACAATTACTCCTTTCTATATTTCCAAAAATTGGCCCTACTACTTCTTATGTTCATGACAATTCCCCTGCTCCTGTGCCTCTGAACAGCCTGCCCCATTCCTGGAATGCTCTCTCTCCTCACCTTCCCACTCCACATGGACCTCATCCCACATAAGGCCTTTTGTGGCGCTGCCCCTTCATTGTGACCACTTCTCCTCTCCCTGCAATGTAGTATTTGGGCATATGTTTTGTGCTGATCTAACTGTATGCATTCTAGCTTCCCATTTATTAAGATTCCTAGAGGTGGTGACATTGTTATTTTGTTCTGTTTGGTTTTCTTTGTCTCCCCAAAATTGGATCACCTTAGTACAATGCCTGGAACATCATAGCTGCTTAACAATTGTTTCTTTAATTAAATTGAAATTTGTTGCCAATAAATGAAAGAAAAAAGTCAGCTTTGTCTTTCATTTTTTTTGGAGAACTTTTGTTTGCCATTTGGTGGGGATGAACCTCATTCTGTTTATTAAAAAAAGAATAGTAATTATAAATCTAAGGTGAGAAGAATCAGATGTAGACTTTTGTCTGCTTAAGTAAGGAATACAGAGAGAGGTGTCTTTGTCTTTGAATTTC
>CM053771.1:552066003-552086100 GCA_028658325.1 Potorous gilbertii | reverse complement strand
ATTATGCAGACTCCAGGAAACTATACTATACTTGGGAAATTATCAAGAACTATCATATTTAAAAATATATGTTTTCTTCTTTAAATTTAGAAAATTATGCTCCACTGCCCACCCATTATAAAACATGCCCTTGTTCATACATGTTGCTTCGTTTTTTGATCGTTATCTTTCGGATCTTTGCTTCAGTGTCAGTTTCAGATGTTCAGCTCTATTGGGACAATGCCTGCCTTAGGGAGGGATTGGGTCCAAAGCATTTCATTAGTGAGATTCTCACGATTGTTCCTTTGGAATCCCTGAGCTTATTTCAAATGGTTACTTCAAAATGACTCTTAGAGGTACTGTTCATTTATCTGCTCAATCTTCAAAAACATATGAAAGACAGCACATTATCAGGAACAAAAACTAACAGAGACTCTAGAACATAAGATACAAACACAAACCAAATGCATCTCTCTGCTGACTTCCACAAACATCTTTCTGACACAGTAATAGCTCCTAAGGAGTGTGGTGCATTGTCAAGATCATAGTGGATATAGGATTTTGTACACGTGAGCACTGACTCTTCAGTAGATGATGCTAGAAGTCACCTATGCTGCCATCCCCTTGGCCGTTTCCTCAAAGGAATATTCCACAGTATTCAGTGTCCAACATGATGGAGTCCTTCCTCTAGGTCTTCTGATGTTACATGGCAATAGCAGAGCTGTTCACCTATTGCCCCATATCCTTACCAAATGACTTCCCTACCTCCTTAGCTGGTCACACAGTCCTTTCTTTTGATATTTTGCCTGCTTTTGATTTGTGTTCTATCATGGGATGGATACTAGTTCCTACTTATACCCACCATGCATCTCTCCATTGTCCTTTGTTAGGATAAAAAAGTTAAAATTTTAGCAATTCAAGATTCCATGACACATAGCCTTACAGCAGGTAGTGATTTTGTTACTACTACTGCTGCTACTACTACTGCTACTACAATGACGATGACAACTACCACTACTGCTACTTACTGTTAGTAGTAGCTTCATTTATATTACTTTAAAGTTTACAAATTATCTATCATAATTATTTTATCATTGTGACATCACTGGGAATTAAGGTCTATTATCACCCCTATTTTATATAGGAGGAAATTAAAAGAGACAGAGGTTAAATGGTTTATCTAGGCTCATAGAGCTAGCATCTGGGGCAGAATGTGGATTTAGCTTTTGTGACTCTGGTTCCAGTGCTCTGTCTACTATGCTATATATGCTGCGTCTAAAAAGAGGGGGTTTGTTTTAGGGAGAAATTGGGTGTCACTAAAAGTTATAGGTAATTTCTCAAAAAGAATCAAGTTCCTATTTTCTTTCTCCATAGGGTTATCAAACCATATGCCAAGAAAGCATCTTAATGCCCCTGGAGTCCTAAACTTCAGGTTTGGTTGCAAAATCTGAACCCTAGACAGGTGAAATTACCAACCTCTGGTCAAACAGGTAGTAAAAAATAGAGGAAGTATTTGAACTCTGGTTGTCTGACTTTAAATTAATTGATTTTTCTATTACTATTGTATATACTATGTTACACACATATATATATGTATGTGTGTATATATATGTACACACATATGTGCATATGTAATTTTCATTGTATTTAAACCACAGAAAAAAGCAAATGCCATACATCAAGGATGAGTTTATGATTGTATTGATTTCTAGATTTGAAAAATGATAGAGAAATTATAAATTATGCAGATTAACTTTTAAAAACTGTTTAATGTTATGTTTATGTTATTCTTTTTCAGAGGGCCAGTGCTGTTCTGAGCTGCACTATATGTTCATGATATATGTCTACTATTAACGGACTAGGCTGCTGACTTGTCCATCTATGCCTCGTTTTTGTTCCTTCTTTCCTATTTTTTATTCACTTTCAACTTTGCTTTAACAGGTTGATGGTCTGATTTTATACAGATGGCCAATTCAGAAATTATCCCCACATCAGTAAGCAGGTATGTTTTGATCATTTAAGAAATAGTTTCATTTTTATGATGTTATTCAGCATTTGGCATAAGCAGCATATCCAAGATCTCTTGTTGAAAAAATGGCATTCATGATATATAGAGGTGAAGCTCAGACTATGCCACAATTATTGGATGCTTTAATTTCCTGATTTTGAAGCATATTTTTTCACCATAAGATCATAGATTCACAGATGCTTATGATCTTAGATTGCACTAAGTTTAACCTTTTTTATTTTACAGATAAGGAAACTAAGACACTGAGTGGCAAATGATCTGCCCATTACTACAAACTTTGTACATATCTGAGGTTGGATTGCAACTCTGCCCTTCCCAGCTCCATATCCAGCACTCAAGTAACTACCTTATCATTTCTCTTCTGTTTCAACAAAAGCTGATTCTACAATTTTCCACTGTGTCCCATTCTACAATTACTTTCCAGTCAATGTCAAGGCTGATCAAGTCCATTAATGTGCATTCTCATCACTTCTCACTTCTGCCCCCATCTCTCCAATGTTATAACTCCCTGTCTCATTCACGACCTCACCAGCCCTCATCTTTGCTCTTATAAAACCCTCTTAGTTGGTGTCCATGCCTCTAGCTTTTCATCAATCTAATCTTTCCTTCACTTGGGTTCCAATTTAATGTTCATAAAACCCATGTCTTCCCATGTCACTTTCCTTCTGAAAGAAGTTTCAGCGACTCCTAATGGCTCTGTGAATATAAACAAGTTTCTACAAAAGGCAGTGCAATTCCTCACCATCTAGCATTAGCCTATGTTTCCTAATTGCCTATCTTGAACTCACTGTTCCTGTCAGTCTCGCCCAGAGAAGGTTTCCCATTAAGGCTGTTCTTTTTCTCATCTAGTGTGCCATTCTGCACACTTCCATCCCTGCCCCCATGCTGAGAAGTGCCCCCCCTTCACTGTCTATTGGGATTTTTGCTTACTTAAAGTCTCTGCTCACATGCCGAGTTCCTCAGGAAGCCTCATTTCCTTGCCCCAGGTGTTGATACTTTCCAACATTCCCACTCTGTATTTAATAAATAATTTGGATTGACATATTGTTGCTTATTCATTCTTCCAATAAGATGTAAGCTCTTTGAGGACAAGGTCAGGTGTTTATATGCTCTTGCATTTTTAGCTCTTTCTGTGGTGCCTGACTCTTTGTAGGCTTAATAAACACTTGGGGAAGTGATATCAATTTAATAGAATTTTGCCAGTGAGGTGTTATGTTGTCATTTCTTCTTAGTCTTCTCCCTTTCCAATTTCATATTTATTTTGGGGGTCTTGTCATTCAGGTGTCTTGAGAAAGTTTAATCAATGGAGCATCATAACTTGTAACTTTCATATATTTTTCAGCTCCTCAGTCCTGTCTATGATAATCCCAAAATAAGGAGCAATGTTTTTCTTTTTTTTTTCCTGCATCTGTAATTTGAAAAGAAGCTTTCTAGGATATATGGAACCTTGATAAGAGTAGAAGCACCAATATATTCTTAGTAGAGAACTAACAACAGCTCATGATTGACAACAGTTTACACTTTCCTCAGACCTACACCTTGGTCAGGAAGGAATCAGGCTGGTGCTGGAAATGCACATATTTACAACTCTCAAAATGGTTCAGAGTCATTTTAGACAATTCTTTGTACAGATGTGCATTTCTGAAGGCCAGATGTTGCCCATCAGGATTGATTTTTTATTTTTTATTCTCTAAAATTTCCTGGCCCTGTGCACATTGTCGTGGCCTAAGTTAATACATCTGCGAAGTTCACACAGCACCATGAGGGCAGGGAGGTGTAGAGAATTCCTAATTATGGAGATATCTGTACCTTAGATGACTCTGGCATGGATGAATACTGTAGTTTTGGTTAAGTAACTTTTTTTCTTTTAAATTCTCTAGATTTAAAGCATAGTCAATGATAATTTAACACCTCATATCTCTATCCCACTCTATGTTTTCAAAATGCTTACCTTACTAAAGCTCTGTAAAATAAGATGGCCCAAGTATTATCAACCCCTTTTATAGATGAGGAACCTGAGATGCAGGAAGTAATTGCTCGATCTGGAGTTACAGCTAATGCCAAAAGCGTGATCTTGATACACTTGATTCAATCAATGAGTATTTATTTTTCTGAATTTATGATGCTTGAACATGATTGCTGTTAACAACTCTCTCACTTATGTCATGCTTTAGCCCTCTAAGATATTGTTTTCACATTATCTCATTTGATTCTTGTCCCCATGACCCGGTAAGGCTCATAGATTCTCACAATTTGAAAATTAGAAGAGACCTCAAGGATGACCACTTCACCGCAAGTGGTCATCCAGGCTCCAATGATGTAGCTCTAAGGAGGGAGCCCCATCTCTGAAGATGACAAATCCTTGTGGACAGCTTCAATTGTTCACAGTTTTCGCCTGAAATCAAGACTAAATCTGTCTCCTGTTGACATCTGGCCATTGCCTTTGGGGTCATTATCGTCCTCGTTTAACAGATGCTTAAAAGCAAGGTATGCCTTGTCTAAGATAGCATAGCCAGACTGGAATCCAATAGCAGGTGCTACTGGCCAGGAGCAAGTCCAGGCTCTTGACACATATTGCCTCTCTGTAACTTTGGTCTAGGAGGAGGAGAAGACCTTCATTCTGGTTCTGGCTTTTGGTATAGACAAATGTGGAAACTGGGTCAACTTATTTTATGCTTCTGGGCTTCTGTTTCCTCATTTGTAAAGTGACTGGACTGAACTAGACAGGTCTACCATTCAAACTCTCTTTAGTACCGAGGAATTGCTACTACCTGATCCCCAGAATACTTAGCCAATCTTCATTCCTCAGGTCCTTTCTGCATGAGACTCCTACTTGGCACCGCCACTCCTGCTTCATTTTTGATCCTTGTAGTTCCTACGTTTTCCTTCTCAAATCATCTCTGTCAGTACATATATGTTCAACAGCCCCCTCTGCAGCAAAAGTGGGAGAGGGTTACACCTCTGCTCTAAACTTGGGAAAGCCTAGAGATGAGGAAGTGTGGCTGGGTGTAGATAGTCACTGAATGCTCTGCTAGTCCTAAGATAATGTTCTACCCCTGTAGGACAGGGGCTTTGTCCATTTTGTGTCATGGATTCCTTGAGCAGTCTGGTGACATCTATGGAAATTCAGGACAATATTTGGAAATTGATATAAACATATACAAAATGGTGAAGGAAAACAATTCTAGCAAAATAGAACTAAGATTTTTTTTAACAGACCAATGGATGCCAGGATAAGGAGGCCTTTTTTAGGGGAAAATTGGTGCTTCAGACAGGGAGGAAGAACTTGTCCTGTGGTAGCTTCCTCTGTGGATCAGAGGCCCAGGCAAACTGACCCTCCCAGATTCTCCCTTCTATCCTTCGTCCAGCTTGGTGGATCCACCACCACACTCTCCTTCCCCCTTTTCTCTCTGTATAACTTTTTGCACGTAGTTGTTTATATGTTGTGAGCCCCTTTAGAATGGAGGGACAATGCTTTTGTCTTCCTTTCAGTTCTGAGTGCTCAGCACAGTGCTTGGCACATGGCCAGTGCCTTGAAAAATGTGTTTACTGACCATAGAATGAGTGACAAAGGATGACTTCTGGTCTTCTCATTATCTCCATCATCATAATTTTTCCTGTGATGTCACTGCTGTAGGGAACTGTGGTAAAGAATCTCCCTCTGCCAGTGCATATTGCCTACTGTTCTTCAAGTTATATCCTTAGGGGTTTACCTATAACACTGAGGATTGGAGGGACTCTCTTAGGATCCCGAAACGAATGTCTGTCAGGGTCAAGACTTAAATCCAAGGTTTCTACTTTCCAATACCAGCTTCCTAAATCTCATGCTTTGTTCTCTGTTTCTCTGTCTCTTTCTCTCTGTTTCTGTTCTCTCTCTGTGTCTAACCCTCTCTCTCTAATTCTTGGTTTGTCATCATCATCACCACCACCACCACCACCACCATCATCATTGCCATCTTTGTTATATGAGCATTGATCAAGTATCATTACAGGAAAGAATTTGCCAATCAGATAAAGGCCAAATGATTGAAGCACCAAAGTTGGGTCATCTGTGAACTCAGAGGTTTGAATTGGGTGACCTTTCAATGCCCTTCCCACTTTGGGCTTTGGTGAACAGCAAATAAATATTAATGAAATGTTGAATAGTCATTTTTTAGCCTACTGAACACCTCAGGATAATTTCAAAGAGGCTGAATTAAAACAATGAAAAGAGCCATAGATATTATATTAGTGAGTTTGGACATTTGAAGAATTAAAGGCAAAGTGATGTGTTAAATTTCTGATTTGGGGAAAGTAAAATTCCATGTGTAACTAGTCAAAATCCATTTAATCCAAAAATTAAATAATCTAACTGGTTCTGGATGTGCCACATAGATTTTAGGGATTGTGTATTTATAATGAAATAAACTGAGGGAGATGGATGTGAAAATCTGAGATGAGCAAACCCCAACCATACGTGAAGATATTTATCTTGAGTAGGTCAGGTAAGGCTCAATTTGGCAGGATTCTTTTGAATTCAAGGAAATTCATTGATATTAACCAGCAGCCAGTTTAATGCTCTTTTTCTGTGCCCATCACCATCCTCTCCATTCTGCTCAGAGGATTAGAAATGCAGATCTACAATTAACCTTAGAATCATCTATTTTAACCTCCTCAGAAAACTGAAGGCAAGGGAGGTAAGGACTTCCCCAATGTCACACAGAGACTGAAATTGAAAGTGAGGTCCTCTGACTCCCAAATCATTTTTCTTTTCCCTGAGGTTTACTTTCTCCTGCAAAAGGGTTCAGTAGAACTCATCTTTAATTAATGAGTAAACTTAAAGAAGCCTTTGATTAGAAATGAGCTTTAGCAGAAAGATGAGACTCACTTCTGTAACTATTTCAAGAATCTATGCAATCAGCATGGAAACTGTCCATTGAGGCATCCAGTATATCCACTATGCCTCCACTAACTCTAGTGCTGGGTCTCATCAGCAAGCATATTGAGGCAGTCATCCAAGCATATTGAGGCAGTCATCCTGGGAGCTGACGTGCACTCAGTTTTTCCAGCTCTATAGGATGTACTAGAGCTTCCAACTCTCTGGTGGCATATTTTTTATACCTCCAAGTTTTGGTGACTTCATTCTACTTATTTTGTGTGCAATCAGTTTATATTTTGGATGTTTAAAAATGATCATTGTGCAAAAGAAATCTGAATGGAGGATGGCAGATCTATCATTTCATTGGTAGGGAGGGGCATTGGTGAGTAACTCCCTTTTCTGATTGCTCACTCTTCAAGTTCAGGGCTTAGAGAGCCTGGGACACTGTTACATTAGGTGACTTACATAGGTCTGTCCGGTATTTTGGATCTGAAGCCCAAGTCACATCTAGGTTTTCCTGCCACAAAGTCCAGCTCCTCTCTACAAGCTCCCCTCAAATGTGGATATGCATCATATATGTATATGGAATTGTACTTATACACACACACACATAAATATATATATATATATATATATATATATATATATATATGCAGAAAATGGAATAAAACCATACCACTAGTGAACGTGGGGAGACCTTTTGACTCTGGCCCATCCCTTCACATTCTTATTTTTTTTCCATTCCAAAGTTCTAATTGGTTTTGCTTTTCCTGTCACCAAAGTTAAGAGTAAATATGGAGAGGCACTGACTTACTGGGTGACTCTCCGTGTGGCAATGAAAACCAGACAAAGAGATTCACAGCACAGCCAGAAATAGATGGGAGCTGATCGGCTTCACTGAAAGGAATATCCATGTCAATGAGATTCTTTGAGCATTTGAGAGCTGTCATCAAATGCCAAGAAGGAAAATGATTTTTTTTAGAAAACTCATCCTTCATTCTGAGCAAAATCTCTTATTGACTGAGCACATCTAGCAATCATTAGCTATACGGTTGACACTGGGCACAGGATCAAGCTTCTCTGACTTTCCCCAAATCTCAACTCAAATCATATCTTCTTCAAGATGACTTCTCTAGTCTTCCCCTCTGACATGATTACCTCCTGTCTGCTCTGTATGCATTGTGCATGCATGTGAACTCCTTGAGGGCATGATAATGTTTTTTCTTTGTGTCCTCAGCATTTCATGTGGTAAGAACTCAGTAAATGCCTATTGAATGATTGAGTGGTTGCTAAAAATTCATTTAACACAATAGATTTAGTATGAAATGCCCCTTCCACTTTAAAGGCCTCTCTGATCCCCAGGCAGATTAAGTTTAGATTGTCTGAGAGCCCTCTCAGTCCTTCCTGTGCTACAGGGAGACAAGAAAATTCATGTGATCAAATGACAAAGGCTCAGCAAACACTTGAAGTATTGCGAGAGATTGATGCTCTCCAATAGAGTCGAATTTAACTCAGAATTTAGAGCTTCTTTCTGCTAGATCCCCTTGAGTCTCATTCTTCAAGCTGAGCTTTGGTTGGTTATTTGGTTGTTGTTTTTCCTGACCTATAAATACTTGGCTATTCAACCTGCTGCCCTTCTCTCATGGGTGTCAACTATTTTCATGAATGGAAGTAAATAGCATTTATGAAGTGCCTCCTGTGCTCCAGGCACTGTCTAACAACAATCCTGGAAGGCTGTTGTGTTTAGTTGTGTCCAACTCTTCATGACCCCATGGACCATAGTCTAGCAGATCTTTGTATCTCCCACTATTTTGAAATCTGATCAAGTTCATACCTAGCCATATCATCATCTGCCATACCCTTGTCCTCTTTACCTTCAATCTTTCCCAACATTAGGGTCTTTTCCAATGGATCCCATCTTCTCATTATGTGGTCAAAGTATTTAAGCGTCAGCTTCAGTATTTGGCCATCCAGTGAAGAGCATGAATCAGTTTCCTTAAGTATTTAACTGATTTGATGTCTTTGCTGTCCAAGGTCTTCTCCGAAGTCTTCAGAAATACAGTTTGAAAGTGTTGATCCTGTGGTGCTCTACTTTCTTTATAATCCAACTCTCACAGTCATACATTGCTGCTAACAAACAAAAAAATATAAAAAAAATCTTTGACTTTGCAAACCATGGTGAGATCTCTGCTTTTTGGTAGGCTTCCCAGATTTGCCATAGCTTTCTTCCAAGGAGCAAGTGTCTTTTAATTTCATGGCTGCAGTCACCATCTGCAGTGATCTTTGAGCCTGATAATATTAAATCTCTCAGGAAGTGATGGAACTGGCTACCAGGATTCTGGAAAGCAGGCTCTGTTACTGCTCCCATGTTATAGATAAGGAAACTGATAGAAGCTATGACTTCCTAGGGTCACACAATTAGTATGTATCTGAGTCTTCTTGACTCCAAGCCCAGTACTCTATCTTTTGTGTTACCAAGCTGTTCACCTGACTATTTTACTCTGCTTTGGCACCAGGACTCCCCTGTTAGCCTCCACATTCTCACAGATTCATGAACTCCACAGCCCCTGCTGTCCATCTATAATGGCTGGGAACTTCTAGGCATCAGCCAGTTCTCATTCAGTTCACACTTAATTATGCTCTGAGTCCTCATTAATCAGTAGGATCAGTGCAGTTCTTAGAGACCTAGATTTGCTGATTCTTGTCATGCTTTCCGTAGTACTGTGGTATCTGGGTTATGAAAGGGGTACAAAGCAAGACAAAAGTAATTCTTTTTCTTAGGAAGTTGACAGTCTAATGTTGGAAATGATAAAGCTAGGTATATGCAAAATATACTTGGTAGATACAATGTAACCTTAGAGAAGGAATCTTTAGCCTGTTTCATGTCATGGTCACATGAGACATGGAATATCTCACAAAATCTATCAAATCAGAATAATATTTTTAAATACATAAAACTATGAACAAATCAATGTTTAAATATAGTTACCAAATTAAAAAAAATAATTCACAGTTAAGATTAAAAATCTCTTTAATATAGAGGGAATTACTGGCCTCAGGGGAAACCAGGAAAGGCCTCTTGAAGAAGGTGATATTTGAGCCTAATCTTGACAGACAACAGAGATTCTAAGAGATGGCAGAATGTTATCTGACTGCCAATTTCGATTCTATCCTAGATGCTATGGAATGCAATTTCCTCAAATATAGTGAACCCTCTTGTTTTACCCTAATATTAAGCCTATGGTCAGATCCTGGTAAACAAGTGAACCTGATGTTAGCAGTGTATATGCAGTCAACATGACAGCATTTAAGAGCCATGTCATAGATTTAGTCATGGGAGTGTTTCATGTGTAAAATAGAAGTGAATTAGCTCCATGAAAGGTTGTTGTATTAGAATTGTTTAGAATAAGAGGATATACACTACCTCAGGACAGAGTTATATGCAGCAGTGCCAAGACTATGGGTCAAAAAAACCAAAGCTGAAGGGTTGAATTCCACCTTTATGTTAGACAAATTGAGACTGGAAAAGGTATTTACAAATGAATCATTTGGCATGAAGCCATGAAATAACTGTTTAGAATAAACATCCAGGTTCTTATTTTTGTACCAAAATGCAGAGTGAGGAGGAAAGGTCTTTTCCATCCTACTCCTAGATTCTCTCCTTTAATTGCATATAAGCTTTAGAAAAGGGGAAAAACATTGTTAAATCCTCTGAGAATGTCCTGATGACCATTTCCTATGTCACCTATCCATCTGTGTTGCTCCCTCCTACTTTCGCACACAGATATGTGGGAGTACTTCCACTGATATAGAGAGTTTTGCCTAGTAGAATTTCAGCATATGTGAATAGGGTCTAAATTCTTCATATTATATATATATATATATATATATATATATAATATATATACTATACATATATAATATATAAATTTACAACAACTATGTATAGTCAAAATTTCAAAGTTTTAAAGAGGAGAATTTAGGGGAAAAACCCCATCAATAGTTCAAGTTCTTCTCATCCGAGGTCTTCAAGAAGATCCTGGACAAGCCCTCTTCTATTCCGTTGTAATGGACATCCTTGCCCTGCGTGAGCTGGGCAATAGGAGATCTAACGTCTTTTCTCACTCTCCAGAGCTGTAAATCCATGAAAATTACCTTTTGCATTCCTTATGTTGCCCTTTGACCCTGTGCAAAGCTGTTGATTCCAATTCTGCCTCTACTAATTATGATAAGGATGAATTTGAGTGACTCACTTGCTATAATATCTGAGTCTCAAAATTTTCACCTGAAAAATTCAAGGGTTAAACTCGGTGACCTTTGAGCTACCTTCTAGGTTTGTATGGTACCCTGGGACAATCGATTATTTTGTTCAGCATTCGTTATGACATCGACGGAATTTCAATCAAAGTTCTAATTCACACAGACATTTGAGGAAGACTTGTATTAAGGGGGCCTCAATTCGTTGCCAACAGGATTGTGTAGTGCCTGGGCCTAGGTAATATTGGTTACATGATGGACATTCATGAAATGGTTCCTGTTCTTCACTCACTCACAATTTAGGTAGATAAGGAAGATTTTCACCCATGAAACAACTAGAGAGAAAAAAAGAAACAAGTATAGATAGATACTGCACCAACAGTTGCATTTTAAAAGAATTCTAGGGCTTCATGGAATAGGGGGTAGAGCATGCTGGGTTTAATAAACTCTGTGTTCTTTCTAGCAGTGAAGTCTTAGGTT
Source organism: Potorous gilbertii (assembly GCA_028658325.1). Taxonomy (NCBI): domain Eukaryota; kingdom Metazoa; phylum Chordata; class Mammalia; order Diprotodontia; family Potoroidae; genus Potorous; species Potorous gilbertii. The sequence goes on along the minus strand of CM053771.1, from coordinate 552,074,497 downwards.
ATATGTTTCCTAAAGCCACAGACTGAGCCCACTCATATGCCAAATTGGGGAACAGATCTATATAAATGGCATTTTTGGGGAAAGGAGGAGGTGGAATTGAAATAAATTGACCTTAAAGTCCTGCTGGGCAGAGGGTGAGGGAAAGTAATCTATCATAAATAAAAAGGGGAGAAAAGAATACAGTAAGAAAGAGACCAGTCCTGCAGCAATAAGGGAATCATTTAGGAGAGGAATGAATTTAATCTGGAAAGATAGAATGGACTCAGATCACAGAGTACCTTCGATGTTTAAGATCAAGAGTTTGAATTGAATCCGATAGGCAATTTCTCATTTTCTTGAACAGCATTATTCTCCAGCAGGGTAGAAATCTAACGGCCAGATTAGGATTCTGCCAACAAGTCCCTGGAATGAGGATGGAAGTTATTGCCCTAGATAGATGAGAATAGCGAAGGAACAGCAAATGCAAAGTATATATTGAAGAAAAATGTCCAAACCTGGTGACTGGCGGCATGTAATGAAAGCAATTACTCAAGGTTTCTTAGCCCAGATGACTGAGAGAATGATGATATTACTGACATGTGAATGCTGAGAATTAAAGCTGAATTTAAGTTGGAGAGAGATTTAGTTATTGATATTACAAGACAGAGATTGCCACAAAATGTCTAAATGGAAATGTCCTGAAAACAGTTAAGGATACCCAGTACTTTGGGATTATTATGTATGTTTTAATTCAGCTTCATAGAAGAGAAAACTGAAATCATGAAAATAGGTATCTCCTCTGAGACACTCTGTGTACAGAGCAAAGAACAGATGTCTTACTGACGTCTTTGTGTCTGCCTAACTCGGTTCATGTAGCTTCATTTTGTACTGCCTGTGTTTTCAGGCTTTCGATGACCTTTTGGGGAGACTAAAAGGAAGAAAACAGGGCATCCATCCTGATATTCTTTGTGTCATACTGCCTCTAGCAGGTACTGCAGAGCCTTGATCAGTCACTGTTGGAAGATGTTTATGAGTGAATGAAAATTCAAGAGTTCTTTTCAAATAAAGAGAAAACTGACAGAATATCTATTTGGTCAAAGAGAACATGAACCAAAAGAAAGAGAATGCAAACAGTAGGAAAGATGGTGGGCAAATTTTCTCTCTTTTCCCTCTCATTAAGAAGGAGATCAATTTGATATAGAATATACATATATAGTCATATAAAACATATTTCTATATTAACCATATTGCAAAAGAAAATACAAGACCATCCCCTCACAAACTGATTCTGTGGTTCTGTAATAAGTTTTACAAAGCGTTTTCTTACATTATGTCAAATTATTTCTCTACTGTTTGTTTCTAGAAGAAAGAATCAGGATCAGTGGGTAGAAATTTCATATAGATAGATTTAACATGATGCCAGGAAAAAATGACTTCTTAATGATTAGAATTTTTTGGAAATATAATGTGCTCCTTCCCAAACCCTAAATATACCTGCCTTCTCCACGGAGATCTCCAAACAAAGGTAGGAAAAACACCTTTTGGGTGGGACACAGAAGGGTTTATTACACAGGTACGAATTGAACTAAGACTCGGAGGTGGGGAATGTGTGGCCTTGAGGCCTCAAAGCCTCAGGCTCCCCACCCAAGGAAGTCCTAGGGTTGTAGATCACAAGCTAAAAGGGAACTTGCAGCACCATCAGTCCAATACCCCCATTTTAAAATTGAGGACATGAAGGGCCAGGAAGCTCTCCAGAATTACCCCAGACCACACAGGTATGGCAGAACAAAGAAAGGAATCAAAGTCCAGCACTTCAAATCCAGCACACTTTTGACTTGTTGGGTACCCTTTGGCAAGTGATTTTCTTCAAGTCTGGTTTCCATTGCCCAGTCTTACCTCTGAGCAGTCAACTGCAGGAGACAATGCACCAGGAAGCTCAAGTGCCATTTTAACTTGTACCAAGACTCCTGTTGGCTCCCAGCATGAATCATTGAATGATTTCCTTGACTGTCCCCCAAGCCTGGAATATTCTCCCTCTTGTGCTCTGATTATTGACCTGCTTGGCTTTCTCTAAGTCCCAAATAAAATGCTGCCTTCTACAGGAAACCTTCCTCAATTTCTTCCCTCTGCTAATTATTTCCTTTTATTCTTGTATATGGTTTGTTTGTAATATATTTCTTTACATTTTTCTCCCCTATTAGTTATGAGTTCCCAGAGGTCAGGGACTGACTGTCTTTTACACTTTTTCATCCCCAGCACTTAGGATGGTGCCTGACACAAAATAGGTATTTAGTAAATGTTTCTTGATTGACTAAGTTCCTCAAAGCATTTGTGCTTTGAAAGAGTTAATATAACTGCCCCAAGATTAACTCAGGACAAAGAAGAGGCAGACATGAGTAATAGAAAATGAAGCAGAAACCTTCTGTGACTATCCTGGGTTCTCATTTAGCTCCAGCGATTTCTCTGCTCATTTTATAGCTGACACTTTCATCAGGGAAAAAATGAAGGAAAAAAAACAAGCAGCACAGTTGATGTTATAGAAGAGGTTACTTGCTTTGAATCGATTCCACGCCATTTTGTTTGGGACTTGGCCGGGGCCAATGGTGGCTGTAGATGACCATCTCCATTAACTGGATGCGAGTGAGTGAGAACTCAGCATTCAAAAACCATGATATGAACATTTTAGGTAATTGGAGCTGCCTGTTTGCAGGATTGAGTGTATTTTGTTTGTTTTTGTGATAGCAAAGACGCCAAAGAAGGATAGAACCACCATTCTCTGGGGGATTATAAAGATTTTATGCATTTGACAAGTTCCCAGCAAAACATTTCGCCATAATAGATGGAAAGAGCTCAGCATAGGCGGTAATCATTCGGAAAGGGTTCTGTGCACGTTCCAAACTGTGAGCTCTCAGATCAAATGACTCGTGAACTCAGAGATTAGCTCCAGCAAGCTAATGAGCACCAATGAGCTTAGGCTCACTGCATCTGCTGTTGTTGGCAACAAAAGGAATATTGATATCTTGGAAAAGACTTTTAGGAAAAAGGAAGGTCATTAGACATCTAGGAATAAGACTGGGCATAGAAAGGGTGGGGCATCTCTCTGACAAAAGTGATTAGATTATGTGGATAGCAACTAAGTAAAAGTATTACATTATATGTCTGTCGTCCCCTGGGAAACTTTCAGGAACCCAGAATTTTTTATTCGATTTCATCTTTAAATAGAGCAATTCCATTCCAAGGTTCAAAGATAATGTTTAAAGAGAAAATAAATTATTCAGGATTTATGTATTTGAAACATTTAAAAAGTACTATTTTTTTTCTTGACAAAGGCAAGGATGTTAGATATAACCTAAAACCTTTGCTATTTGAGACTGAGTAATTAAGTTAATTGTTGAAAAACCATATATATTTTAATCAGAATTCAGTTATATATGTTCTGCCATGCCACAAAATAGTAATAAAATTAAAATAAAATAAAAATGGAGCATAAAACTTTTTAAATTTAAAAAATGATAATATATTTTCAGAAGGTACTATTTGGTCCTAGAAGAAGGGAGTCAATGTTCTGTCATAAGAAGGAATACTCTATGTGCACACTTTAGGCCACATTTAAATAAAACTTTTCTTCTATCTTTTTTGAGGGTGGTTGGGGATATCATATAGTTTTAGATTTTCAACTATACACTTGAAATATAATATAGTCTCTAGTACAGATTCCTGCTTTATAAACTCCCTTCATTAACATGTTAACAAATGGGTTGGATTCAGGACTTGAAGTTGGCGTCTCATTACACTTTGCCAAAGGCATCTCACTTTAATAAAGATCTTGATATAATTCACTGGAAAGAGACGTGCTCCTTCTTTGAACACAAAAACTATCAATTAATGAATCAGCAAGTTTTTAGCATTTAATGTTGTTTGTTCTTTGTTTTCAAAGAGGACCAGTGACATCAGGAGTTGGCCTTCATTTGTTAGTAAATTGAATTTAAGTGAGACAGCGTTGGCTTCACTCTCTATCCCAGAGTCATCAAAGTCTAGTTGCAAGACAAAAGTGCAATGATCTGGGATACAATGGATGACTGACCTTGATGTCTTCATTCTGAGTGATCTAACTTAACTCTAAGTGCTCCTCAGAACCTGCTTTGTGGCCACTGGGAACAGATTAGTCTCATTTGCTCATTCTGAATTGTGGTGCTGGAGAAGATTTCTGGTAGTCCCTTGGAGAGAAAGGACATCAAATCTGTTAGTGCTTAAAGAAATTAATTCAGGCAACTAAATCTTAAATACTTTGACAAGATAACAAGAAGATGAGATTCATTGGGAAAGACCTTGATGTTAGGAAAGACTGAAGGCAATAGTAGAAAGGGATGACAGAGCATGAGATGGAAGTAGTGAACATGAACTTGGATGGACTTCAAGAAATAGTTAGAAGGGCCTGTTGTGCTGTGGTCCATGGGGGTCACAAAGAGTGACCCAACTGAAGGAATGAGCAGCAACAGCACCTCTTCTATGCGGGGGGAGGGAGGTGGACAGAAGTTTTCACATGCTTAGGGTAGATAGCACCCTAACTCATTGAAGGATTAGAGGCCTGTTACTATTTATTTTTGATTGAAGATATTTGTATAAAATCTTCTACTTGGTCTTCAATATCCTTCATAAACTGCCTCATTCCCACCTTTCCAGGTTTTTATACCTTAGATCTCCCTTTCCCCACCAACTCTCATGATGTAATACAGGTTTCCTTGATGTTCCTTGCATAAGACACTCTATCTCTCAATTCATGTCCAGAAATACATCCTTTCTCATCTCTAACTACCAGCTTCCTTTGCTTCCTATTTCATACACTAAAGATAGTTCATGATTCTGGCTGCCCTTCTAGTGATGCTCTCCTGGTTACCATTGTCTTTCCTAATTTGGAGTTCTCAGAACAGAAGACAATATGTCAGAAGAAAGTGAAGGCTATATGAACAGGATATCTTACAATACTCCCCCAAACACACTAAGGGATTTTAATCATTGGTCCAGATTGAATTTATTGTTTCCATTTTTCCTCTAGTAGTCAGATTTCTTCTGTATTTGTTTCAAAAAATAGGTATGTGGGAAAAAATATACCTAAAAAGCTATATCCAGATGAAATGGTGATAACCAATAAATAGTAAATGCTTATCTTGAAGGAAGTTTGAAAAAGTCCCTCTTAGAAGATGGGATTTTAGCTGTAACTTGAAGAAATCCGGAGAAACCAGGAGGAAAAGATGAGAAAGAGGTGAAATGAAACCTCTTAGGGAAATGACCTCCAGGTTTTGACTTCTGTGTGTGTGTGTTTTTGTTTTGTTTTTCTGTAAAATACAAAGAAAGGTTTTATCTGGGGATGGAGGAGGCTGCAGTAATTTTGAGGAGGGATAAAAAGCTATTGAAGAGTCACTTCAGTGAATGGAACAGAGGTAAATGGGGAGAAATTAAAGGACTCCCTTACCATAATGAAGTCCCCATTGAGGATTTTGTATCCACGACTTCATAGTAGAAATAGTTAGCATGATTTTGTGAATTACTCCTGCTTCATTTAGCAGAATGTGTGTAGGAATAACTGGAAAGCTAGGTGGCTACAGGGGATAGAGCATTAGGCCTGGAGTCAAGGAGACCAGAGTTCAAGTCTGGCCTCAGACACTTACTAGCTGTGTGACTGTGGATAAGTCACTTAACCCTGTTGGCCTCAGTTTGTTCATCTGTAAAATGAGCTGGAGAAAAAAAATGGCAAACTGAAATTTTTACCAAGAAAGCCCCAAGTGAGGTCATGAAGGGTCATACAAAAGTGAAATGACTAAAAAGCCTAAGTGTAGGATTGAAGGCAGCAGATGGTAGGAGTGGTCCAAGGCTGAATCTTGGGAAAACAAGATATGCAATAAGATGAGGAGCCAAGAGACTCCAGAGAATAATCCAGCATAGAGTTGAATTGGTTCATCAGAGAGTCTTGATGAAGAAAGAACGAGAGTATACAAGGGCAAAAGTGACAGCCTGGGGGAAAAATGATGAGGAGAGGAACCAGAGCACTGAACGTTGAAGAAGAATACAGTTTGGAATTGCAAGACCAAGTGAGAGACACAATGATAGCAGACTCTGGTCATATGAAAAAATATAGATCTCCTGAAGATAGCAGGGGGATATTTCAGAGGGTTTGTGGGAATTTTTTTGAGTGATGGCAAGATCTGATATCTTTATGTCTGCTTGAAGAATAATGGAGAAGGTTATAAGGAAATGAATAAGCCAAAGAACGTTAAGGGAAGAGCTTCTGCCAGGCATCAGTACGTACGTTGGAGTCCTTTAGTGTGAAGGAAGAGGCTTAAGAGAAACAATCCTGAGCCAGACTCTAGCACTGAGGAAAGAAGGGCAAGGTCCAGGAGGTCAATTGAAAACAGCTCTCTGGAACCAGGGGATCTTAAATCTAGACTGGTGCTTTTTCCATGGTAAACATTCTCTAAGAAATATATGTGTTATTTCTTTGTAAATTACTTACTGCTCTAAGCCTTATTGATTTATCCTATTTAAAACACAATTTTACAAAAAGAAATCATTAAAATATAGAGACCATATGCTATTTAATCTTGGCATTCAATTATGTCAGGCAAGACAGGGCCTTTCAGTTGATAAGAAGCTACTGTACTGATTTGTGTGGTTAAAGTTGATAGGGATCACTGGATAACAGCATGGAAAACTTGTGTGAAATATTTAAAAATGAAATACTTTCCTCTGTCTAGGATGTCTTAAGCATAGACCTGGTTAGGTACTGACAATCACTCAAGGTCACTTTCTGCCCTAAAATATTCCAAAATTTTCCTTGTCAACATGGATCTGCATGAAAATTTATAATCTGTATTTTGTAAATGAGGAAACCAGAACACAGACTGAGCAGAGCATTGCTTCCCGAAACTTAAGCTGTGAATCAAAGGAGGATTGAAGAGTAAGAGGCATCCAGCTCATTTTGTGGGGGGTTTAAATAATAGCATTCATTGTGATCTTGCTGGCTACTGAGAATTGCTAGTTATTCCTATTTATTTTCTGGTGTTGACTATTTCTTATTGATCCAGTATGGAGTTTGCTTTGAAGGCATTTGTTTGGATGTGATAGCTCCCATTAGACTGTAAACTCCTTGATGCAAGGACTTCTTGCCTCTTTTTGTATCCCCAACACTTAATAGTGCTGGAATGTGGCAGAAACTTATCTATTAATAGATTTCAAGGGGTATCCTGTCCTTATCAGAGTCCAAACTCACTCACAGATCTGGGGATGGTCCAGGAGCAGAGACTCAAGACAGTTGTGAATGACCCAGGGTGGGTCACCTCTGGCTTTTCTCCTCTTATCATCCTATTATAGCCAGATGGGAACAGAAGGTAGCCTCAGAGATGAGGCCTGAAGTGGAAGTACAGTCTCTCCCCAGACCCAGTACTGAAGTCCTTCCCATGACCTTAATCCTAGTATGGAATTTGATCCAGACTTGAACTCCCAGAATGACCATAGAGTAGATGCCGTGGACTCAGATTCTCAGGTACTTTGACCTCCTCTGCCCTGTAGATCTTTGGGGTGCCTTTCAGCTTGAATAGTCCATATTCTATGGGCCTAGGACCTAGGATTTTGCCTCTCAGGTTCCTCATAGAAGAATCAATGATCAATGAAAGAGGATTATAGTGGAAAGAATGCTAGACTTGGAAACAGCAGCAACTCAGGTTCAAACCCCAGCTTGGATACTGACAAGCCATCTGGCTTCCCTATCATCTGCTCAAAAATGGGAAATTGGCATGGACTTAGAGATCCAGTCTCAGCTCCTAAGTTTATAGATTAGGAAACAGAAGCCCAGAATGGTCACCCAGGTTACAGGGGCAGGATTCAAACCCAGATCCTCTGGCTCCAATTCCTTCAGATTTCCACATACTTTCTTTACGAACAAGATAGTATCTCTGAACTTTAACTTCCTCTTCTATCAGAATAGAATACTAATAAAGAAAGCCTCCCTTCAAGGGATGGTGTGGATGAAAGCTCTTTGTGCCGAGTGGGTCTGCCTGCCTCTAGTCTCTCTCCACACAATCCATCCTCCAGTCACGTTCCCCTTCTACTCAGTAAACTCCAGTGGTGCCCTCTTGCCTCCAGGATCAAATACAAAAGGTTCTGCTTGGCCTCCAAGCCCTTTAAAATGCACCCCTCTCCTATCTTTCCGGTCTTCCTAGACTTGGCTCCGTCACATACATCTAGTGATCCAGTGACACTTGCTTCCTGACTCATCCTCAAACAAGACACTCTATTTCTCAGTTCTGGACATTTTCTCTACTTCTCCCCCATGCCTGGAACACCTCCCTCCATGGCACTTCTGTGCTCCCACCTTCCCCAGGAAAGCCACCCCCAAACTCTCTCAATTCCAGGGCTTGCCCTTTTTGAATTGTTTCCTATTTATCCTGTATATGATTTGCTTTGTACATAGCTGTTTACTTTTATCTCCTCTATTAGACTGTAAGCTCCTTGAGGGTAG
>CM053771.1:552013503-552063503 GCA_028658325.1 Potorous gilbertii | reverse complement strand
AAGAGAGTTTCTTGTTGGAAGCAGTACTCTACAGCACATGGCCTATCAGGTTGATACCATTGACAAAACTAGAGGGATATGGGTGCAGAATCAGGTCCTAATGAAATAGAGAACAAGACATAGCAGACCCTCAGGAATTTTTGCTTGACCCAAATAATCTAGATCCAAAGAACTTCTGATGACAAAGACTCGGCTTTGATCTACTCACTGCTGACTGTGGAAAACTTCTTGATATTGTTGGAGAAGAAGTAGGAAAAGGAACAAGAGACAGAGGGAAAAAGAAGGAAAGGGGCCATTTGAAGGGGAGGAATATATTCATTTGTATAGCATCAACTATGTGCCAGGCACTGTGCTAACCACTTTTTACAAATAATATTCATTTGATCCTTGCATTAACCCTGTGGAGCAGATGCTGGTGTTATCCCTCTTTGCAACTGAGGAAACTAAGGCAGAGTGAGGTTAAGTGACTTGCCCTCGGTCCCACAGCCAGTGTCTGTGGTCAGATTTAAACTCATCTTCTTGACTCCGGAGGGAGTGCCTCTATCCATTGTGCTGCCACGTGACCCTAAAAAACGAGACTATCAATATGTGGTCTCACCTTACCAGACTTAGGCCCCATCACAGACGGTCACACATTCAGTGCTTCTGCCAATTTGATCTTAACACTGTTCCTCACACATCACATTCTATCTCCAGTTTCTGTATGTCTGTACAAGCTCCTCCCCACCCTGAAATGTATTTCCTTCTTCCCTATGACGGAATCACAAGTTCCTTCAAGGCTCGCAAGGAGAACCCCATCTTCTGGGAGTCCTTACCCTGTTGCTCCAGGGGCAGTAGTGCCTCTCCTCCCCCATGGCAGATTTCCTAAGGACATCTTCTGGGTCTTGTTTAAAAACATGTGTCGTTTTCCTCAATCTAAAGGACACTTTTTGGTCAGTACCCCCAGGGGTTCACACAATTCCTGGCACATCAAATAAACGCTTTTGGATTGATTGACCAATTGATAGTCTCACCGGATCTTCAACCAGATCTCAGATCTAAGCAAGCCACTGAAAGGAAAAAGATTCCCTTGGTGTCCTGGATATTCAGGTGACTACTCCAGAGACCTAGCCTTTGTGGCAGCATCTGCAGATGCTCCCTACCTGCCCCCCCCCATCCTGCTCCAAGTTGGCTCTGCTTTCCCAATCTTATTTCTTCTTTGGCTTAAGCCACAGCAGGCATGTCCCTATTGGATGGTTTCCATGGGCCAGTGGTGAATCAATTTGTCACTCTGCTGCAGTTCCCTTTGTCCTGTCGTATCTTAATGAATTGCATGAAGGTCTTTGTAACCTTTGAAAATCAATTTGGAGCCTGTTTGCTCTGGCCTCTCACCCAGCCTTTTTAATCAACAGAAGCTGTTGTCCAATTGTACACACCAGAAACTGCTGAAAGAATTACCAGCAGAAGTCCTAGACGCAGTGTAGGGAGGGCATACTGGTGAGATTACTTTCCCTAAATCTGGCTCCATTTGAATTTAGAGTTAGTCATTTAGGAGCCCATCTTATTTAATCAGAATGTCCCATTCCTGGTCTGACTGCACAGACATTTTCAGTATTCATTCATATGACCACCAAATCACCAGAATTGTTGGATTCAGGCTTAAAGCCCTCCCCATACATGAACGTTAATCCTATTTCCTCAAGACTGCAGCGAAAATGCTTTGTAATATGCAAAACACCACAGAAATGGTCCTTGAGGAGGTCTGCATTATAAGCAGTCTATACAACACAATACTGGGGTTTAGGGGACTAGGAACAGCAAGTAGCTGTGGACTCCAGAGTTTCCAGATTAACCCATTAAAGCAGGCAAGATATAAAGGCATTAACTATCGGGTTCCCGTCTCTGCTGAGTAGTAGCATCCAGAATTAACTCTCAGAAGGACTGTGTGGCAGAGCTGGTCTCCAATGACCTACACACCCCTCCCCACCCATTCTCCCTTGCTGATCACAATAAAGATGATGAAAACAGCAATGAGCATCATACTCCCATGACTCTAGGCATTTTCAGCTTTACAACAGGCTTTCTTTCTTTGCTGTCTCCCCTTCCCAAATACAGAAATGGCAACAACGCATAAGTATGATTGTAACCTTTGCAAGGCATAGACTCCGAGGCTCAGAGCAGTTGCCGTCACGGACTCTCCCAGTGGAAAGGATCCATGGATGTGGTCTACTCCATACTGTACCTGGAGAAGAGTTCTTCTACAGCCTCTCATAGATGTGGTTAGCCAGACTTGGCTGATGGGGAAGCCCCTTCACTCTGGCTATTCCTCTGTTGTCAGGAGGTCTTTTCTGATACCAGACTTCAAGTTATCTCTTCCCAACTTTCCCCAATCAGTATCTCTTTCCTATGGCACCGAGCACAAAAGGCCACATCTCATCTATTCACCTTTTCACAGGCCAACTGCTATCCTGGGAGTTCTCCTTCTACTCTTGACCTCCCCTTGGAATACCAAGCTTCCTTCAAGTCTCAACTCATGCTGCCTCCAATGTGAGGTCATCCCTGATTTCCCCTCCTTCATCTTCTTCAGGTGGTTTGTATTTATTTTGTGCAGGTTGGTATATGTTTATCCGGACATATATCTCCTGTTCCCCACAGTAGAATGTAAACTCCCTAGAGTTTACTCTAGATCCTTGTGAGGCAAAGACTATTTCATTTGAGACTTTGATTTATAATTTGTGATTTGATTTAATTAAAAACTCTAATCCTTCTTTAAGAGAGAAGGAGAAAGAGAGAGAGAGAGAGAGAGAGTCTATCAGTCTTCCTCTCTCTTTCTCTCTGTTTCTCTGTCTTTGTCTCTGTCTCTCTGTGTCTTCTCTGTCACTCTGTGCCTGTCTGTCTGTCTGTCTTTCTCTCTCCCCCCATAGGTTTTGTCTGTTCATGAATCCACTGATCTTTCACACTTACCAAACACTTGGTAATTTGAAAATCCTGCCTCATGTGAAATTAACTTTTAGCCTTGGAGACCACTTAGGTGAAAAAAAAAAGTCAAACAACATGTATTTGTGGTCCCTTTTTTACAGCTTTTCTTTGGCTTCAGGAGATTTAAATAATCACACAAACACACACACACACACACACACACACACACACACACACACACACACACACACACACACCCATGCTCACACTCAGCTAGGCTTTTATAAAAATGTCACTTTCTGCCACATGATGGAGCCATTCCTACAGTTATCAGACAAACAAGTGCCAGAAGTTCTTATGTAGATGTTTCTGTCTCTTTAGGCAGTGATCAAAAGCAAAACCAGGTAGAAATTTCATTCTTCTCCTTATTGGTAGCAATGTTAGAGGAGAACCCCCAGCTCCATCCAACTTTAGATTGCCTCCACCAAAGACAGCATGGTTTGTGCACTGGGCCTGCCGTCAGGACCCCTGGGTTTGAGCCCTGTCTGAGCTCATCCCCAGGACTCTCTCTGCCTTTGGGCATGGAGCATCCCGTGTCTGAGTCTCAGTTTTCTCATTTCTAAAATGGGACAAATGTCTACATCACCTCCCTGGGTTCTTATGAGGGAATCACACAATCCCAACCTGAAAGTCTCTTGCAAAGAAAATGATATGTAAACTTCAAATCAATGTGGTGTGAAAGGGAATCATTGACATATTATTAATGCAAATAACAAAAATATCCCCGAGACTAATGTTCTTCATTTCTTAAATGGGGAAATAATCCTTTGCTCTTCAATACATAAATGTAAGAAAATTATATACATATTCATACATAAGTATGTATGCACACATAGGTGTGTATTTCACATCACTTATTGGTTTATCCCCATAGAGAAGGACCAGTGAGTAATTTCTTTTCATCAATGTAGACACACCCCTGCCTGGTAATCTCCAGGCTTAGAGAGTAATTCTATGTAAGTCTGTAACCTTCCTTTTTTAGGTTCATTAGGAAGGCAAATGGCTTTCCCCCAGTCACAGTCAAGATAGGTCTTCTGCAGGCCTTGATACCAGACCTTCCCTGCTTCAGTACTAGCCTCTGAAGGGATCATGATTGTAAGTTAATGAATGACCTGGTTAGGGTGCTCCATGTGCTCCATTTCTACTAAGAGAACTTGGAAGTTGCTGACTCCTGCATCCTGTTAGTAAGGCACACACTTGGAAATGGCTTTCAATGAACCATAATTAACCACACATTTCACTAATAGCTAGAATGACAGAGAAAAGATCCACTGTCTCTAGTCTAATAGAATTCCCATTTTAGTGAGATCCTCAAAGAGCTCTGATACCTCATATGAAGTCATGGGGGAAGAGTGAGGGAGAATTTGTGGAAAGAGAGAACATTAGCAGGAAAGGGGATTGAGGAAGAATTCCCAGAGCTGAGGGGATGGAACCTGATCTGATCTCCTTAGAGAAAGAGAAGGATATGACTGGCAGACATGAAGAGGCAGTGCATTCTTTGTGTGAGGTACAATCAGTCACTCTCAAGGAGATGAGAGATGGATGGCAGAGAATGGAAGTGGAGATGGAATTCTGAATTTAGGGACAGCTTCTTAGTCCAGTTTGGCTAGAGAAGAGAGGTGAGAAATGTGAGATCTCTCCATTAAAATATAAGAGAGAGAGAGAGGGAGAGAGAGAGAGAGAGAGAGAGAGAGAGAGAGAGAGAGAGAGAGAGAGAGAGATTGTGCAGGGAAATGAATGTCACATTAAGGAAATTTAATGATGTTTTCCCCTCTCCGGATCCATAGGGGGCACCAGAACAAAATAAGCATAGGATTGACAGGGCAAGACCTATACGTTAGGGAGATTCTTTTGACAGGTGTCTGCAGCAGGGATTGGATAAGGGAATGCTTGGAAGTAGGGAAACGCAACACTGTTTCTGTTGATACATATCAGAAGACTGTTAAGGTTTTTTCAATCTCTAATGAAGAGAATATTGATACAGTTTAGGCACAAGGTAAAGCTGTCTGAACTAGGATGGTGGCCAGAGGATGAAGTGAAGGGATAGACGGGAGAGATGTTACAGGGGTAAAACCAATATAGCTTGCCAATGTGTTGGATGAGGAAAAGGGGAGCATTGAGAGAGACTGAAGAGTGGAGAATGACTTCAGGGGCCCAATCCTGGGGGCCTTTAAGGATGGTAGAGATGGAGTTGTTGCTGTCCATTTACCTGGTACCCTTAGTAACCCTTGTACTTAGGGCATGCTGAGGTGGTGGAGTCACTTTGGCTAAAGTTTACTCATCCTTGGTATGCCCAACAGGAACCAGGTCTACACTGCTTGTTACATACCATATAGATCTGAGCTTTGAGTTTGGGTATGTTTTATTGAGGGCTTAATGCCCCCTGGAAAAGAAGTCAGAGGAAGAAAATGTGAGTATTCTCAAATCTTCAGTAAGTAGATCTAGGAAGTGGACAGGAGGAGGAATGACACTGAACTTAAGGATGGAGCAGGGCATTAAGCCTCAAAAGACCAGAGTGTACCATCTACCCTTCCTGGGACCATCAGTGATGATTAGTGGGCAATTACTTCTTAAGTACCAGCTGAATGCTGGGCACTGGGTATAGAAATACAAAAGGAGTCAGTGCCTACCTTCCAGGCCCCTAATAGTCAGGGTTCTTGGGCACATTTGGACCAACAGGAACTACAGATGTCCCTGACAGAAAAGAAAGATGCCCTTGGGTTCTAGACCAGAGGACTTCAGGGAGACCACAGAATCACTCCATGAAGTCCTGCCCCTACTACCTGCCTATCTTAGAAATTCCTGCAGGTGTGAAAAGCAATAGTGATTATAAGCGCTCATGAAATGAGAATGCCAAGTTGCTGTACAGAACGGTGATGATTCACTGCATCCTATCAGCTGGGGCTTAAGTGGAATCTATCATAATCTGAAGTTCCCTTTGAAATCCTTGCTGTTGGTAACTGACTTACCTGGAGAGATGATCCTGTTTTCATTCTGACATTAGATTCTGACAGCCTAGTCCATTGTCTAACAGAAAATAGGATCTTAATGCTTGTTGATTAATCATGTGATCTGCACATGGCCTGTTCTCTTTTTGACTTATGCATGTCTCATGACTATTTTAAGTCAGGTCTCTGGCCCCTATTATTTGTAAAGGGTACCATCCTTGGGATTTACATGATTTTCTCAGAAATAAAGTTTACCAGGAATCTTAAAGCAATGGAGAGACACATGGTAGAGCTTAGAAGGGTGTGGCATGTTATCCAACATGACTAGCTTGGAAGGAGACATCATTGAAGCCATATAGATATATGGGCATGCACAATGTATACATACATATGCAGAAAATCTGATCTATATGACATACCAGGAGCAAAGGAATAAAGGGAGAGGCTGAGTGTTCCCCTGGGACCAAAGTGACATTAATGGATGAAGATGGGTAGCACCAGCACAAATTTAAAATCATTTGAGATAAAATATCAATTGACCTTGTGTTGGATTGGGTCCAACAGAGAGAAGTTGGATACAGGATGTAAAGTCAGGAAAAATCTGTGTTCTAATCCTACCTCTGAGCTTCACTCTCTGGTCCTGGCCTTATCACTTAATCTTTCACCATCCCTTTTTCCTTATCTGTGAATGGGCCATGGAGAGCCACTTCAGAAGCTATGTGCTAGGGCTAAGACTCAAAAGAGGGAGTATCTTAAACACTTTAAAAGAATTAGCATTTAGTATTCCAGTAACATGGATGCTGATTGTGTTGTCCATAGTATTAACCATCCCCCCACCTTTGTGTTACCTGCTCAGCTCACCTTGGTGACTTTCCATCCAGGTCACTAACAAGTCCTAATGCAGAACCAGGTGGTGCTCCACAGCAGACCTTTTCCCAATTTGACACCTGTTGTTCAGCCATTTCTGAGTCCATTAACTGAATTTCCATCCACATTTCTCCATTCTGTCGCAAAGATGTCATTAAGAAGGCATTATTCCACATAATCTACTGAAATAAAGATAGATTTTGTCTCTGCCATAGATTTGATTGATCAACCTAGTGACCTCAAAAGAGCCAAAGAAAGTAGTTACCCTCATTTACTCTTAGTAAACATACAGATTCCTAAATCCTGTTGTAATACTGCAGCTACCTTGCTGGCTCCAGCACAGCTTGGGGCCCTCACCTTCTTCTTTTACAGGGAGGGCACCCTGGGCCTCATGACCCAGACTCAGAATTGAGGGAGCCTAGCCCATTAGATAGGCACAGACTCTTTTTGTCACATGCTCTAGCTCTTTATGTCACCCCCACACCCTGCTAAACTCACAAGGTTACCTCGCAAGCTGAAAAGATCCAACTCCAGATTGGTGCTCAGTCATGTGATAAATATACTCCACCAAGGAAACTCGAAGCTGAAGAGACAGTCTAGGCCTTGAGAGCCTGGCAATCTTGCCAGCCACTCTGTCACAATGAAGTAGCCACGGTTTTGTGTCAGACAGGGTAACCTTTGGCTTTTTTGTTCTTTCTTGATTTTAGGTGACCTCGTATCAGTCAGACATCTCCAGCTCTGGAGGCAGCCTTGGGAGTTAGAAAGCTGGGTGGCCCTTTAGGGTACTGGGGCCAGATGTGGGTCTTGGGAGAAGCCCCTGGCAAAGACTCTAGCTATGTGGTTGTTGTTATTGCCCTGGGCCTCCACATTGGAGCAAGCTAGGGGTGGGGCTGCATGGCACAGAAATAACAAGCAGAATTTCTAGAAGTCAGTGTCAGGCCATCATTTCCCAATCACTCTTGGAATATACCCCTATGTTGAGTGTATGGAGATAAATTGCAAGTACTGCACTGATTCTCAGCTTCCATTCTTTCTCTATCACTTGAACTTGGCATTCCTCGGAACCTCTTCTTTCTTACCCAGTCCAAATTCTAGTCTGTGCTCTTGGCTGAACTCTTGACCTTGACCTTTGTTGCCAAGGCCCAATCACCGAACTCCCCCTCCTCAATGGGAAAGCTTCTCACAGCTTGCAGACCACTCATCTGCCCCAAAGTTTGGTTTTCCTTCTTGGTAACATCCAGGATCATCCTCCATGAAAGGAGCGCCACCCCCATCCATGGGACTATTCAAATGTTTCTGAGTTTCTTGTCTTCCCCAGTTCCACCATGCTTTTGATTTTTCTGTTCACCATCATCTTTCCTTTTGACAGAGAAGTTCTACCATTTTCTCTCAGAAACTCTGTGTTGTCACTTCACTCCTTCTCTTCTGGACTGCTTCCTCCACTCTGATTATAAACATTTGAGACTCTGATAGACTGAGACTTAGAGCAATCTTCTCTAAATCATCCCACCTGCTCTTCCATCTGGTTTGCCTTCTTGCACTTGCAGCACAGGTAATAACAGCCAGGGAAACAGAGCCTATGCGCCACAGGCCACGGAAACACTTTAGTATCTACAGTTCTTGAGTTTATCTTTTTGTAAAGTCAGTTGCCAATTCCTATGGGGACCTGTTTATATATCTATCAGTTCAAGGTGTTTTGGGGGATGATTGCTTTTTTGGAGTACTATTTGTTTTAATTAGAAGCAAGTCATTAAGATCACAAGGTTTTGGCACCTTGCTTAGTGCTGAAATACAAACACCAGCAGAAAGAGAATCTTTACCCTCAGGGAGATTACATTCTAACAGGAGAAGGTAGCAAATCAAAGGAAGCTGAAGAGCAAGGGCGTGAATTTACTTGCCTTGGGAGGACTGTGGGGAGGGGTTGGAGACTTGGTGTGAAGCCTGAAGAGAAGTGAAAGTGTTCCAGAAGGAGAGGACATGGAGCAGAGAGGAGAATCAGGGATACTTGAAGAGGAATGAAAGCGTCCTTAACAAGAGTCACACTTACCTTTTACAATGCATTCCCACAAATGGCAGTTGTTGACCTGAAAATTTGCTCAAATAGGCAAACAGGCTAAATTCATATTGTTTATTCCCTTAAAGCTAGTAGGTATAAGATCATGGAGCCAGAAGAAAACTTCTAACTGTCTGATACAAGGATGGCCAGGCTTAAATCTGTTTTAAGACAATCCCAGGATGTCTGTGTTCCTCAGATTTATGGTCTCTATATGTGTTTAACTATACCATGAGAAATGAATTTTCTTATTTGAATAGGTTGTAAATACAATGAGATAGAGTTGACAAAGTGTCCATTGAAATTATTACCCAGAATATCTGTTTTCTTTACATGCCGTAACATAGAATATGTCCACAAAATATTAAAGTATGAAATGTTAAAGTATGAAAAGTCAACATGGTGTCTTAGGTTAAGAGTCTCATAAAGAATTCTAAGTCAACCTCATCTGGCTTCGTTTGACATAGGAAGAGGAATTCTCTAAGTTTACTTCAGAGAACAAAGAGGCTCTTAGGTTCAGGCTCTTTTTCTGGTTAATTAATTCACTGTCAAGTAACTCAACATTTCAGTCTCACAAGCACCATGATCACAGTGCAAAATCAAAAAAAGAAAATACTGTAACATTTTATTGATCTTACCTTCTTACATATAGAAAAATGGTAAGTAAATTTCCAGTTTGTCTGCCATCTAGATATTATATGATTCTGAGCACTCTCTGTCATTTCCTGCCTCCATTACTGAAGAAGTTAAAGGGGTAGTTTTCGTTAGTTCATGGATTGCTATGGACAAAGAATTTATCACCAAGTGATTAATATACTGATGAAGAGACTCTTTAGGTAGGCAATCTGGCCTTGAGAAAGGTGAATGGACTTAAGGCGTGTGCAATATGGCAAGGCTTTGCAGGACCCTCGTACAGCTCTTGCACTGTGCTGGCATTACCTTCCAGAATTGTAACAAGGTATCAGACTATGACTTTCTGCAATGAGCTTACCATGAGAGAACAAAGTCATGTCAAACTTGATGTTCTTTTTATTTGGGATTTTTTTTTCTTTTAAAACAGTATGCAGTTAAAAAAGACTGCTGACAGGCTTTCCTGGGAGAGGCAAATCAGGGAGTCAGCAGAATGGATTTTCACCTGCTCGTAAAGCATAACAAGAAATGGCATCTCTGGGAAAATGGCTTCATCTCACAGCCTGGTGTTCACAATAAACGTCTGAAAAAAAGACCACCATGAAAGAAACTGGAACTTGGCATCCCCCTATATTGCTGAGTGTGGACAGAGAGAGAAATCTATCTGAAGAAAGGTGTCTCAAAAATACTCCAGACTCAATAGTCAGTCCTTGGTTATTTCTGAGGCTTCACAAGCTTTCCCTAGGATTATGGCAACAGCTATTTCATCAAGCTCCCTGCCTCTAGATTTTCCTTACTTTAACCCATCATCCAATTAGCTTCCAGAGGGATTTTCCTAAAGCACAAATCAGACCATATTAACTATTCCCCTCAATGACCTCCTGGGGCTCCCTATTATCTCCAGAATTCAATATACAACTCGCTTTTTCATGCTGAAGAAAGTAAAAAGTTAGCTTCTCTCTCCCTTCCTCACTAGATTACACATTACTCATGAAGCAGCCAACGAGATTGTTTATTTTTCACATATAACACTCCAATCCCCATCTCAGTGTCTCTGGCCTGTTATCTCCCATTCCCACTACCCTCCATATTTGACAAGCGCTCCTCATTCACCTGCACCTCTCAGAAGACTGAATTCCTATCAAGGCACAGCTCACATGCTACTTTCTATCTAATTTCTTTCCTGATTCCACTAAGCTGCAAGTATGGCCTCTCTTTCCTGCTCCCACTACCACATTTTTTTTTTGGGGGGGGGAGGAGGGTGTAGATGGAATTCCTATTTTTATATATACCTACATATGGCACTGGGCCAACAGGGGCTAGGACAGTTTCTTACTCCGTGCTCTATATATCCAGGCATGCAGTTGGTCTAAGTCTTCTTGACATCTATTACACTGACACAACCAGGAACTGACAATGTTCCCAAGAAAGATAGAGAAGGAAGTGCAAAGGGCCCAAGACTGCACCTTTGTCATGTTCAGCAGCACGATATGGGTGATGATTCAGCAGTGGATATTGAGAAGGGAGAGTTTGGCAAGTAAAAGGAGAAATAAAAGAGAGGAATGTCAAGAAAAACAGAGAGGAAAGAGTCTTGGAGGAGAAGGGAATCAATAGTGTCAAATGCCGTGTCACAGCTCTCTGGGCTGTGAGTGACACATGGACCACTGAGAAGATGCTTAGATGTGGAAATAAGAGATCATTGGGAGCTGCATTCCAGGAAGAAGACAGAGTAGGTCAGAAATGTCCAGGCTTTCTCTTCTAGGTAACTTTACCAAGAGAAGTTTCCGTTAAGGGAGGAAATCACAAGAAAGATTGGCCAGCGTGTGAGAGAAGACGAAGCAGGGGAAATGGAGATAGGCAAAATTTTTGTAGGAATTTGAAGAACAAGGGAGGGCAGTCATAGTATGATAGCTTGAGTGGACGGGAAGGGCTATGGGGGAGGAAGCCCTGGAGATGTTCATGGGCAATAAGAAAGGAGCAAGTGGATAAGGAAAGGCTGAAGACTTGCATATGTGTGAGAATGGTGACAATCTGTAAGAGAAAAGGGTATGAGGTCAAGGGTACCGAAGGAGAATAGCCATTCATTAGGGCAGAGAGACATTAATGAGGAGATAGTAGAGAGAAAATGATAAGGGAATACGAGATGAAGAAAGGAGAGGTGAGGGAGGTCCAGGCAAATGGCTTCTATTTTCCCAGAAAAGTATGAGGTCAACTGGGAGTGGGGGTGGCGATGAGGACAGGCATTGATGTGGAAGGTATAAAGGTATGCGGAAAGAATAGCGTTGCTACTGAGAAAGGAGTGGGAAAGAAAAACAGTTAGCAAAGAGTAAAAGCCCTTCGGCTCCCTTCCAGATTTGTGGGCTGACAGCCTGCGCCAACGTGCACATATGTTGAGGAATCTCTCAAAATGACATTTGAATCCCTCCAGTATAAGCCAAGAAACACACACTCTCAGAAATGACCATTAATATTGCGTCTGACAGAATATGGGGTCCAATAGCTTGGAAACACTGGCACACTTGCTGGAATATGGAATTACTGTTTCTTTTCACCTGCTGATCCACGTGGCACTGGGTGGGGCACTTCTCCATGGCTGTAAATGAATACCCAACTTTTAATGGAATATAAATTTTTTCAGTTTCAGGGTGGGCCACCCCCAGTTTCTATCTGGAAGTAATGAGGAGGGGCATCATCTTAATGGAGATACTTCAACTGCTTCTTCATAGTGGAGTCTTTACTTTGGAAATTTCCTGTTTCTATCTTCTCTTTTCTTTAACATTTTGCAGAAATAGATTTTGGATGCGACACTGGAGGGAGATATTTAGCAGAATCATGGCAAGAGCAGTCACCTCAAATCAGGGGACTTGGGTCTGAATTTCCTTTCTTCCTTTTACTAGCCAAAGGCCTTCCCATAAACTATTGTCCTTTGAGTCTCAGTTTCTTTAACTGTCACAAGAAGGGGCTGAATTAAATGAGCTCTAAGATTTTTCTAGCTTTAAATCGATGATCTTATACTCATCATTCAATTCTATTCCTATCTGAAGACACAAGATATTCTATCCTAAATATGATGGCCACAACAGAAGAAATCTGAATAGCAAAATTGCATGTATATTTGTGAGAGGTCTTACTCTTGTCAGTCACAGTCCTGGGTGATAGAAGTTTTGACAGGAGGGTTATCTTCTTCCAAGTTCCCTTAATGAACAAAGTTCCCCATCCCACTAAATCTTTTCTCAGACACCCAGTAGTACTCCTCAATCAGCAATAGAGATGGAGAGTAGGTCTTTTTTTGCTCCAACCTCCCAGACATACTTAGAAATTCCGTTTATATTTTCCTTTTATTTCCAGTTTGCTTTGCTATTTCTAATCATCATTCCACTCTTCTCCCCCTTTTCTTTCCCTCTTATTTGTTAGCTGCCCCCAGGGCTTGGAATTGCTCCATCTCCAATGAACTCCAGGACAGTCTCTACCTCTCCAGCTCCCCTCCCCTGGCCCAGTGTCATACCAATACCCAATGTTCAGTTTCTTCTTTTCCCCTATCCTTCTTACTATTCAAGTGGAGCTTGTGGGCAGAATGAGTCCTCTACCCCTCTATCTCCCCAGTGCTCCCTGCCCTCACTCCCCCTCAGCCTATCTTCATCAGAGCTGGGCAGCCTGTGCAGGGATTAAACTAATCTCCTCCTCAGCCAGGCTCCCTGGGCTGGTCCCCACTAAAGTGCAGAATGTTTGCCAGTCTGGAGTGCTAACAGTGGCTGAGTAGGTGGGGGTAAATAAAAATGTAAGGGGAGAAAAAACTTTATGCCAATATGTTTTCATGAAAATTTTTCTCAGTTTAATAATCTGCTTCAAGGTCAGGGATGGAGGAAGGACAACCACTATCTCTACTGCTTATTAAATATGAACTCCTTGGCATTGGCTTGGCTATCTTCTTAACAAATAATTTAACCTTCCTCTTTTCTTTCTAGAAGGGGACTAGGTGCATTAATGGCATCCTTTAAATAGTTTGGGATTGGTTCATTTCTTAATTAATGCTTAAGAAAGTAGAATTAGAAAACTGGGCAGCAAGGCCAGGAATTTCAGCTGTATGAATTTCATTTCCATCCTACTGGGGGCTGATCCTTCTTCCTTATATTCAGAAAGAGACAAGCTCAGAATTAGGGTTAGAGTTGGAAACAGCATCTCTGAAATACCTCAGGGCTAGGGGTGGGGAACCTGCAGCCTCAAGGCCACATATGGCCCTCTAGGTCCTCAAGTCAAGCCCTTTGACTGAATCCAAACATCACAGAACAAATTCTTTTAATAAAAGAATTTGTTCTACAAAGGCTGCATGTTCCCCATCCCTGCCCAAGTGTGGTTCATGGGTCTTCCACTGGCCAGAATCTTCCTCAACCTTGCCTCAGCTTGTCCACTTTACCACAGTGCAAGGAGAGTGGACCCATTCCCCTTAACAGAGGCTCCAAAGATGCAAGTGTTGAGAAGGACAAGGGTTTCAATCTCACTACCTTTATGGTTCCCAGGAGGGGGACACTGATGTATAATTAGCCATCATTTCTTTCCAGATGATCTTGGTGGTCATGAATTTATGTGTTATAGCCCAAAAGGACTTTTTTGGGGGAGGGGAGGGGGCAGAATCTGACTAGGAGGTAGGAAAACTCCATTCAGATTAGGGCATCTGGTAATATACATAATAAGAGTACTACAAAGCATCTGTGCATGGGAGTGGAGTAGGGAGCAAGTTGTAGAGAGCTTGGGAAGAAGCATTGGTAAAGTTAAAGGTTAGGTTTAGTTCAAAGGGAGAAATTCATGATTTTTCTCCTTGGCATTCTTAGCATCCTGAAAGGATGGGGAAAATAGGGAGAGAAAGGAAAAAATAGCCCACACATTCCAACATCTCTGTACAGATGACTCTTTATGGGATGATCAGCCCAGATCAGATGAGATAGAAGCAGGGTGGGCATAGCAAGGGGTTCCAGACTAAGGAAACATAACTCAGTCATTCAATGGAGAGGCAGAGACTTCAAAAAGGCATTTAAACTGCAATTATGCAATGCCAGGTTCCCCATGTTGGCAGGGAACCTTTGCCAAATAGCCTCATGGTTTCCCAAGAAACTTCAGAAAGCAAATACCCAAATACATACACTGGTTTTCTCCTTATTATGAGTAATTTCTTTTTTAAAGTATACTTTCTTTTAAGACAAGTTTAAAAACAAAGGACCTGGAAAAAGGAAGGATTATCCATAAGATTAGAGACTGGGAGACTCCTTCATGGCCTCCCCATCAATCACCTAGGTGACAAAATACATTTCTCAAAGAACCCTAAGTTTTGCTCAAATAACTGCCTGTGTCATTTCTGAGAGTCTGCAGAATCTCTAAAAATGACATTTGAATCTGTCCATTTGGAATTAACAACACAACATGCCAGGTGCTCGGCAAAGTGCTGGTGCCACAAAGACAAGAATCCAACAGTGCCTATCCTCAAGGAACTTACATTCTCCTGGGCAGGACCAGGGGAGGGGAGAGAGAAGGGAAGATATGATAAGGAGAAATTAGGGAATGAACATATCAGTACAATTTGAGTAGAGAGAGAGGGAGATGCAATAGTCCCAGAAAGGAAGCTGGGGCCAGATCAGGAAGGCTCTTCAGTGTCAACCAGTTGAGTTTGTGTTTGATTCTAGAGATAACACGTCCATCGTCATTTCCTCTACTCTCCTTCACCTACCCACACGTGTCATGTGCCTGTGTGTTCGTGAGCTCTGAAATGCTTTTATGTGATCGGAATCATCACTTTATCTTTCCCTCTGACTTATGGCTCCTACACACGTCCTTCATCCTCCTTGTGACTGCAACTCTCTGCACTCCTCACTACTTTTTCAGATTACCATCCCTGCTCTGGCCACATTTATCTTCTTTTTCACCCCTGGTTAAACAAGCTACCCTCCTCTATCCTTGAGTCTCTTGCCCTCCTTGTCCATAACCGAGCAGGCCTTGCCAAACCACAATGCTGGGTTACTTCTACCCTCTATTATCGGCCCTTTTCACTCCTCTTTGTGTTATGGAGTTGGAGGATGACACAAAGGTGTGCTGGCTGAGCTACTCCCAAGCAATATATCTAATTCAGCTGGGCTCTCATAGCGTATAATCATTCTACCCCTCCTTGATTCCCTACTGTACTCTTCAAAATAGCAATTCCAAACTTGCTCATCTCTGCTCCAACTTGTTTCCCATCCTCTCAGGGGAGAACCTGGACTCACACTTCACCAAAGTCAACTGAGGACATTCATTCTTTTCACTGAGAGATCCCCCTTGTCGTCATTCCCTTACTGGGTATTATTCACACATTTCTCTAGTAAACAAATGAATAGGTCACCCGAGGTAACATTGATTCCTTCTCATCCAATCATTCCTAGCAGATTGTCCCCTCTGTAGTCTTTATTTTCTCTCATCATTTACCCCTATCTCCCTGATGTATTCCTAGGACCTACAAATATCCCCCTGTCTCCAATATGCATAACAAAAGGAAACACTCATGGAGCCCACTATCCACACTAGTTACCCTACTTTACCTCC
Source organism: Potorous gilbertii (assembly GCA_028658325.1). Classification (NCBI taxonomy): domain Eukaryota; kingdom Metazoa; phylum Chordata; class Mammalia; order Diprotodontia; family Potoroidae; genus Potorous; species Potorous gilbertii. The sequence continues at coordinate 552,047,480 of CM053771.1, read as the reverse complement.
CTCATCCTTCATGGCTAAACGCATTGAATAAGCCATGTAAAGCACTGTTTCCGCTCTCATTTTCTTCTTAACTCTCTGTCATCTGCCTTCCAAACTCATCATTTGATGAAGCTCTACTCTTCAAAATACCAATGAGCAAGCAATAAAGTTTTAAGTGCCGTCTATGTACCAGACACCTTGTTGAGTACTGGAAATACAAAGAGGAGACAAAGATAGTCCCTGCCCTCAAAGAGCACAAATGTAATGAGGGAGATACCATGAAAACAAATATAATGCAAACAAGTCAGATACAAAATAAATAGGAAATAAATAAGAAGGAACACATTAGAAGTATCTTTGATTGGGAAAGGCTTGCTATACATAATGCAATTGTTGTTGGGGTTTCAAGGAATTCAGGGAAGTCAATAGATTGAGTTTACAAAAAGTTTTCTAGGTGGAGAAGCAGAGAAAATGTCCAAAGTCAAGAGATAAAATGCCTCATAGGCAAGGAGGCGGGTGTCACTGGACTGAAAAATAACTGAGAGTGAATAAGATGTGAGAAGCCTAGACAGACTGACAGGCACTAGGGAATGAAGACCTTCCAATGACAAGCAGAACCTTGTGCATTTGACCCAGGATGCGATAGTGAGCCACTGGAGTTTATTGAGCAGGGGGACAACCTGACAAATTCCATCTTTAGGAACATTACTTTGGTAAATGAATGGAGGATGGATTGGAGATTTAAAGCAGGCAACCCCACCAGCAGGTTATTGCAGTAGTACAAGTGTAAGAGGATGAGAGCTTGCACTGGAGAGGTGCGAGAATGTTGTTTTTGAGAGCTATTGCAAAGGTGAGATTGACAGGCCTTTTCACAAGATTGGATTTGGGGAGGAAGAGATGGTGAAAATTTGAAGATGACTGCTGGGTTATGAGCCTTTAGGAAAGGAAGATTGTTATGGCCCTCCCTACAATAATAGGGAAAGTTAGGGGAGATGCTTTTGGAGGAAATATTTTTGGACATGTGGAGTTCAAGAAGCCTATTGGGAATCTCAAGTTTGAAATGTTTGAAAGATAGTTGGAAATAGGAAATTTGGGGTCAGGAGAGAGGTTGGGCCAGAATAAATGGATTTAAGATTCATCAGCATAGAGACGGTAATTATATCCATAGGAATTGATGAGATCACCACCTGAAGTAGAATGGAAGGAGAATAGAAAACCAAGGGGTGAACCCTGTGAGATACATGCAGTTAGAAGGGGTCATGTGGATGCTGATCCAGGACAGAAGACTGAGAAATAGTCAGATAAGCAGGGGGAGAACAAGGAGGACGTGTCATCCTACAAAGGTACAGAGGAGAAGGTGATAAATGAACTCATTTTTGTTGGAGCTAATATCCTTTCCTCAATGCTGATCTGCTTAATTGCATTCCAGCATTAGTCATTTTACCACCTTACCCTTCTGGTTATTCTCTCCACTCTGAGGTTTTATGGCCCTGCTCTCTTCCTGTTCTCCTGCAGCTCTGCTCAGTCCTCAGTCTTTTCTAATTCTTTTTCTGTGCCATCTAATCATGGGTGTCCCCCGCCCAGAGTTTGGCTTACACCCCTTTCACTTGGCTATCCCATAAGCTTCCTTGGGTTCAATGGTTATTTCTACACAGATGATTCCCTGATGTATACATTCACTCAAGTCTCACTACTGAGCTATAATCAGTAAACTCCACCTGCCTCTTGGTCATATCAAGCAGGGTATTAAATATGCACCTCAAACTCAACATACCTAAAATCCATTGTCTTTCCCACCCCTATGCCTCCCATCCATATTACTTGTGAGGCCATCACCATCTTCCAAATCACCTAGTTTTATGAGCTTAGTTTCTTCCTTAACTTTCTAATGCCTCTCACCCCACATATCCAATTCACTGCCAAATCTTTTTGCCTCTACTTTCCTAACATCTCTGATATATGCCCCCTTTTCTTCAATCAGTGCCATAATACTAATCAGGTTCAGAAGTTCAAGTCTTCATCATGTGTATTGGGATTGCAGCGCTTTTTAACTGGTCTCCCTTTCTCCAAACTTTCCAGTCCCCAATAATAATTTAGCAGCCAAGGTGATTTTTTTTTCCTAAATTGACCCCAGCATCTCTTTGCTCATTGAGTCTCACAAGATCCCACTGTGTTCAAGGACTAAAAAGAAAGTGGTCTACTTGGCATTTAAATATCTTCATAGCCTTGTCCCTCCTGACCTTTTTCAGCTTTGCTTTACCTTACTGCCCTCCACTAACTCTCTGAAGCAACTACACTAGCTGTCTGAGTTCCTTAACATGCCATGTCCTTTGCATTGGTCATTGCCCATGCCTGGAAGACTCTGTCCCCTTATCCCCACCTCTGTGTTTCACTGGCTTTTTTTATGACTCACTTTAAATTCCACCATCTTCAAAATGTCTTTACCTATCCGCTAGTTGGTAATACCTTCTACTTTCAATTTACCTCCATCTACTCAGTTTATATCTTGTACATACATGTTATCTCTCCCATTAGAATTATACTCTTTGAGCATAGGGATCCCCCCTTCCACTTTCTTTGAACCCCTATGGTTTTGCAGCATTCCTGGAACATATTAAGTACTTAACAAATGTTTACTGACTGATCTACTAACAATTGGTCAGAGGAACATGGTCAGACCTGTCCTTTACACATATCATCTTGACGTTTGTGTGAAGGATGGATTGGGGAAGTTAAAGAGACTAGAAGCAGAGAGACAGTTGGAAGGTGGCTAATCCAAGTGAAAGGCAATAAAGGACTGATCTAGGTGGTGTGTGAGTGGAGACAAGGGCCAATCAGGACTTAAGCTGAATAGCATATTTCAGTTGCCTTTTATTTTTAATACACAGGGGAGTGTGAGGTAAAAGCTTTCCATGCAAAAACCAGAAAGCTGGCCAAATTCGCCCTCTTCTGGCTGACTCTATTGACTTGGATGTTATCCTGAAGACATAAGTGCATTGTTTGAACCAAACCCAGCCTATTTTTTACTCTACAGTCAAGTACCTTATGCAAAATATTTTCTTTAAGTCAAATCGAAACACCTTTATGAAGTAAAGATGTGACTGCGCTCTGGGCTTTGACTTAGGCTCTGGAGATACAGATCCCAAACTTTGGCTTTAAGGGAACCACAGTTTGCTGGGTGCCTATGCTATGAGGATCAACCACTAATAAATGATGTGGCTTGAGCTGTGAGTTTGTGAGAAAAGGTCAAAGCCAAATGCTGTGGATGTCCAAGGCCCATGATCAATGAGAGTGCACTATCTACAGGGTTCAACAATTTACACTGTACTTTATACATCAACCAGGCAATCAACAAACATACCTACTAAATTCCAATTACTGCTGAAGTTGGGAATAGAAAGACATAAAATTAAATTATTCTAGACTAAAAGAGCTTCCATTTTATTTTGTAAGGGAGAAGGAGAGAACATTGTATTTCTCAGATGGGCTTCCCAATGATCCTGCAAAGTAGATGCTATAGGTTATTCCCATTTCGCAGATGGGAAATCTGAGGCTCACAGAGATAATTATAACTTGCTCGTTGTCAAAGATGAAGAGAGCAAATGCTTACTAAGCCCCTACAGTGTCCCAGACATTGCGCCAAGCCCTTTCACTGTTATCTAAGTTGATTCTGATACCAAACCTGACAAGGAGAAGTTATTACTTAGAGAATACTGAGGGACACTGAGGTTAAAGAATTAAGCATCTGAGACTCTATTTGGATTTAGGTTTCATTGATTTCAGGCTTATCTACCAATCAATCTCATTTCCTTCAGAGGCAGGCTAGGTAGGAAGTATCTGAGTAAGTTTTTGAAGTCAACACTTACTAAATACCTATTTTGTGCCAGACTCTATGCTAAGCAAAACAAAACAAAACAAGTCAAAAAGACAAAAAGCCCCTACTTTTGAGGAGCTCCAAGTCTCATGGAAGAGATAATAAGCTAAATTGATCATTGTTTTATGAAATAATGAAACGGGACATCTGGTTCTTTAGGTCACTGGGAAAGATCATGATAATGTGGGGAGTGAGTCTGTTACCACATTTTAGTAAGACATATAGAATATAAGGACAAACAGCACAGAAAGTACAGAAAGAAGGGGAAAAAAGGGCTGGGGATGATATTGTGAAGAAAGGTAGGCAGTGTGAGGAAGACAATGGGAAGAGGGAGAGCTGGAGAGTACCATTCACATAACTATGGAGGAGAATTGGCAGCACTGGATTCCATGGAGATGGAAGATGGTGCAGGGGCCAGGAATGTATGGTCTCATTTTGATAGGGTTTTGGAGGACAGACTGACTCTAATCTGAGTCACCTTGGCATTAGTTCAATGACATCCAAATCTTCTCAGAGTTGTCTATAAAACTTTAAAGTTATATCAAAGTTGCAGAGTTGTCTATAAAACTTTAAAGTTAACTTATCTATGTAATATCAAAGTTGCTGTGAATGTCTGGAACTTGTCTGAGATTTTTATGTCATAGGATGAAAAGGTCCTGACAATAAAGTCTAGGGGACTCTCTCTGAGCATTCAGTATTTGACTCTGGAAATAATAAGGAGCCCCTGGAGTAGGTTGAATGGATTGGAGGAGATTGACATGGTCAGATCTTCACTTTAGGAAGATTAATTTGAGAGCTTAGTGGACAATGGACTGGAAGAGAGTCTTTAGACAGAGAGATCAACATGCAGGCTATTACAATGGTTGTTGTCCTTCGTCCTTGAAGAGGACCAAAATGATATGGCATCACCATTGTAAAGTGAAATGTTAGTGTGTCCGACTGTGGCTGATCAGACCAATATGAGCTTGGAATGCTCTACCACAGGTTGGGCACAGATAGTCCAAGTGAATATTTGGGGTAGATAACCCAAATTTGCACATCCTGCATTTACTTTATGCTGTCTCAATTCTGCTTTGCTTGTAGAGCACAGCACCTTTTCTTATGTGGGCACGCCATGCTGAGCGGTCCTGGGCCAGTGTGTCTCCCATGTTTCACAGTGAAATCCAAAGTTCTTGAGAGAGACCTTGAGAGTGTCCTTGTATTGTTTCTTCTGGCCACCATGTGATCATTTGCCCCATGCAAGTTCTCCATAAAACAGTCTTTTTGGCAAGCATACATTTGGCATTCAAACCATGTGGCCAGTCCATCAGAATTGCACTCTCTGAAGCATAGTTTTTATACTTGGCAGTTCAGCTTGAGCAAGGACTTCAGTGTCTGGAACCTTATCCTGCCAGGTGATCCTCAGAATCTTCCTAAGACAGCTCAAATGGAAGTGATTCAGTTTCCTGGCATGGTGCTGTAGACTGTCCATGTTTCACAAGCATATGACAATGATGTTGGCACAATGGCTCTGTAGATCTTCAATTTGGTAGTCATTCTAATACCTCTTCTCTCCCAAACCTTTTCTCAGAGCCTCTCAAACACTGAGCTACCTCTGGTAATGCATGCATCAACCTCATTATCAATGTGTACATCCCTTGAAAGTACACTACCAAGGTAAGTGAACTTATCCACAGTATTCAAAACTCCTCCATTTGTTGTAACTGATAGTTCCACATGTGGATGGTATGGTGGTGGATGATGGAGCAACTGTATTTTTTTGGTGTTAATTACTAGGCCAAAATTAGCACAGGCAGCAGAGAATTGATCCATACTTCATTGCATCTCAGCTTCAGAGGCTGCATTGAGTGCACAATCTTCTGCAAACAGAACATCATGCACCAACACTCCCTCCACCTTGGTCTTGGCTTGTAGCCTTTTCAAATTGAAGAACTTACTACCAGTATGGTAGTTGACCTCGATGCCGTGTTCATTCTCATTGAAAGCATTTGTCAACATGGCTGAAAACAATAGTCCAAGTGTGAAACACTAAGAGCCTGCCCCAGGGTGGTAAGAGTGTCTGAAGACAGAAAAGGACAGAGGTGAGCCAAGTTGGGAAGGGAGATATGCAAGGACTTGGTAATTGATGGGATAGAGGAGGTGAGCGAGTGCAGAGTTGAAGGTAATAGCTAGGTGTAAGCCCAGAGGAGAACAAGGCAAGTCACACCTCAGTGGTGATGGGGAGGCAGCTTGGAGATTTGACAGTGAGGGAACGAGTTCAGTTTTGGACAGGTTGAGTTTAAAATACTTGAGACAATCCAATTTTAGATGCTTAACAGGCAATTGGAGATGTGTAACTAGAGGTCAGGAGAGAGGTTGGAGATGATTATAGGAGAATCTTGTACAGTAGTGCTATCAGGATAAAATGTTGGGATCCTGATTTCCATTAACAATCCCTATCTCTAAAGCTTAATCTGGAGCCAGGGTGCATCAACTTCTTTTCTCACCCTTCCTCTGATACACAGATAAAATCAGGTCTCGATGTTTCTGGACTAATTTTTTGTAACTGTTTTCTTACTGCATAGATTACACTCTCCACTTTGTCTCACCTCCATGTTTTGCCATAGGGCCTCATACATTGCTTTCCAACTCCAATTCCCTTGTTCAGGGAAGGATGATCTAATTAATACTGCCATTGCTTCTGGGAAGGCTGTGCCAATTAAGAGCACTATGGCTTCACTTACCTGCCCTGTGTCTGGATTCTCCTTAGCTGCTAGTACCTTACATACATTGACTGCTTCTCTTAGGATGCATTTAGGTCAGGGACTAATTCACTTGTCTTTTTGTGTTCTTAGTGCTTAAAACAGTGCCTGAATCAGCATTTAATGAATTGTTTTCATTCCATGATTAATGAATTAATTTTCTCTCTCTCCCATACTCCCATGCTCTCCACAGTCTCCATTGTTCTGCATTATTCTTTCCTCTAGCACCAGCTCTTGGCTTTTCTATATTCTGTGCTTAGGACACATTCTTGCCGTTGTCCAGTAGGTGTCTTTATGCTTTGGAAATCGTTACGAAGGATAATGAGTGGTGAACAGTTGTGGGTCAAGGCATCTTTGAACGACTTGGAGAAGAGGGCGGAAGATTACACCACTCTCTTTGGCAATACTCAAGGTCCACAACATTGATCTGGTATTGATTCATGATTCCTGGGATCAAATGGAAAAGACCTTGGAAAGTGTTTCTCAACTTTAAAGCACTATGTAAATATGAGGTCTTATTTCCAGAGGAAAGACACTGAGGTTGGCTTCTGGCAAGCTGTCTAATGCAAAGAAGGACAAGAACTCCAGGAGAGAGAGAAAGAGAGAATAATGAGTAGCCCTGTTCTTAAGAAGTTCAGGCGGGCTAGGGTCCTAGCTTCATAAATGCTACTGAGGTATGGATTTGCAAGGGACTGACTCCATGCTCAACCTAGAAGTATGTATGAGAAAGAAGAGAGCTGGGGGTGACCAAGGGGAAGTTTGGGAAAGGAAATACAAGGATATGAGAATATGGGCTATGAAGCAACAGCATTGACCTGCTTATGACCAAGGCCTAGAGTCATAGAGACCTCCTTGACTAGATGCCTGGGGGCATTAGTGATGTTTTTGGAGAAAAATAAGCAATGCAGTCATTCTTTGCAGACCAACAGAACCCCAGACAGGCCAGGCACCATCATCATAATAGCTAGCATTTGTATAGTGCTTTAACATTTAAGCAGGGATTGACAAACATCTTAACTCCTTGAGATAAGTGCTATCATCATCCACCTTTTACAGAAGAGGAAACTAAATCTGAAAGAGGTTAAATGACTTTTCTGGGATCACCTAACTAGGAATTGTTAGAGGCAGAATTTGAATTCAAATTTTCCTGACTTCAATTCTGGCATGCTGATCTTATCTACGACAAGGCTGATCTATACTTTTCTGAACTTTAAGGTTGGAGAAACTTTTTTCTCATAACAACTCTGAATGCTGAATGAACTGTACAGAAGGGGAAGCTGCTGCCCAGAGAGAGTGGTGGTCCATCATCACCCAGCTAAGAAGCATCAGATGTAGGATCTGACTCCAGACCCTTCTGATCTAACTTCCATGATCCTTCCACACTTACTGCACTGCACCAAGATTTCTTTGCAGATATTGGCATTTCAGAGTTTGAAGGGACCAGGAAACTCAAAAAAATGGCAACCATCTGCTGTGCTTGTGTTGTCTTACTGTAACCTCACAACAATCTGGGGGGTAGGGACTGCTATTATCACCATTTTACAGTAGAGAAAATGGAAGCAGGTCAAAGTTAAGTGAGCTGCCCAGTGAGTTTTAATGCTAATCTCCGAGAAGTGCAATGGTAGGAGAGGATGGAAGAGAGTAGAACACTGGGGAGACCCCTTCATGAGGTAGAGGAAGGAGTTTCTCTCTTCTCTCTTTTCTCTCCACAAGGTCATGCATACACACACACACGCACACACACACACACACACACACACACATGATATAGTTTTCCAGAGGAGCTCTCGCCCTAGCCCATCTAGTAGTATATCAGTCCATCTAATGTTCACAATTATGCCTGGGAAACTTGGACCATAAGTGACACTGCCTACATCAATAATTGGGGATTTGCCAGGAGCTCCTCCCCTGTGTCCGTTACTTCCCTATCCAGACCTCAGTCAGTTCTCTATCCCATTGTTGCTGACTTGTGTTTTAGAATCCCTAGATTAGCCCAGTAACTCCTCACAAAATCTCATAGCATCAAAAAGCTTCAGAGTAGACAAGGAGGGTGGCTAGAATAGTAAGGGCCTTGAAGCCAAACCATGAAAACCAAATTGGCCTGGAATCTGGGCAGAGTCAGAATTCCACCCCTTTCTCTTCCCCTCAGACGGTGACTGTTCTTCCTTTCCAAACATGTTTGTCTCTTTCCCAATTCTCTACTGCTTTCCCAGTTAAATGAAATCCTTTGAGAGCAGGGACTATTTTCACTTGAATCTTTGTATTGCCAGCAATAAGCACAGTGCCTGGCTCAGAGAAAGCACTTACTGTATCCATGTTGGTTACTCAACTCTGTATAGATCAGGAATGACATGGTCAACATTTATCATGGGAGTCACATAACTTTCAATGCTTAATCCTACAACGTCTGGCTCATGGATTTGGGAATTCCACATCTAAGACTTCTCAATTTCCTTTCTTGAGATTTTCTGTCTCCTATTTCCTCAAGCATGACTCATGTCCAAAGCTTGTTTTCTATCTATTTATCGATCTATCTATCTATCTACCCACCTGTCTGTCTGTCTGCCTATCTGTCTATCTGTCCGTCTGTCTGTCTCTGTCTGTCTGTCTTTCTATCATCTATGGTCCTACTTTTTCCCCTAAAATATATTCCTATGTCTCCAAACCACTTGCAATATATTTCTATCTGGATGTCTCATTACTATCTTACATTTCTTCTTTCAAAAATGCAGCTAATAATCTCCCTCAACTATTCCCTTTCCTTCAATAAGGTTTTCTATTTCTAGAGAGGATGTGAACTTTACAATCAGCCAGGTCTTCATAATTTCATAGTCATCTCACCTCCTCATTCTCCCTCACCTTCAAGGGTGTGCTGATAAATGTTTAACTGCTAGCTTTCAATAAAAAGGTACCCAGACACATTTTAAAACTTAATCTGCATTATTTACATTTTCTTTATAGGATTATTAAGCCTATAATAAAACAATAAGCTAAGCTCTGATCTGTAGAGTTTTCCAGTTTCCTAGGTGTTACTTAATGAACACTTATAATTGCCCATATGACCTGACTCTAGCACAACCTGACCTTTTGCCATATCTAAACAGTTTCTTACTTTAATCATTTCTCAAAAAATGCCTAAGCATCAGTCTCCTTTACATCTTTCCACTTAGATGCCTTCCTCAAAAATGGTCCATGGACTTCAGAATCATTTCCTGGACTATTGGTAGTCTCATGGTAATAGGCTCATTGCTTCCAGCCTCTTCCCTCACAAATCCATTCTTGGATAGTTGACAAAACATTGTCCTTCCCCAGATGACTGGGATGTATAACTTTCTCCCCTCACCTCTTAGAATTGATTAACTTCTCTGAGGAAGAAGACAGAATGCGATCAGACGCAGGGACAGTAACTTGCAAAGGGGGCCAGTAAAAGAACATTAATAACAACCTCAGCAATAGTGGCTTATGGAGCACTTCAAGATTTACAAATCACTTTACATATGCATCAAATTTGATCCTCCAAACAAATCCAAAACATCAACGATGTTATCACCCCTATTATTCTTTCCAGAAGAATTTGAGGACGGCCGAGATGGGGAGAAAAAAGAAAAACCAAAAAATTTTGCTATTAAATGTTTGAGGTAGGATTCAAGCTCAGCCTTCCTTAACTCCAAATCCAACACTTTAGCTACTGCACCATCTTAGAAACAATTAAATCTGTCCAAAAGTTGAATAAGTTGCTTTGAGAAAGGTGGGTTCCCATTCATTGAAGTCTTTAAACAAAGTCTAGTCTGCCAGGGGTTGGTGATTATACATTGGGCATTCCTCTGAGGTTGGTGTTGGGCTTGATGACCATGAAGATCTACCTCTCAAATTCTGTGATTCTGTGTGAATCCCTTCTGTTCCCACTTCCTACCTAAAACCCTTCCTGTCCTGCCCAGGTATTGAGATTTGTTCTTCTCCAATGTCTTTGCATTGACTTACTTATAGATACCTTTTATCCCTTAGAAGAAGGTAAACTTTCATAGTACAGGGATGTTTTCAGATTGCTTTCTGGATTCTCAAACACTTAGCAGCGTTCCCAACACATATTTGGCACTTGGCAGAGGTGAATTGATTTGAACTTAACTATTTCAATTCCATCAATTCAATAACTACAGCCCTAAAAGAGCCTTATCCTAGCCTACTGGTACCACATCCAACTCAATGATCACTCCAATCCTATACCTTGTGCAATTCAAATTATGGCATCCACAAAACTTTTTTTGATGAATTTTTCCTATCTCAATTCCCCTAGAGGGTGATCTCTGTGCTTTTCTTTTGCATCGATCTTATACTGGATGGGACCATTTTAATACTTGCCTATAGCTTACCTAGAATGCTCACAATCCCATTTAGACCATAAGTTCCTTGAAAGCGCAGATTTGATTCATAACTTCACTGGCTTCCTTTTTGTGCTTCCAGCCCAACTCAGGTGCTTTCTCAATGCACATTGCATAAACATTAATTTATGATAATGTAGTTTTTTCAAATAATCTTAATCAGGTTTTAAAAGCTATAGAGCTTCTTTCCAAAAGCTTGTCTCTTTCTAGCCTTTCTTGAGCAATGCAACAGTTCATGGGAAGAGTCCTGCTTTCCATGAACTCCCCCGATCCCTTTAGCCCTTATTTTCCTAGTTCTAGCTAGAAAATGAGGAGTGAAGGAGCAGCCAAGCCAAGTTCTAATCATATTGATCCTATTGTGGGTAAGAAGGGACTATGGGGAATGGGTCAGGCATCTAAACAAAGCCGAAATAAACAGAAGAATGCCAATGCTTCAGACAAAGAAAGCCTAGGTAGTTTGTCAATGAGCAATTAAATCCCCTTCTGAATGGAAACATTAAAAATCCTATTGTGGATTTAAATAGCCTCTTGTGTGCAAGCCTGGCTTTGGCTGCCAGATTTTGCTTGGGCACATTCCTCATCTCCCACCCCTGGGATTCTCTACATGTCCATCAGCTTGTTGCATCACGGACTGAATAGTTCAGCATTACCTCATGCTCCAAGAGAAGGTAGCTGAGAACACACCAGGCATGGATTCCTTCCATTTAGTATTTATTTTAGTGAAGTGTGTGTTGTTCACATGGAGGGATGGGGGACTCACCTCCAGCTGAGGAAAACTGAAGTGCATAATAATAAAGCAGAAATCAAAAGGGGGCAGCTGAAAGAGGGGTGGTCACTGCTTGCTCTGAGAATTTGGGGAAGGCAGTGATGGCCACGGTCCCAGAAGGAGAGGGCAGAACGTGCATTAACAGACCAAGGCCAAGTCTGAGTCTAGGATGCTTAACGGAGGCAGAATACTGACTAGCTGGAGCAAATTAAGTCCTTTCAGGGGTGTCCAGATAAATGATTGGTTTGCATCCAAGCAGAAAATGCCATTCTCTCTGACCACAAGTACCGAAAATTACAGAAGCAAGGTTGCAAATCCTTCCGTGCCACCTGAATAAGCGAAGAGGAAAAGAAAACCATGGGGGCAATGACACAATTACCTCCCTGATGCTCCAAGAAGGTGATTTTGTCTTGGAAAAGATGAACAAAAGACACCGCCCCCCCCCCCAGGCATGAGTCCAATGAAGAGAATGTATACGGTTATACTGTTTACTCCTCTGGGAAAAACATCGTTTCTAGATGTGTGGACTTCAAAGGAAGGTAGAACCTGGGGGAAAGCTTTATACTGTAGGATTCAGGGAACTTAGGGGCACAGGGGCAGTGCTATGGTACAAAGCAACCTGTTGGGGATTTGGGGCCCTCACATCAGCAAGCCTGGGAGAACAGGCGAGTTTTTAGATTTCACATTCCTCTATTTGTCTCAACCCTCAAGTCTTTGGGGTGGAATAGAAAATCTGGAAAGGATGTTTGTGTGATAACACAGAACACGCTGAGGATCATGGGGCAGTTTTCCATTAGTCCCTACCAGGCAACCAAAGGGGAATAAAATGTAAGGAATTCCTTTGCCAAAATTACCAAGATTTTTATAAGCTGAGTGATTTTAGCTCAAGCTATCTCTAATAGAAAATGTTTGCAGGTGTTTTAAGGTGGATATAATATCAGGATTTAGTCCCTGCTCTCTAGTCCCTAGGCTTGAGCTAAGGTAAGGCAAATGTTGTTATTTAGTTGTGTCTGAATTTTCATCACCCCATTTGGGTTCTTTTTTTGGCAAAGATACTTCAGTGGTTTGTCATTTCTTTCTCCAGCTCATTTTATAGATAAGGAAACTGAGGCAAACAGGGTTAGATGACTTGCCCAAGATCACAGTTTGCAAGTGTCTGAGGTCAGATTTGAGCTCACATCTTCCTGACTCCAGGCCTGCTGCTGTGTCTACCACAGCATGTTCTAGATGTCATAATCACTAGACTTGACCTGAAGTATGAGAAACAGGATTCAGATTCCAGATAAACCCTGGAGATACTAAAGTATGAGACATGGAATGAATGCCTTCTATGCCAAGACTAATCTCTTTGAAGTTTATATCAACTATTACTTTATTTTCTTCTTGAGTTATTTCTCAATTAGAAGAGGAAGACTTATTTAAAATATAAGGGTGCTTATAATAGATGGGTTCTTCTGAGGTGGGCCATGAATATGAAAAAAAGAGACGATGGAAGCAACATATGTATACATGTATACACACATACACACACAGAGGGAAAGAGAGAGAGAGAAACAGACAGCGAATTAAAGAAACAGATAAAGGTAAAGAAACTAGGTCAGTAATAGGAGAAATTGAGAAATCAATTCTTGAAATTCATTGGAATGCATGGAATATCTTACCAGCAATCTACGACTTTTTATCATTTCTGTTTCATTGAAACACATCACCTCTACCAAGACAGCAGAATGAGTCAAATAGGAATGCATGAAAGGTGCTCCATGGTACATATCTTCAGAGAAACATGCTCAGAGTCAATTTGACCACATCACTTTTGGAATTATATGAGTAAGTGTGTGTATAGCTCTGTGTATATATACAGGCACGTATTTTTATATGTGTATACACATACGTATGCGCACACATATTTGCATATTTCTTCTTTACCTAACTCCTTCATGCTATATTTGCTACAGTATCCATCTAAATCCTCACCGCAGCCACCATACACCCAGAGATGGGCTGAGGCCATGGCAACAGCCAAGCCTGGCTTGAATATTTTCCTTACGCTTTGAATGCTTCAAAACAAACAAACTTGCACTATGGACACAAACAGCTTATTTTAATCAGCCTTAATGGCTCTGAAAACTCGAAGCTCCATTATTCCATGTGTTTTCAGCATTGTGCTCCTGAGAATGAAAGATACCATGTTTGCCAAATATTTCAGGCTGCATTCAACTTCAGACAAGAAGGAGGGAAGGGAAAGGAGCATGAAAACAAATGTCCAAATTTGCTGTTGAGTTACGGGGATTGAGAAGAAGTTTTAAGAAACAACAATTCAGAGGACTGAAATAATCTGAGTTCAAGAGGTACAGACATTCAGAAGCAGAGGTAAAGATGCACAATTTAGCATAATATACAACTTGAAGAAGTAGAGAAGAGGTTTAAATTTTAATTACATTAAATAAGTTTTGCAATCAGTCCATCAAATGAGAAAACATCAGTGAAAACCAGCTGTACATTGCAATGTGGTAAAATGGCAGGCAAGTAAAGGGAAAAAAAGAGAAGGGAGGAGTGAGAAAGTAAGGAAGAAGAAATAAAGAAAAAAGGAGGATAAAGATGAACAAGAAGAAGTAGAGTGAAGAAAAAGAAGAGGGGGAAGAAGGAAAAGAAGAAAGAGGAGGAAAAGAAGGATGAAAAATTAGAGAAGGAAAAATGGGGAACTGAAGGACAGGAAAAAGAAGCAAAAGCAAGAATTGGAGGAGGGAGATGAAGAAAAGGAGGAGGAGGGAAAGAAGGGGACAGAGAAAGTGGAGGAAAAGGCAGAAGAGTAGGAAGAAGAGATACTTTCCTCTCATGCTTCCTCAAGAGTTGAAGGTGGCTTTTGGAAAGGCTTTTAGTGTTTTCATTTTGCATATAAGGCCCAGAATCCTCCTTTACAAGACCTTTACAAGCTTTACAAGTCCTATATATATAATTCTATATTATGGTGTAGACAGGTTCAGTACCAGTAAGGTCTCCACTTGAATATGATCTATTTTTCTGTAAAATTCAAGAAAGAAAAACAAATTTATCCATTATGTTTAATCCCCAGTGACTGCTTTCTGACCCACAAGTTATGGCATCAAATTAAAAAATCAGCAACAAAAAAAACAACAATAGTAGAAGGGCCGTGAAAAGATAGGTACACTAATATATTGTTGGTGGAACTGTGTAATGGTGCATTCACTCTGGAAATCATATTGAAATTAGGTAAATAAATTGACTAAATATCCTCCCCTTAGAACCATTACTATATCACATCAACAAAGTCACTGATAAGAATAAAATTCCCCCACATATTCCAAAATATTGATAGAAGCACTTTTTGTAATAGTTAAGAATTGGAAATAAAGTAAACATTCATTGAAAGAGCAATAATTAAGCAAATTGTTTTATACGAATGTAATGAAATTGTACTGGTGCATGAGAAGTGCAGAGAAGCATTGGAAGGTGTAGATGAATTGATGCAAAGTGAAGTGAGCAGAACCCAACCATGGGCAACGTGAACACAAAGAGCAAAGGCACACAAAAATGTCAAAGGTAGATGCAACATGACAATAAATAGCAGCTGAGACTCACATGAAGAGATATGAGAAGAAACTCCCAACTTACACCTTCATAGAAGCTGGAGGTCTACAATTGTTGCATGGATTTTCCAAATTTATTCATGAATGGATCAATTATGTTATCTTCTTTCTCCTCTCTAAAAATGGAATAATATGGAATAATTCTTGTAGGAAGAAAAAGGGAATACACAGGATACAATGGTGATATACATATATAATATATATAATAGATATAATCAACAGAAAATAACAAGCAAAGGAAATGACAGTGTCAGAGTGATAGAAAGAGATAAGAGTGATATGGTTTTTGGAATATTTATCAGTTTCATCCTGGATATTGTAACTCTAAATGTGAAAGTCTTTTCCAGACAAAACTGGGAATTTTGAGAAAAAAATCAATCCTAACATTTTTATAAATGAAAAAAAGAACACAAAACTAGTTGCAGCCAAATGCAAGCCCTGCCTCACTGCTTCTGCTTGGGGAAGTCAATGAAATAACTAATGAAATTGATTTCCTCATGGATCCAAAGACTGGAAGAAAAATAATGAGACATTTGGGCATGTTGTATATCACGTGAACATATAACAAGCATTTTCAAGAAGAAAAATATTTTCATAATTAAAAACAGTATCAGTTGATGTGCTCTATCTTTTATAGAGAATTAAATGGTTAAGACGTTATATGAGGAATTTGGGAAGATAAATTAAAATATACTTTAATGCTCAGTGACTTCAGTGCAAAAGTGGTGAGGATGATGAAGAATATTTTGAAAGCACAATCTAACCCCACCCAGGTTTCTCTAGGATAGTATATCTCTACTTGGAGGCAAGTGGTTTTCCCTTGAAAATGAGAGGTAATTTTCTACTTTTCAACTGAGCCAATTCTATTCTGGGGGAGCTCTCATTGTTAGGATTTTTGTTTTTTTTCTAACATCATCTCTTTGAAAGTTCTGCTCATTTTTCCTGGTAATTCCCTCCAAGGACAATTAAAACAAGTCTAAACTCTAGTCCATATGGCAGTCAATCAATAAACATGTATTAAACACTCACTGATAGCTAAGGGGTGTCATGGATGGAGGACTGGACTTGAAATCAGGAGGTTTCATCTTCTTGAATTTAAATCTGGCCTCAGAAACTTACTAGCTGTGTGGTCCTTGGCAAAGCATTTAGCCCTGTTTGCCTCAGTTTCCTCATCTATAAAATGAGCCAGAGAAGGAAATAGCAAACCCCTTTAATATCTTTTCCAAACATCTGCTATATTACAATTAATGTACTAGAGAGGGGAGGGGAGGCAAAGGAGCTATTCATACTTCCTGAATACTAGAAGTGTTTTTCTTCATTTGTTTATTTTTCTTTGCATTCTCCCTTAAATATGGTGCATTTTCATTCCTTTTAACGGCGATCCAGACATAGACACTTTCACTAGCTGATTCAGGGAAATTGCTAGGGTATGAATCGGAAGATGTAACACCTGGAACATTCTCTAGACCCTTCAAAGTCAACAAAGTTCTTCTCTAGTCAAACACATTAGAGAAAGAGACCTGGTGAAGATCCATGCCAAAGCCTCTGCTTCTACTTCCACCAGGTAGGTCATCTTTGGGAAATTTACTCAGAATTCAACATTGTCTCCAATTTCTTTCATTTCTCTTTTATTTATTTATTTATTTTTAAATTAAATTAATTTATTTGTTTTCAGTGTTCTATGATCACTTCCATATATCTTAGATTTTTTTCCCTTCCTTCCCTCTCCTTCCCCACTCCCTTCCCACTCCCTCCCTGAGATGGCATAAAATTTTATATATGTTCTATACATACATTCCTATTAAATACATTTTCACCTTAGTCATGTTGCATAGAAGAATTAAAATGAATGGGAGAAATCATAAAACAAAATATAATACAAAAGAAAATGGTCTGCTTCATTCTGCAATTGAATTCCATAATTCTTTCTCTGGAAGTGAAAGGCATTTTGCCTCAAGAGTCCATTGGGAATTTTTTAAGTCCTTGCATTGCAATGAAGTACTAAGTCTCACAGAAAAATTCCTCTCACACTGTGGTTCTTGCTATGTACAAAGTTCTCCTAGTTCTGCTCCTTTCACTGAACATCAGTTCATATAGGTCTTTTCAGGCCTCTCTAAAGTCTTCCTGTTCATCATTTCTTATAGCACAATAGTATTCCATTACATTCATATACCACAACTTACTCATCCATTCTCCAATTGATGGGCATCCCCTTGATGTCCAGTTTTTGGCCACTACAAAGAGGGCTGCTATAAATGTTTTTGTACATGTGGGACCCTTTCCCATTTTTATGATCTCTTGGGGATACAATCCTAGAAGCAGTATTGATGGGTCAAAGGGTATGCATATTTTGTAGCCCTTTGATCATAGTTCCAAGTTGCTCTCTAGAATGGTTGGATCAGCTCACAGCTCCACCAACAATTAATTAGTATTCCAACTCTCCCACATCTTCTCTGACATTTATCATTCCTCTTTTAAGAATAATTGAATCCTTCTATATAGGAGCCTTCAAAATTTGCCATTCCATGTGTATGAATATTTTGTCAGGCATCATTTCAAATCATCAAATGACTTTCAAAGATTTTTTTCCCCTTGATTTTTTTTGTTTTCTATCTATATCATTTGTATATCTATTTTATTTAACATTATCTCCCCTATTAGAATTTGAGCTCTTTGTTAGTGTGGACTTTTCCTTTCTTTGTATCCTTAGTACTAATACCAGTTCCCAGCACTCAGTAAATACATATATTACTATTGACTAGAGGGAATAGTGGGAAGATGGAAAAATAAGGCAGAAAACTATTTGGCTTTCACAAATTCCCCTCACAAATAAAACAATGCCACAAAGTAAATTTTAGAGTAGAAGAAATAAGTGAAAGTTGAGGTAAAGCAGTCATCCAGCCCAAACAGCTTAGGAGGACATTAGGAAAGCTCCTGGAGTAGGGGTCTGACCTGTTAGAAACACAGATAGCTGCAGGCAGATACTACCAAATAAACAAATGACAAACCTGGGTGGGCGCATCCTACTTTGTGGATGCCTCAGATTTGGTAGCTTTTACCCCACAGATGATGTGGGGGATTGGGTGATTGATCAGTGAAAGATTGTGGGGGCCCTCTGTTAGTAGTGGAGAGTCTGCTTTGTAGGATACAGTCATGCTGATCAGATATGGTTCCATCCTGTGACTGTAGTAAAGAAGGAGCAAGCACATTCCTGTGAGTGTGGTGGCAGAGGGGCAGAGGCCTTGCTGCTTATGATAACTATTCCTAGACTTATTTCTTCCCTTTGAGAAGGAAGTCCATGAGTTTGGTTCCAGGGCAGAGGAGTGATCTGATGCTTGTAGTCACTGAATGAACTACAGGGAGAAAGGTGATTTGCAGTGATAGTGATGTTGGGGGGCATTGTCATAAATCAGTGGTGGAAAGGAGTACTTGAGTTGACTCATAAACCAAGGTGCAAGCCAAAGGAGCAGTGATCATACCTGGACCTTGGATTACAGAACATCAAAAGAAACAAGAGGTTAAAAGTCCTCAGATAGAAATCAGAAAAGAAAAACCTGTAAAATCTGAAGACTGAGAAATTATCTCCCACATCTTAGGACTAGATCTGAATCTAACATAAAGGTAACAGCTGATAAACAGGCCATTAAAATGAGTAGACTGATGAAGAACTACTATGGTGAGAGAGAAGATCAGGGTTGAAAGGAAGGAAAATACAATGAAATTAAAACAGTTACTTGTAAAGCTTCAAAGAAATATTGTAAAAATAGTCACCAACCCCCCCCCCTGCAAATTTGAGAGTAAAAATGATGTTACAAATTAGAGAGGTTGAGGAAAAAATGAGAGAAGAAATGTGAAATGCAAGAAAATTATGAAAAGACAGTCAACTAATTGGAAAAGGAGATTCAAAAACTTAGTGAAGAAAATACTTCCTCAAAACTTAGAATTGGACAAGAGGAAGATAATCAATTCCTAAGACAATAGTAAATTATAAAAGGCAAAAGAAAGAAATAAATAGAAGAGAAAACTACATATCTCAATAGAAAAATAACTGATTAAGAAGTAGATAAAGATTGGATAATGTAAGAATTGTTGGACTATCTTAAAGTTATAATTGAAAAAGCGTCTAGACACTATACTTCAAGAAATTATTAAGGTAAATTGCCCTGAAGTTTTAGAGTGAGATGGTAAAATAGAACTGAAAAAAAAATCCACTGACCACCATATGAAAGAGATCCCCAAGTGAAAACTCACAGAAACATTACCCAAGTTTCAAAGCTCCAAGGTCAAGAAGAAAATATTACAATCAACTAGAAGTAAACAATTTAAACACTGTGGAACTACAGTCAGAGTAACATAACATCTACCAGTTTTTATATTAAAAGACTGAAGCATGTGAAATACGATATTCTGAAGAGAAAAGGAACTGGATTTACAACCAAGAATAATCTATCTAGCAAACCTGAAGCTAATCCTGAAAGGGATAAAAGGATATTTAATGAATTAAAGGACTTTAATGTATTCTTGAGAAAAAAAAAACTGAACTGAATGGAAAATTTTACTTACATGAATCAGGAGAATTATAAGAAGGTAAACATGAAAGACTAATTATAAGGGGTTTAATAAGATTAAAAAGTTTACTTTTTATATGGGGACATAATATTTATAACTCTTAAGAATGTTATCATTATTAGGGTAGTTCAAATGAGTATACATAGATAGAAGACTTGGATTGAGTTCATCATGATAGTATAATTCTAAAAATAAAACTGAGGAGGAAGAAATAAAATGGAACAAATTATATCATATGAAAGAAGTGTTAGTGGAAGAATGTTGACAGTAGAAGGGAAGATAGAATGGAGGGTGGGTAATGCCGGAACTTACTCTCATCAGAATGGAGTTGAAGGAAAATCTTATAAGTCTTCGTAACTTACAGAGAAAAGAGGGCATGGGATGGAATAAAGAGGAATACTTAGAAGGGTGTGTGGAGACAGTATTCAGAAGTAAATTAGATTTCTGAGGAGTGATTCCTCAGAATGATAGAGTAAGCAAAAATAGGATAGACAGAATGATGAAGAGTAAGCAAAAATAGGATAGAGGGAAATGCACAACTAGTAATTATAACTTTGATTGTAAACAGGAAGAACTCACCCATAAAATAGAAATAGATGGCAGAATGGATCAAAAACAAGAATATTATTTTCAAGAAATATATTTAAAGCTGAGAGACACACCTGCAGTCAAAATAAAGTGATAGAATAAAATTTATTGTGCTTCAGTCAATGTAAAAACAATCAAAGGAAACAATCATGTTCTCAGATAAAATGAAAGCTAAAATAGATTGAATTAAGCAGGGAAAAGTTTTTTATTAAAAAGTACCAAAGATAATGAAGTAATATCAATACTAAATAAATACGTATTAAATGCTGTAGCATCAATTTTTAAAGAAAAATTAATTATAGGTGGAAACGTATAGCAAAACTATAATAGTGAGGGACTTTGACCTTTCCCTCTCTAAAGTAAATGAACCTAATTTTTAAAAAGTAAGAAAGAAGTAAAGTAGATGTATTGATATACACTAGATACAATAGGCATCTGGAGAAAAAGGAATGGAAATAGAAAGAAATATGCCTTTTCTCAGCAGCACATGGGGCCTTTACAAAAAAAAAATGACTGTAGGAAGGACATTTAAAAAAAAAACAAACCCTTTATAGTTGAATTATTGGGGCATGAAAACCTCACAACCAATCCAGAAAGGCAGACATATGAAATGTATCCTTTTCAGATAGTACTGTATAAAATTATATTTAATAAAGGACTATGGAAACACAGATTAAAATTCATTGGAGACTAAATAACCTAATCTTAAAGAATGAGTGAGTTAAAGAGCAAAAAGAAAAATAATTTTATTTAAAAAAAGAATAATAACATACCAAAATTTATGGGATTCAGCAAAAGCAGTAATCAGAGGAAAATTTATATCTCTAAATACTTACATAAAATGAGAAAAGCAGGTCAATGAATTGGCTATCCAATTAAAAATAAAAACAAGAAAAAATAAAAAAATAAAATTTTCAAATTAAACACCAAATTGGAAATACTAAAAAAAGAAATTAAAAGTAACATTGATAAAACTGAGTGTAAGAGAAAACATTAAATTAATTAAAAAAAACTAGTAGTTGATTTTATGTAAAAGCAATAAAATTGATAAACCAATGGTTAATATGACTTTGAAAAGAGAAAAAACACAAATCATGAGTATCAAAAATGAAGAGTCAATAGACTAATAATAAAAATGAAATTAAAATAATTATGAGAAGTTATGTTCCTAATTATGCCAATAAATTTAACAATTTAAGTGAAATAGAAGAATGCTTACAAATATATAAACTGTTCAGATTAACAAAGGAGGAAATAGAATATTTATGTGTGATCAAATTTATGTAATGCTTATGTATTATGTTAATATATTGTAGTGTACATAATACATTGATACATATGCAATATATCAATATATTTAAATAAAAATACATCTACTCTAGAAAAAGAAATTTAGCATGCCATAAATGAACCTCTTAAGAAAAAACATTTATCAGGAACAGATGACTTTACAAGTGAATTCTGCAAAGCATTTAAAGATCAACAAATTCCAATATTTAGTAAATTATTTGTAATAAAAGGCAAAGAAGAAATACAAACTTCTTTATGAAACAAATATTGTACTAATACCTAATTCAGGAAGAAGAAAAAAAGAAAGAAAATTATAGACCAATTTCACTAAAGATATATTGATACAAAAAATACTACATGGGAAATTACAACAACACATCACAAAGATTATGCATTGCAACTAAATAGGATTTACACCAGGAAAGCAGAGTTGGTTCAATATAAGGAAAACTATTTACTTAATTGCTTAATTGATTATATCAATAATGAAAGTAACAAAAATTATGTAATTATGTCAAAAGATGCACAAAAAGCTTTTAACAAAATTCAACATTTTTTCCTATTTACACTACTTGAAAGCATACCTTTAAGTGGACTTTTTATTAAAATCTACCTAAAACCATTAGCAAGCATTATTTATAATGAAAATAAACTAGAAACCTTTCCAAAGGTCAGGATGATGCAAACATACCCACTATCACCAATGTTATTCAATATTTATTAGAAATGCTAGCGATGGCAAAAAGAGAAAAAAAAGAAATTGAAGAAATCAGAGTGGTCAGTGAGGTCAAGTATCTTTTTGCAATTTATATGCTAATATACTTGAAAAATCATAAAGATTCAACTAAAAAGCCAGTAGAAATAATTAACACTTATAGCAAATTTTCGGGATACAAAATAAACTCACATACATCATCAGTATTATGATATATCACGAAGAAAGTCCAAAAAAAGAGATCGTAAGAGATATTTCATTTAAAAGAACCATAGACAAAATAAAGTATTTGGGAGTATACCTGCCCAGACAAAGTAAAGACTTATATGACCATAATTGAAACATCCTTTTTATACAAACAGAGTCAGATTAAAATATTTGGAGAAATATTAGTTGCTCATGCGTGGGCTGAACCAATTTAAGAAAAATAACAATTCTACCTGAACTAATCTACTTATTCAGTGCCATCCCAATTAAATTGCCAAAGCAATTTTATTGAACTAGAAAAATAATAAAATTCATTTGGAAGAACAAAGATCAATGCTATCAAAAAATTATTGAGGGAGTATGGAAAGAGGGAGATAACAATGGCAGATCTTAAACTGTAGTATAAGACAGTAATTATCAGACTAAGACAATTATCTAATTATAATTATCTAATTAATCAGACTAAGATTTCTTATCAGAAATAGAACAATGTATCAGTGGAATAAAGTTGATATACTATATTCAATAGTAAATGGTCATAGTGACTTTCTATTTAATGAGTGTAAAGATTTAAGCTTCTGGGATAAAAATTCAATATTTGGTAAAAACAAAGTTGGGAAAACTGGAAAACTGTCTGGTAGAAGCTAGATATAGAACAGAATCTTACACCATTTACTGAGATAAGATCAAAATGGATACAAGGCCTAGATATAAAAAGAGATACCTTAAGTAATTTAAAAGAGCATGAAACACTATACCTAACAGATTTATAAATATGAAAAGAATTCATACATGAACATGATCAAACACATTGTGAGATGTAAAAATGAATACTAGATTGCATTAAATTAAAATGATTTGTATAAATAAAACCAATGTATCTGAAATTTGAAGAAAAACAGAAAAATGGTGGGGGAATGGATAGATCATTTCTCAAATGAAGGTCTTATATCACAAATACATAGAGAACTTGGTCAAATTTATGAGAATCTGGTTCATTTTCCAACTGATAAGTGGTTAAAGGATATGAATAGGCAGTTTTTGGAAGGAATCAAAGCTATCTATAGCCATATGAAAAAATGCTCTAAAAAATTACTGTTCAGATAAAAGCAAATTAAAACAACTTTGAGATATCATCTCACACTTAATGGATTGGCTAAAATTACAGAAAATAAAAAAATGACAAACGATGGGAGGAATCTGGAACAACTGGGTCACTAATACACTGATGGTGGAACTGTGAACTGATCTAACCATTTTGGAGAGTCGTCTGGAATTACACCCAAAGAGTTATAAAACTGTGTGTGCCTTTGACCTAGAAATACCACTATTTGGTCTCTTTACCAAGGTGATCTAAAGGTGTTCTAAAATATATCTCGAAACCCTTTTGTGGTGGCAAAGAATTGGAAATTGAGGGGATGTCCATGAATTGAGGAACGACTTAGTAAGTCATGATATATGGTTCTGATGGAACACTCCTGTGCTGTCAGAAATGAACTGGTTGACGTTAGGGGGAGAAGCAACACCAGAAAAACACAAGAATGAAATAATGAAGAAGGAGGTGAGCGGGACTGAGAATGTCCACAGTAACAGCAGTAATGGATGAAGAGAAACTGTGAATGACTAATCTACTGTGATCTGGATATTGAAGTCAACCACTGAGGATCTACAAAGGTACTTACCATCCAGAGAAAGAACTGACAGATGAACACACGTGTTGTGTAGTTTCACATGTCTATCTGTGTCAAATGTTGACCTTCTCCAGTGAGGTTTTGGGAGGGAGGGATCAAGACAGCTTGGAACTCAAAATGTGGAAAACCATAAAAACAGATCCTCCAGACTTACTGATTAATTGAAATAAAGGATGGTTTGTGTCAAATCCACACTCTTATCTTGAGTGTTTTCACAGGAATGGGTGTGTGTGTGTGAGGGGGACTAATGCCCAGCATTAGTGTGGATCTAGTGAGAGCCAGAGGAAATTCTAGGAGGGGGAAGGAAAAGAAAACGCAAACCAACGAGATATAGCTTTCAGAGAAGCTTTTGCAATGGAATTCAATCAATATCAATGCAATTTGGGGCACAATATCGTAGATTATTTCTGAAATCAAGCAATTCACAGGCATTTATTGAACACCACTTTGTGTCAGATACTTTACACCTGGGGAAATAATGACAAAAACAATGCTACCTCTACCCTCAAGAATCTTGCATTCCAATGGAAGGAGACATCATGCACATATACAAATATGAATAAGTGGTATTCAAAATGAGTACAAAGTGATAACTTCCCTTTCCCACCCCCCTTCCTTATAGAAGAAGCCAAAGGCAAGGCAGAGGTCAGAGAAGACTTCTGGAGAAGGTAACTCTGGAGATAAGTCACAAAGGCAAGCCTGGATTCTAAAACTTGGAGATTATGGAGAGCTGTAGTATCTCAGACATCACCTGGTCCAATTCTCTTACTTTATAAGTAAAGAAGTTAAGTTTTGGGGATGTTAAGTGCTATGTTCATGCTCCCTCAACTAGTAAGCCTTGAAGTTAGGACTTGAACCCAGGAAAACTGACACATTCAGTTCCTTGTCTAGTATACTGTACATTCTCCTTAACCAGATTGTGTTGCCCTGTTTGAATTGTGGCCACAAGGGACAATCAGGAGCTTAGATACTTGTTATATTTTATAGTGTGAACATAGAATCTTTTCTGAAGAAAAAAAGGCTCTAATTTTCCTTAGTCCTGAAACATCACTGCCTTTTGACTCCTACAACCTCATCAAAATTGGGATTCAGTAACAGTAAGAAGGGAAGTTTGCCAAACCTTGGGTAAGGCAGATTAGCCACGGCTATTTAAAAGCCGTAAGAACCATAAGTATCTTTCTGAGAAGGCCTTAAAGTGGGGCTTGAGAGTAACTTGCTTTGCCAAATTTAGATTCCAGTTGAATTTGGTGACTTCTAAATTTAGAAGGAACTGAAGACTTTGGCTCTTCCAGTTCCATTTGGCTCACAGTCCCCACACAAGAGCAAAGTTCCTGCAAGGTCTTTTTTTCTCCTCTTTTTTTTCTCATTTCATTTCCATGGTAGTCTCAGAAGTAGGAGAAAGAATTCCTTTCAAGAGGGAATCTTAGCTGCTTGCAGGGTGCAGTTTTCTCTTTAGGGGGGGGAAAACAGCAACCTGTTTTTCAATTAACTTTCCCTTAATAAACAATTATTTAAATAAAAGGGACAAGTCTTTGGTGAGATTTTTTTTTTAATATGAAAAAATGTTCTTGGTAGAGAAATAAATCAGTAGGCACCATTTTGGGCTTCTTCACTGGAGTAGTTAAGTCCTTTCCCCCTATTCTCTAAGTTGATTGTGGAAGTATCTGGAGGGAATTAGCTATCAGAACTTCGGGCTTGGACTACCATCATGAAGGTGAAACCACTTTATTTTCATTGTGTTGCTTTTTGAATGAGACATGCTTTTTAATGATAAGAATTAACTTTTCTATCATCTTTTCAAGTCTTCATCCTGTCAGTTTTGTTTTTTAAATATTATTTATTTTTCATTCCTTTTTTCCTTATTTTCATTCCACATTCTCTCCCTCTTTCCTGCTTCTCCCTGTCCACTGAGTACTTTATCAATTATTCAGATGAAATCTTGCAAAGGATATATTCATATTAGTCAAATAATGAAAAAGCAAGAAAAATAAAGAAACCGAGAATAACATACTTCAGTCCGCACTCAGAGTTCATCAGGTCTCTCTGGAGGTGGGGGGAATTTTTCATCATGAGTCCTTGGAATTGTCTTGGATCTTTGTATTGTCCAGAATAGCTTGGTCTTTCACCATTGATCATCATTGCAATATCGCTGCTACTGTATATAATGATGTCCTGGTTTTTCCCTCTTCACTTTGGAGCACTTCAAATAGCACTTTCAAAAAAATCTTCTTCCACCACCCCAAAAGAACATCCCTCTCATACTTTCTTATAGCACAATATAATCCCATCACAATCACAAGCTATTCCCCAATTGATGGGCATTCCTTTAATCTGCAATTTTTTGCCACCCCAAAAGTAGTCACTAAAAATACTTTTATACATCTTAGTCTTTTTCTTTTCCTTTTTTTCTTTAAGAAATAGAATTAAGCACTGTATCATTGGATCAAAAGATTTTATGACCCTTTGGACATAATTCCATATTGTTCTCCATAATGTTTGGACCAATTCACAACTACACAAATGGTGCATTAGTGTAACTCATTCTTTATTTCAAAGAGGATCGATGATCAAGGGATGATGTCTTGACTAACATATGAATTAGATATTAGTGCAGTGGATTTGCATAAAGTCATCACCTCTCTTCCAGAGCCATCGAAGTCTAGTGGCAAGGTAAAAATCAATACAAATGGCAACAACTTGGCATACGGTGGTGACCTTGGTGTCTTTAATGTCTGACCAAACTCTAAGCATTATACAGTGCCTGTGTCAGGCTCTTTCATGGCCGGTGAATTAAACTGTTCTCATCTATCCATCTCACTGAAGGAAGTCTTCTAATCAATAGTGATTTATATCATCTGCTATCACTCTAGGTTGCTTTGATTTCTTCTTCTGAAAACTGTCCATTCATATTACTTGACAATTTATCAAATGGCAGTTAGATCTTATTTTTATTAATTTAACTCAATTGCCTATATATTTGAGAAAACATGTCTTCATCGAAAACAAAACAAAACTTGCCGCATTTTTGTATTATATCACTCTCTAGGATACCTTTTAGAAAAATGTTTTCCTGATTATCTCTTAATTAGATCCATTTTTGCTTTTGCTTTGCCTCAGGTTATGACTGCTACCCTGCCTTATTTACATCGGTTGAAGCATATTAGATTTTGTTTCAGTCTCTTATTTTTACTCTGTAAGTATCTCTCTCTTTCAAGAGTGTCTCTTGTAAACAAATATTGTTGGATTTTAGTTTCTAATCCATTTTGCGATCCTCTCCCATTTTATGGGTGAGTTCATCCCATTCATATTCATATTTATGATCTCCAACAGTGTGTATCCCTCCATTCTGTATTCTCCTGTTTATCCTTCATCTCTTTTAATCCTATGCCTCCTAAAAGTTTGTTTGGCTTCCTACCAATGTCTTCCTTAATCTTCCTTCTTTTTTAATACATTTTATTCCTTTTTTCTTATCCCCTTCCTCTCTGATATCCCTGTTGGGTAAGATATATTTCTATACCCAAGTAAATGTGTGTATGTGTGTTTGTATGCATATATGTATTTACATATATGTATTTACATATGTATTTATATATATATATTTTTTTTTCTACTGATTCCTATGAAAGTGAGGTTGAAACACTGCCCATCAATCTTCCCATTTCTCTGTCTAATGAGCAAGGTCTTCCTTGCATGCCTTTTTATATGAGATATTTTTTTCTCTTCCTATCTCTTCTTTTCCCCTTCTCCTGATGTATCCCTCTTTCTTAGCCCCTTATTTTTTGAGAACATTCTCCCCAAAATCATCTTAAACTCATGCCCTCTTCCTATCTAAGTTGCTTTTAATTGTCCCAATAATGAAAAAGTTCTTAGGAATTATATGTATCATCTCCCCATTTGGGAATGTAAACAGTTTAAATTTATTGAGTCCTGTATGATTTCTCATTCATACTTACATTTTTATGCTTCTCTTGCATCATATTTGAATGTCTGATTTTCTATTCAGCTTTTGTCTTGTTTTTTTTTTTTTATCAAGAATGTTTTAAAGACCTCTATTTCATTAATGCTACATCCCCCCCCCTCCCCTGCTCCTTCCCCCGAAGAATTATACTCAATTTTGCTGGATAGAGAATTCTTGGTTATAATCCCAGATTTTTGCCTTTTGGAATATCATATTCTAATCCCTCTTGGAAATTGTTAAATCTTTTATGATCTTGACTACAGCTATATAATATTTGAATTGTTTCTTTCTGTCAGCTTCAAGTATTTTCTTTTGAAGCTCTGAAAATTGTCTATAATATTCTTGTGAGCTTTCATTTGGGGATCTCTATCAGGATATGATTGCTGGATTCAATTTCTACATTACTCTCTAGATCTAAAGTGTCAGGGTTTTTGAAAAATAATTTCTAGAAAGATGATATCTAGGCTTTTTTTTAATTGTGAGTTTCAAATAGTTCAATAATTCTTAAATTCTCTCTCCTGGATCTATTTTCCAATAAGATATTTCACATTTTTTGTATATTTTCATTCTTCTGATTTTGTTTTATGTTTTTCTTGCTGTCTCATGTAGTCTTGTTGGACTTGTACCTATTTCACTTTTTTTCCTTTGAGGCTTTGCTTGTATCTATTTTCATAGGGTTTTTTTGAGTTTGTATCTTGGTCATCCTTTATAACATAGTGCCTTTTTTAATCGTCAAGCTTTTATGTTTGCTCATTTTTCCAGCCTGTCTCTTGACTATTAATTTCATATTATAAATGGATTCTGCTCACCTTGGGGTGGGAAGGAACTGCCATACTCTTCAGGATTTTCCATGTTGCTATTTGCAAAACTAGTTCTAGTTTTCAACGATTCCAAGATGGAATGATATGGGGAAAGGAATGGTCACTATTCTCCTATTCCACCCTCTGGTCATTACCCAGGAAAGGTTCCCTGTACCTCTGAAGCTACAAGAGCTACTGCTCCTTGTGTCTTGAAACAATGACCAGAGACATTTCTCCTTTGTATCAAAGCACAATTGGTCCTCTCCTGTCTGAAACTAGAACTCAAAACAGAGTATGAGCAATGGAGTTCTAAATGAGCTCCAGCAACAATAAATGCCAGCAGAGGTTTCCCTGGCATCTTTTTCTGACCCCATTCTCCTACCACCTTACTGTCTTTAGGATGAGATCTCACAAAACTGCTGCTGCTGCTGTTGTCACAATGGCTCCATAGTCTGTCACTGTTGCTGTTGCTGCAGCTGGATTCATTTAAGCCAGTACCCTCCCTGCCTCCACACATCACAGACTTCCCCTGTTGACCTTCTATGTTGTCTCAGGCTGGTAAAATGTCTCGACCTGACCTTTTGTTGATGCTGCCTCTCCAAATTTGGATTTGAGGCCTTATTTGAAAATTGTTTCCAGGGAACATTAGGAGAGTTTGACTTGGTTACTGACTCTCCTTGGCCATCTTAACTCTTCCCCTGTCAGTCAGTTTTTACATGATAGTCAATCTGACAGTCAGTAAACCAACAAACATTTAGTAAGTGCTTACAATCCGTCAGGTATGGGAGATCACTGGAATAGAAAGAAAGAAGCATAGTTCCTGAGCTTATATTCTAATGATAGAAAAATATATAAATAACTAGGAGTGTAAAGTAAAAATACAGAGTACATGGAAGATAATCTGAAAGAAAAAGCCTAATAGCTGAGGTTATCATCAATCTTATTCATTCCAAGGCTTTAACTATTGCCTATAAATGAATAATTCTTAAATTTCTATCTCCCTTCCTGAATTCTATTTTCAGCTTGAAGAACTAACTCTACTGCTGCCTCCAAGAAACTCCTCTTGGTGGAACAAATCTAGTGTATCCTAGTTGAACTTCATTCCTTAAACCATCACTTCTTTGGGGCTATTTCAGTTCAAGAAAAAATGATCTGTGCTTTACATGCTCACCCACTTCTGAACCTTTTGCAATTTGGCTTCTGGTTTCACCCAAAGTGCTTTCCACAAGATTTCTACAGGTCCCTCCAACTTCCTCACCTCATTCTAGATCTTTCTTGAATTTTTGACATGATCAAGATACCCAGTCTTCCAAAATACTCTCTAGAATTCCTTGGTATAATTCCCTTTTGTTTCTCCTAACTAAATTCAGATTATGAACTTTTTAAAAGAATATAATCTCTTCTATTGTACAACTCAAAACCTATCTCCAATCTCCTAAGCAAGTGTGCACTCCCTCCAGCCCCACTCTATCCTGGGACAATTGATTCTCTTGATATATGCTCTCTTGCTGAATTTACCACTACCAGGGGCTCAATTATAGCTCTGTGCAGTTGATTCCACAGTGTATATGTGTATATTCCCTCAATCTTGAACTTTGTACTCCTAAATGTCTGATGGACATATCTACAGTAATGGGATTTTTAAAATTTTCTTTTACTAATTCTTATTATTTGAGAAAGTCAGACATTTCTCCTGATTAGGAGGTCATTGAGCTCTCTGAAACCTCTTCCATGTGATGGGAAATTTGATTTAAGACCTCAAACATTCTTTGGAGAAGAAGCCAGAAAAAAAAATCAATTGTCCTCGAATGTCGACTTGGTGAATTCTAAGGATCTAAGGAAGAAGGGATCTTCTTCCTCAAAAAGCTTAGTTGTGAATACTCTCTGTGTGTTTGAATCTCAAACCTAATGTAGGCTTTTCTCTAGAGTCTATTTAACTTGGCTTTTTTAGGAGATGTATGAGACTAGGTCTGCTTGAGCAAATCTGCTCAACTTTTAGGACATTGAAGGAAGCATGAGATTATGAATTTATCTTTTCTTTAACTTCTATACCTTTAGAGGAATTTCCAAGATTTCAATATATAAAATAACTATTTCTCTGTCACTCCGGTATCATTTTGTGTGTGGGACCTTATGAGAATCCCAATCTTCATTGAGATTCCCCCCAATGCCTTATTTTTATTATTTATGTATTGCTATTGATTTTATGCTTAAGCATAATAAGCCTGGGTTTACCTCTCAATTTTAGCATTGTGATAGGATTATTTCAGCAACAGTTACCTGCATTTATTTATAAATGGAATATTGGTTGCATAAACACAATACTGACGGCTCATCAGAACTGCAAAGAGCAGAATAGAACATTGGATTTGAAGTCAAGAATACCTGACTTGGAATCCTTCCTCAGAAGTGTTGCTGTGTTGTATTAAGTAAGTTTCCTCTGCTTCCATGTCCTCGATTATAAAATGAGCAACGATGATAATGTACAGTAAACTGAAGATAAGTAATTGGATGACGGTGATAGCCTTGAGGGAGGTGAGAAAGGTTTCTTTCAGAAGTTGCCTCGTCTATTCACCCCTGCTCCTCCGCAAAAATCTTTCTAAGGCTTAAATCTGGCTATATTATTCTTCTATTCACACATTTTCAGTTACTCTCTATTGAGTAGAAGACAAAATGCAAACTCTCTAGCCTGACATTTAAAATACGTCACTCACGGGCATCTACATGGCACAATGGGTAGAGTATTGACCTTGAAATCAGGAAGACTTGCACTCATGACTACAAATCTAGCCTCCAGTTCTTAACTAGCTGTGTGAGCCTGTGCAACTGCTCTAGTGTCTCTGCCAAGAAAACCCCAAATAGGGTCACTGAGAAATGAGAGTCAGATATGACTGAAATGACTGAACAATACAACCTGCATCCAGTCTGATTTCACACCATATGACAAATATATCCCTACATCCTCATCAAACACTTCCCTTAATTCAAAATTTTATCTTCTTCCTCTTAGTTTAACATAAACTTACCTCCTTGACAGAAATGTGCTCTTTTCTCTACTACACATTTCAGAATTACTATAATCCTACAAAGTTTAGGTCAGGTCTTACATTTATCAATGTTGCTTTCCTTATGACTTTGGTTAATTGTTTCTCCCATATCAATTTTGATCTCTATTCTGTTTTATTTTAACCTACCTTCTCACTTTCACTAACTATCTTATATTATAAACATTCTCCTGGATGTTTTGCAAATGAGACATTCCATCTCTCAGTCCTTGGTAATCCCCCGTCCCTGGAATGCTCTCTCTCATCCTCTCTAGAGCCTGATTTCTCAGGCTTCCTTCAAGTCCTGGTTAAAATCACGTGTTCTCTTGGAAGTCTTTCCAATCCCCTTTAAAGCTAGTGCCTTTCCTTCATTAATCATTTCCTTTTGATCATGTATATGGCTTGTTTTAATTAGTTGTTAGTTGTTTCCAAGTTAAATTGCAAGCTCCTTGAGGTCAAGGACTTTTTGCTTCTTGTATCCCCAACAATATGTATTTATTGACTGTTAGATAATGATTTGTTTGCATGAAGGAAGGCAAGTTGTCAGTTCTTGACTTAGAGTGCTTTGACTCTTGTAGGAACCATGCCCTTGATATGAGTGAAAAGAAATCTTACAACTTCAACTCAAATAGGGACAACTTAAAGTGGGGAAACACAGGGTGAATAAAGTCACTAATTTTATCTCTAATTACCCTGTGAACTCCCCAAAAGCAATGACTATCTTCTTTTGTTTGTTGTATATCTAGTTCTCAGCACCTGCATAGTATGTGCTTAGCTTGATCAATAGAAAGTGCTTTACAAAATTCTTGTTGACATAAAAGAGAGATATTTGGATAACAAGGTTTAGAGAAGAGGGAAAATTTTGATTTTGTCTATGTTAAACTTGAAAAATAATTATGTTATGCTCAACTTTGCTGGGTAATTGATCCTTGGTTGTAGTCCCAGGTACTTTGTCTCATGGAATATCATATTCCAATTCTTTCAATCTTTTAATGGAGAAACTATAATGTGCTGTGTGATCCTGACTGTAACTCCTTGATATTTGAATGGTTTCTTTCTGGCTGTCTGCAGTATTTTGTCCTTCACTTGATAGTTCTGGAATTTGGCAACGAGAGTTCTTGGTGTTTTTAGTTTGTGATGCCTTTTGGGAGGTGAATGGTGGATTCTTTCTATTCCTATTTCATCCTCTAGATATAGGACTTCTGGACAGTTTTCTTAATTTCCTGGAAGATACTGTCCAGGCTCTTTTTTTCACCATGGTTTTCTGGTAGGCCAATAATCCTTAGATTTTCTTTCCTGGGTCTATTTTCTAGGTCACTTGTTTTTTCCAGTTAGAAATTTTACATTTTCTTCTGTATTTTCATTCTTTAGATTTTGTTTGACTGATTCTTGATGTCTCATACTGTCATGAGCATCTATCTGCCCAGTTCTAATTTTTATCAAATTGTTTTCTTCAGCGAACTTTTGCATCTCCTTTTGTATCTGCCAATTATTCCTTTTAAGGAATTATTTTCTCCAGTTACTTTTTGTACTTCTTTTTCCATTTGTTCAATTCTTCCAGTTAGGCTTTGTGCTTCCTTTTCCATTTGTCCAATTTTCCATTTTAAGGAGCTGTTCTCTTCAGTGAAATCGTTTTTCATACTTTTAAAATCATTGGCCAGTTTTTCTTCTATATCTCTAATTTGGATTTTTTAAAATAAATTTATTTGTTTAACTTTTTACATTCATTCTCACAAGATTTTGGGTTCCAAAATTTTCTCCCCATTTG
>CM053771.1:551965215-552013003 GCA_028658325.1 Potorous gilbertii | reverse complement strand
AAATCTAGACAAAAGTTGTATTTTTATCATTTTTTTGTAAATACAAAGTCTTTTTTATTGATCTTCAAATTACAAAGTACTCAAGTAAGAGATAGTGATAGGGATTCTAAGAGGCAGAGAGGAGGAAAGAGAACCTTGTAGGATAGTGAACTGTCTGTGCAAAAGTAAAGAAATGGGAAGTGGAATACAGTTGATGAGTAACAAAAAGTCATTCAGTTTGGCTGAGTGGTGGATTGCTTAAAGGAAAAAATAATTTGCATTAAATCTGGGAGGATAGCATGGATCCAGATTGTAAAGTTATTGAAATGCCAAACGGAGAAGTTTGCATTGAATCCTAGAGGTAATAGGGAGTCATTGAAACTTCTTGATGAGATGAATGAAAAGCCCAAGAGACAGAGTTTCTGGGTAATCAATAATCAGTTTATTAATTAAGCTGGCAAATAACAAAATAGATGGTCAGTAATCTCTCTTGGTAATGAAAGAAAAAGCCTTGGAGGTCTCTGAATGCTTAAATACCTTTGGAAAAAGAACTGCCTCTGATTGGTGAAAAGAAACCCGGATTGGTGAACAATTAATGAGGGGGTGGACATCTTAATGAGGAGGTGGGCTAAATGTTTTCAACTTTTCATGCTGAAAATGTTACTTGATCATGTGATTTAGAAACCCCCAGCAATGTGGACAAAGGAATTCAACTCTACCCAGACCAGTCTGGTTGGTTTTCTCTTTTGTAAGTTGGGTCAACCTAAACTCTAATGGAGAATTCTAAGGACAAAGGCTCATTTTCTTGTAGCAAAAACTTGCCTAACCGGGATTCTGTTTACACTTTAAACAGAAGTAAGGTCTTCTAGTTGGGTGGAGTCATGCCCAAAATCGAGGAGCGTGTACTCTGAGGATTTGGGCAATCTTATCTCTCAACATTGCCCCTCAGAGACTGAATGAATGATCTGCAAGGTCTGGTGCCTAAATGAGGCAACAGAAAGGGAAAAAAAAAGTTCATCTTGAATTAAACAATTGGTTACTAATATAATAAAAAAATCATTTCTGTCATTGGGAAGAGAAGTGACATGGTTGAAACTGTTCTTCAGAGATATCAACCTGGCAGCTGTGTGGAAAATGGATTAGAAAAGGTTGAGACTGGATGGAGAAAAGGAACCCAAAAGAAAGATATGGTGGAGGTCAGAGATTCTAAGAACTCAAAATAGTCATTGATTGGACAGTGGGTATATTTACATGAGAAGTGTTATAGGAATAGAATAGACAAGATTTGGTGACTAATTAAACATTAGGGGAGGCAAGGTAGCATGACTAGTAGAGGTGGCCTCTGGATTTACAAACCTGGCTGACTGATATAAACAAGAAAGTTAATGTAGAGGGGTAGTAACCAAGGAGATGCTCATGATTTGTGAATGACTCAACAAATCATCCTCACTAATGTTGTAGAATGCCACGGCACTGTAGAAAAGAATGAATATGAAGAATTCAGAAAAATATAAGGAGACTTATAAGATGAGAGTTGATTGACAATGAAGTAAGCAGAACCAGGGAAATAGTAGCTACAATGAATGCAATGATGTAAATAGAAAAATAATTAACAAACAAAACTAAATGTGTAAAATTTCACTGACAGCTTATCCTCCCAAAAGTGAGGTGAAAAGGCACTTCCCCCAACTGTTTGCAGAGGGGGAAGGGCATAAGCATTTATTAAGCATTTACTGTGTGCCAAGTACTGTGCTAGGTGATTTACAGATATTACCTCATTTGATGCAATTACCCTGTGATAGTGGTGCTACTATGATTCCCATTTTACAGTTGAGGAAACTGGGACACACAAAAGATAAATGACTTGTCCACAGACACACAGATGACAAATATCTGATGCTAGATTTGAATTGGGCTCTTCCTTGCTTCAGACGCCACATTCTACCCACCATTCTGCCTCACTCAAAAAGTAGGGGAATTTTATATAACATTACACATTCTATCAGAGTTTGGATATACTGCATAGTTTTGCTAAGATATTCTTTCCAGCTTTTTTTTGTTTGTTTATTATAAAGCATAAGGGTTCTTAGTCTTTTTATTTTTTATTTATTTATTTATTTTTGGCATGGGACCCTTTGGCAGCCTGGCAAAACTTATGGCCCCCTTTTTAGAATATTCTTGTTAAATGAATAAAATATATAAGATATATGAGATATGTAAGATTATAAATAAAAGTAATTATGTCCCCATCATTTATGCATCTTTTTAAAAACCCAATTAACCTCCCCTTAAAAACCTCAGTTAAAATAGATTACTCTTTTTGAGGGGGAAGAGGGATGCTGTTAGAAAATGTAGGTGATGGGAAAAAAAAAGATATAAAAGTTCTTTTTAAAAGAGCATTCTTACCCTTGCTAGAGTTTGGAAAAGTACTTGACCTAGTTCTCTCCTTTTTATGATATGGCTTTGACTATTTAGGTCAACTTTCTTAAATTCTGAAGAAATCAGAGTTAAGCTCATTGACAACATTGGGTGAAGAGTATTTTCTTCCCTTTAAAAAAAAAACCAGGTCACTTCCCTTGCTCCAATACTATGGCAAGACTCCCATTCTCCTTAATCTTTCAGGTATTACCCAACAATCTCTTAGCAATTCTTTCAGTATACAAAGATGTCAGCTTGAATTAATCAAGGAAGCCTGCTGTATGTCATCTCTCAGTATATCCTGGTTTATAAGAAAAGCCATTACTTTAATAGAGATGCATTCTGAAAGTGGAGTCAGGAAGATCAGAATTCAAACGCAGTTTCAAACACTTACTAGCTGTGTGACCTTGTTCATGCCATTTGACCCCTAACTGCCTCTATTTCTCCATCTTTAAAATGGGAACACTTATAATAACATTTTATTCTAATAATTACCGTGGTATCTGAGGGACAGTGCCGGGACTGAAGCCAGGAAGACTGGCCTTTCTGATTTCAAACTTAGCTTCAGATTCTTAGTATCTGTGTGACCCTGAGCAGATCACTTCACCCTATTGGTCTCTGTTTCCTCATCTATAAAATGAGCTGGAGAAGGAAACTGCAAAGCGCGCCAGTATCTCTGCAAGAAAACCCATAATGGGTTCAGGAACAACAGCAAACAGATAGAGGTGAGAAAAAATTGAGAGAATATTGGTAAAGCCCTTTGCAACCTTTAAAGCCCTGGGTAAATTGTTATTAACCGTCATTACTGATCAATCATTTGATGGATTTGTACGTTCTCTGGTTATTGAATTCTAGATACATTCACCTTGGCATTTCTGGACAATTGACAATTTTGTTAATCAGAATTTTTTTTGACTTCCCCATCATGGCCTCTGTTCTAGGCTTGGAGACTGTTTCCTGACCTAGTCGTCAATCTCTTCTTTCCATCCAGGTGGTCAAAATTCCCCTTTTTGTTAACCCTCTGTGGATGTTTCCCCACATGCTCACCACCCTTCTTCCCCCTTCTTATTCCTGGATTTGTTCACTGAGTATGCTTTCTGGTTATAGAATGATCTCTTCTCCTTTGCCAATGTTAACTAGGTGGTTAGTATTCATTTTAAATAAGATATTCCTTTCTGGAGTCATAGTCCAGGTAGGAGTTTCATCCTATCATTTTATCCATGATTAAGGCCCATTTCCCTTTATGCACTGAGACCTTCTGTTCCTCATACTTTTTACTTCAACTTGAGGCATTTGTGCTAAGACATTTGATGGTTTTCACTCCTGGTTCCTGATTGGTGGATTTGGGGATTTTGTCTTCAGTGAACATGTCATTGTTTCAGCTGTTATTTTCCCTTCTATATTGTGGCTGGTCTTTATGATTGCTGGCTTGGGGTGTCTGTGTGCGTGTGTGTGTGTGTGTGTGTGTGTGTGTGTGTGTGTGTATGTGTGAGAGAGAGAGAGAGAGAGAGCGCTTGATTTAACCAGCGATAGATAGATAGATAGATAGATAGATAGATAGATAGACAGATAGATAGATTTACAGGTCTCAGCAGCCTCAGGGCCTCTGGGCAGGGTAGCCATCTCTGCCCAGGTCTCTCTGACTAATTTTCTCCTTCATGAGGAGGTTGCCCTGAACTCTAAGGCAGGGTCTCAAAGGCTCTCTCAGACTGGATTTTGTTTTATAATCTAAACAGAAATCAGGTCTCCTAGCTGAGTGCGGTCTGGCCCAACAAAGACACATGTGCCTTGAAGGCTTGGAGAACCTGTGTAACTGACCTTTCCAGGAGTTGGGCCCAAATAGAAAATACAATCAAGGATGGGTCAAAAATTAGTAATTATTTATTAGTATAATACTATAACCGTTATTTCTCTCAGAAGCACACTTTAGTGCCCTCAGAGCAGTTGCAGGAGCTGGCTGGGCCCCTGGGCCTCCTCAGACAGCCCATGGCCCTCCCATGTGTCTGTATCTTTTCCTCAGGCCTGTGAAGCAGGACTTCTTCGCTGGCCTTCAGACTTTTCCCTTCTCTATGCCTCTGTTCAAAAGTTGTCCAATCCCTCTTGGGTCCTACCGCCCAGCAGGCCCGGCAGAAGGTGCAGAGGTGGCCTTGACTATCTCTTTGCCATGTCTTTTCTGGGGTCACAAATTGCAACCCTATGTCTCCAAGAAGCCTGTCAGGTCAATGGCACCAAGTTCTCAGAATTTCCCAGAGGGGAACCCAGACGAATACATCCCTTCTTTCTCTCCTTCCCCTGCTGTGCAGTCAGGCCTCTGCTATTTCTAACTCCTACATTTCCAACATCCTGACAACTCAGCTGTTAGCTTACCCTGTTTTCTCCAGCTGAGTTTTCCTCCCAATTACAGTCAAGGTCCCATGATGGGAGGTATCCTATTTTGTTCAAGCATCCCCAGCCCCTAAAACTTATTAAGCTGAAGACTGTTAAGAATCAGAGGAAGCCAGAGAGATTAGGCTGTCAATGTCACCATCCCAGAAGACTCCTTCCCAAATTTACTCCCAAAGGACCAGGATGACAATTGAGTGGGAAGAACTTCTCTTATTTGCTTTTCTTGACATCCCTATATTTTCTGGTAAAAAAAAAAAGCATGATTCAGAAATTCTGATGTATTTTGTACAACATTGGTAGTAGAGTCTAGGCCCTATAAAAGACACCTCTGTCCTCTCCTCCAGTCTTCCTGTGGGAGTGGGAGAGGGCAAAGATCTCATGGTCACTACTGGGTCTAGAAGAAGCTTTCTTAGCTTGATCCAGTTGAAAATTCCTACTGTTCCTTGAGAAAGATCAAAGAAACATATTCACCACCACTCAGCATTGTATGAAAGTTCACCCTTCCTTTCACCCTACCCCAGGAGCAGGCATTTGGGTGAAAGCCAGGCCCTCATGATGCAACTAGACTTGAAAGACATTTTAGAGGGACATCCTCCTTTTCCCAGATACACCCATTTCAACCCAATAATAACAGGGACTGCAGCATTTTGAAAGAATTGTAGAGACCTTCTGGAACTTTGCTCTAGCATGGTCACTTCTCTCATCCCAGATTTGTACATTCTGTGGATACTATGGCAATTTAGTTGTATTGCCTACTAATGAAGTGGTGTGAGAAAGATTTTACTCAAACTCTTGCTATTTTTACCAATTTCCTAACATTTTTATTTAAAGTTTTCAGTTCCAAATTCTATCCCTCTCTCCCTCCTTCCCCACCTCCCTCCCTGAGACAGTGAGCAATCAGATATAGATTATACATGTGCAAATATGTAAAACATTTCTGTATTAGTCATTTTTCACAAGAAGATAAAGAAAGAAAAAAGTGAAAGTGAAAAACAGCCTGCTTCAGTCTGTGGTCAAACAACATCACTTCTTTCTCTGTAGCTCGAGAGTATTTTTCATCATTAGTCTTTTGGGCTTTTCTTGGATCTGATAACAGCTAAGTCATTCAAAGTTAATCAAACAATATTGCTATTACCATATACAACATTCTCCTGATTCTGTGCATTTCAATATGCATCAGTTCATGTAAGTCTTCACAGATTTTCTGAAATCAGCTTACTTGTTATTTGTTATAGCAAAATAATATTCCATTATAATCATATACTCCAGTTTGTCTTTGATTTCCAATTCTTAGCCACCACAAAAAGAGCTGATATATATATATGTGTATATCCACACATATACATATATAAATATATATACATATATACACATGTATGTATACACACATATAGGTTTATATGTATTTATATACACATACACATATATACTTTTGTGTGTATACATACACATATGCAAACATGCATGCATGCATACATACGTATATGTGTTTGTGTGTATGTGTACAAATAGGTCCTTTTCCTTTTGGGGCGATGTCTTTGGGATTTAGATCTAGCAGTAGTATTGCCAGACTAAAGGGTGTACACAATTTTATAGTTCTTTGGACATAAACTCTTACTATTAAATAATGTAAAAACAAGTAGATGTGGACATTATTATGGTGGGAAAGAAATATGCTGCTCAAGCTGACCTTAGTAATACCAATCCCACCTTCCCCCAAAAACCTAATGCAATGGGGGTGCTCTTTTGAAATATGGGTACTTATTTGAAAAAGTTAAGAGACAAGTCCTTTATTATGGAAAGACTTAATGGTACCCCTCCCCCTCCAATTTACTTATTCCTTACATCCTTGTAATGGAAAATGTTTTCTTTTCATATTCCCAAAGAGTCATAGATATATTGATGAGTGACTCACTGTAAAATCAGCTTTAGGAAGAGTCAGGGTTTCCTCTGTTGATTTTCTTTTCATTATTCCTTTAATCACTTGTAAATTTAAGTACCGGAAGGTATAGATTTGGAAAAGGAGACAGCAAATGTTTCCTGAATTCCCTGCCGTTAAAACATAGAAAGTTTAAGGTGAAATTGGGAAGTAGAGAAATTTTAAAAAAATGAAAAGCAGACCAGCCTCCTATGTTGGAAAGTCCAGGTTCGATCTAGGCCATCAATTGTGACTTGCATCTAGAGATATGTGAGCTAATTATCAGTAAAAAACAAACAAACAAACAAAAAAACTTGAAAAATCATCGAAGGTCTGAATAATACACATGAAGTAGGAGAATTGTCTTACCCTTCCCCCCTCAACAAAGAGCTTGGCCAAGAAGAAAAAGACCAGTGCATCTTCCACATGAAAATTCCTGAAATCCTTGAAAACAATTATGCAAACCGGGAATGGTGATATGTACCTGGTTGACAGATCTCTTGGGCTCAGGTGTTCTGAGCTATAGGTGGGGAAACAGATACAGTGTCAGTCTTAAGTCCAGTATCAGTATAGTGTTACCCCTAGGAGTGGGGCTTACTTAAGAATCGAGGAGCAAACCAGCCCAGATAAGAAAAGGAGCAGGTCCAAGCTTCCAAGTTTACCAGTAATGGAATTGGGCCCATGAGTGATCCCTGTACTTCCAGCCTAAGAGAAAGACAAGAAAACCCAGTCTTTAACAAGAAGAAAAATTCAATTCAAATTCTATTCAATTGCTCCCTGGGTATTCTGTACAACAATTTAAAGATCTCTACTTCCTTTAACAGATAAATTCATGGCATGAATTGGAAGCCTTTATCATACTGTTTTCCACCCTCAAGATGCTCTTTAGTTTATTACATTTCCTCTTAAACTTTACAATTAGAACTGGAAACAACATTCTGTACGTGGTCTGACCAAGGTGTCATCAAGAAAATGATCAGACCGTTATACCAAGCAGTTTGGACTCTCTTCTTATGGTCCAAGAAAATTTGGCTTTTCCTTCCTTCCTTCCTTTGTTTCATTTTTTAGCTTCTATGTCACACCACTGACACAAAATTGACAAATTAAGCTTTTAGTTCAATAAGATCCCAGTGTGTATGTGTGTGTATCCAGACAAATCACTGGCTAGCCATTTCTTGCTGAGCTTATAATCATAACATCTTTGCACAGAATGATGGGATAAGGCCAGTAGCCCACTCCTGGACACATGAAGAATAAATCATATAGAAGTTCAGGAGATCAAATTAACCCAACTGTGCTCCACAAGAGATAAATTCTGCCCTAAAAGAAATAAAGCGCTTCCCCCATGGGAAACGTATGAGGAATAAATGACATATTGTACGTAAAATACTTTGCAGAAATTGCAATTATCAGTTATTATTGCTAACATCATCATCTAAAACCTTTAAAACAATATCTGGCTAACAATCACCTTGTATCTTGCTGTCTGCCATTAAACGTCTGTGTGATGGCCATCATTGTCTGGGATGAGCAGACACGGAGGAATTCCTTCCACCTGAGGATTTCCTTCCATTTCACTATATCAGGATGCATGTGACATTATCACCCTAAGAATAATATTGCAGTATCCTAAATGTAAGAACACTAGGGCCAAAAAGTGGCGAGGCTATCTCATTCCAAAGAAATGTCCCAAGAATGCAATGATGTATAAAATTACTTCTACTTAATACTTTTGAGCTTACACCAGTGTCAGGGGCAGGAACAGAACTTTTTTTCTCCTTTTAGGTCCTTCCTTCTCTTTTCCCCTCCTGACTGAATCCATTGCTCTTTCCACTGTCCCTTGCAAAACCATTTGGGGAACATGGATTTTTGTTGCATTTTATTAGGCAGCGTATTTTAAGGCTCCCTCTCCACTCTTCCTCTGCTTCCGGGATATCAGAGTGATTTCCATTCTAACAACTTATCTAATGGACATGATGAAGACAACCTGCTGATATGCTCATGTTGGCAGCCTGAGCCTTTAGTGCCTCAGCCTCTTTCCCGCCAAATATGACACTTGCCGTAGGGTGACTCGTATCTTCATGAAAGCAGCATGTCTGCTCCTTACCACATAGAGGCATGTTTAGAATGGGCTTATGGTTTCCAACAAACGGGCTTAGCAGGGGGGTGTTAACCTCCCCTCCCCATCAGGCACAACAGCCTGTGTTTGTAAACAGAGCATTGTTGGACTAGAGGGAACCTCCAGAACAGTGTCAGCTAGCTAATTGGATGTCAGCTCCCTGCTGAGAGGAAAAACTAATGAGTCATCTCTTTCCAAAGGGTAGGAGATGAGGGGAGGGTGAAGACTGGAGCATCAATAGCCACATGCATAGAAAAATTTGGAACTTGCTTGTTGGGTAAAGAGAAAGCAACATTTGGGAGGTGGTGAGCTGTCTGGATCAATGTATTTTGTGAGAGAAAATAGCTTCTTGAATTCCCAAATGACACAGAGTCAGAAAAGAAAGCAGACTGCTCCATGAGTCTTTGTTTTCAGTGCTAAGTTTTCTTTTATGTTGCCATCTGAAATATGCTGCTCCGTGTTCATATACTTTTTCAGTATTAGTACATTTGTCCATTCCATTATCTATGGCAAACTATTTTCCTGAGCTCTCCTAATGGAAAATAAGAACTATATTTCCTGTCTTTTTGACATGACCTAGCACACCATAGGGGTCTCAAAGACATAGAAGAAAACATTTGTGTTTCTGGGTGGCAAACCACTTCTTTTCTTGAGCTCATGTTTCTGCTGCCACCCAAAAAAAATAGATAAAATAAAAAAGAAAAGAGGTCCTGGATTCTGTGAAATCACATTCAATTTGCTAGCTGAGCCCAAGATTTTATTGTGTTTGATTCACTGATCTCTCTCTCTCTCTCTCTCTCTCTCTCTCTCTCTCTCTCTTTCTGTCCTGCTGCCACATCCTTAAGTAAAATTACCTAATCCAATTGTGGCCTTTCAATGACTCCCTCACTCCTCTTCCTTTTCCATAATATTCTTTCTTCTCATTCCACTCAGCCACAGTCCATCTTCCTCTGAACAGGTTATTTGACCTCCTGTTTCTCTAAGAGTTCATTTGTACCTTTATCTGCATCCTTCATCTACCTTCCTTTATAATGTAACCTGCCAGTCTCTGAAGATACTGTCCCATTCCTTGTTTGAGTATCAAAGGAAGAGTTGTTGCTCCCTTGTAGGGGTGACTAGCTACTCTCAATGCTCATTCCTTTCACCTTGGAAATCACAGACCCAGGATCTGGAAGGGATCTACCAAGTTCACCTTGTGCCTAAATAACAATAAACATTTCTAATGCACCTCCCCTGGACCAGGAATGATGTGAAACACTGAGAATCCAGAGACAAAAACAACCACAAAAAATCCCAACAGCACACCAACAGTAGCAACAACATGGTCACTGACCCCAAGAAGCTTGCTCTATCAGGGGAAATAGCATCTGCACATTGTATGAAAATAACATCTAAACCAAGAAAATAAAAGTGAAAGTTTTTACTTGAGAGAGGGAAGTGCTAACATATAGAATGCATAAGATATACCAGTTGGGCTGGGCTTTCAGGGACCCTCAGGATTGGCAGAGGCAAAGGTGAGTGGAGAGAGGCTGTGCTGAGACACATGGGAAGAAAATGTGATGTTATGTGTGAGAAACAAGAAGAACTGGTTGGCTGGAGCATGGAATGTATGAGCCATGTACTCCAGGCCAGTTTCTGTGGAGTTTAAACCCTCAAACAATAGAGCTTCCATTTAATCCTAGGGGCAGTAGGGAGCCACTAACACTTGTGGAGTCTTTTAAAACACCTTCTCCAATAGCCATATCTCTTTCCTTACCATAACTCAGTAAACTTTGAGTGCTGGAATCTATGATGACTTGTATCACCCTATAAATATTTCATTTAGAGAAACTGTGGCTTCCCCAACTTAAAGATCTACTTATTCCTCCTTGTATAAGAACTATAGCTTACATCACCAGCTTTGCC
Source organism: Potorous gilbertii (assembly GCA_028658325.1). Classification (NCBI taxonomy): domain Eukaryota; kingdom Metazoa; phylum Chordata; class Mammalia; order Diprotodontia; family Potoroidae; genus Potorous; species Potorous gilbertii. The sequence continues at coordinate 552,002,279 of CM053771.1, read as the reverse complement.
TTTTTATCATATGTATGTAAGGCATTTTAATAAATGGCATTTTGTACATTTTCAATTTTATTTTCAGCCCAGTCAATACTTATGAAGTGCCTAAGTTGTGCCTTCACAGAGTTGGACTCCTAGAAGGAGCTGAGTAAATATTAGAGAAACTGACTTGAAATTTCCCCTTCTAAGCTGACATGTTGCCTTTCACTTAACTCTCCAACTTATGAATTCATAGATAAGAGATCATGAGATTGAAGAGACTGCAGTAGTCATGTAGTCTAACCTTTTCATTTTACAGATGAGCAAGGTCCCCATCTTCTCCATGAATTAATTCCTGATTAAATGAAAATAGAATCTATATTCTCACCAGACATCTGATTCCCCTTGCCCCCACAAATGTAAGAATAAAGATATTGAGAAATATAAGCTCTCACCATACTATTCTAAAAGAGGGTTCTAGGTGATTATTTTTGGAACTTATCAGTGACTTTTCTTGAGGGGAAATGCATCTTTTAATTGCTTTTTGTTTGATAGTTGAGAGTGAATCTAGCCCTAGGTGCAGGGGTCACCACTCATGTACCCAATCCCATTGCCAGTTAATAACAAGGTTTGGACTTGCTCCATCTCTGATCTGGGCTAGTTTGGCCATCCTTAGTCAATCTGGTGGCTCCTGCTTAGGAGTACGTGACACATCAGTGGTGACAGACTCTCCTGACACTTAATTGACTTATCAAACTGCAGCTCAAAACTTCTGAGCTCATGAGATCTACCAGCCTCAACTTCCTCTAATAATAGGGATTTCAAGCATATGTCAACTATCTCACTCGGCAGCTATCTGTTTTTATTCTTTCTATGATAGTAACCCCATCATCATCACTTAAAATTATTGGCTATACATGGCTGACCCACAAGTACGATATGCTATACTTACATTTACTTAGTCTTTTTCTACTTTTAAGGATAGTTCTCTGCAGATCCATTCATCCTGTCTTACCCAATACCTTTATGTCACTGGGTACCCATACAGCTGGGCATACAGTCTACTGTAGCCATGGACGAGAGGAAATTTATATGACTACCGCATAACTAAAAATCAAGAAGATTTATGATTCTGAGGAGTAGTAAAACTAGGTCCTTTCCTTCAATAGAATACAAATTTCTTAAAGGCAGAGACTGTCATTTTTTCCATTCTTAGTGCTGAGAAGAGGGTCTTGTATTCATTCATCAAAAAAAAAATGATTAGAAGATATCTATTGTGTGTTAAGTCCTAGGGATACAAAGTCAAATTTATAAACAGATTCCAGTCTTAAGGAGTTTCCTTAGAGGGGGGAGGTATATGACATTTTCATAACTAAGTGAAAGATAATTGGAAGACGGTGAGAGTAGAAACAGCAACGAGGACCAGGAAAGCCAGTTGGAAGGAGATCATTCCTAGGTCGAGCCTTAATAGAAGCTAAGAATGCTAAGAGCAAGAAAGGATGGGGGGAGAGAAGGGACTTTGTTCAGTCATAGAAGAAGGAGGTGGAGCGTTGAGCTCAGAACAAAGCACGGGAGCCAGTTGGGCTGGAGCATAGAACAATAAGGGGGAACAACAAGAAATCTGGATGGCAAAGCAGGCGAAGGCTGGGGAGCCAAGGAAGAGTTTGGAGGAGTGGGGTGACACAGTCCTATCTGTGCTCTGGGAAAATGATTTTTGCAGGCTCTGGGAAATATGGATCGAAAAATGAAATACTTTTCTTAGAGAGAAAATGACAAAGTTCTCAAAAGAGTTCAGGTGGGGTGTAATAGCAGTTTCAACTAGGATGGTGGCCACATGGAGAGAATGGAATTGATATAAGTGATATTATCTAGGTAGACATAACAATTCATTTCCCATGAGGGTGAAGGGTTGAGGATAACTCTTTCAGACTGACTGGAAGGATGCTGTTACCCTCAAAAGAAACTGGGAAGTTTGGAAAAGGATCAGTTTAAAAGAAAAGATTTTTATCTGGAAGATCTAGCTGAACCTTTCACTTTATGAAGAAGGCATCTGAGCCTAGGCAAGGTGTTAATTTGTCCAAGGTCACACAGATAAGAGATATCAAAGGACAGATTTGAATCCAGTTCTTTGTGTCTCCAAATCCAGCACAATTTCCACGAACCCATGCTAATTTCTCCTGAATTGATATGTTGAGTTGGAGCTGCCTGTAAAGAGTGGGTAATTTCAATTAAATAATGAATATATTATGTCCTCACTATAGAAATTTGCTTGACTCTGAGGATCCAAAAACTAAAATGAAATAGTAATTCTCTACTCTGAAGGAGTTTCCATCCTAATATTCATGGTACATTTGTTAAATTGGAAGTGGTTTGGCTTTATGGGTAAGTCCTTCTTGATGACTCACTCCAATATCTCCAACTTGACTGGATGTAGCTAGGTATCGCAATCGGCAGAATGCTAGGGCTGGAGTCAAGAAGACCTGAGTTCAAATGCAACTTCAAACATTTAGTATTGTGTGACCCTGACCAAGTCACGTAACCTCTGCTTGTCTCAGTGCTCAATTGTAAAATGGATGTAATGCCAGCATCTGCTTCTCGTGGTTGTTGTGAGGGTCAAGTAAGATGGTATTTGTAAAGTGATGAGTGCACTCTTGATGCACAGGTACGTGTTATAAAGACCTTTCCCTTCCACCTTCCATTCTTTCAGTTCATTAGCCAAAATTGTTCTGTTTTGTTTTTAAAAAAGCTGGAAATGTCTCACTTTTAGCGATGCTGTGCTAGGACGTGGTTGGGCCACCTTTATCTGTTGGGGAGCCCACTTACATATTTTCAAAGTCACTCCTTATTCCGCTTGTCCTTGGAATCTAGATTGGCAAACACCCTGCCCCTGCCACCCTGTTCTCTAGATTCTTTCTGTCCAAGCTTTTGCACATAGGGTTCAACTTTTAGAAGTCACAAGAGGTAATAGGTTTTGGAAATGCAAGTTAAGCATATAATAATTCCAGTCCCAGATCTGATTAAGAATTGTCAGCACTGCAAAGCTCTGGAATGAGGCTTAGCAGCACAATTAATATGAGCTTATATTAAAAGCTTTAGTACAGTTAATAAGCTTTGTAACAAAAGATCATTGCCCACATGTGTACCACTACAATGTAGGCTTGTGCACTATAATTACTAAGAAGACTTCCTTGAATTTGCAGGCTAGGGGGTAGTACTCCATGAGAAGGTCTCCTGCATTCAGGGAGAGCAGAGAGGCTTGGATGTTTCCTTCTGTAATTGAAGTACTATCTCACTGTTCAAAGATCACGCATCAGAGCTCATCCCTGCCTAGAATACATTAGGTGCTATGGAAAAGTTCTATCCCTTCGCTCCCCTTCTCTTCCTTTGACTTCCCACATATGTTATGACTCTCGTGGAGCCAACCTGAGCTTTAGCCTCAGAAAGATTTGTTTAAATGTATAGACTAGAAGGGGATGAAATAGCTCAGGGATGGGGAACCTGTGGCATTCTAGGTCCTTGGGTAAGTTCAAGTTTCACAGAACAAATCGTTTTATGAAGGGAATTTGTTCTGTGAAGTTTTGATTCAGACAAAGGACCACACTTGAGAACCTAGAAGGACACATGAGGCTGCAGGTTCCCCACCCCTGGGTACCTATGCTTTGGGGTGTGTGGGGGCGGTGGGGAGAACGAGCATTTATATAGTACCTGATGTGATGCCAGCCTCTGTACTAAGTGCTTTACAAATATTATTTTACTTGACCTTCACAACAACTCTGTGACACAGACTCTCTGATAATATCCATTGTATAGTTTAGGAAATTGAGATAAACAGAGGTTAAGTGACTTGCCTGGAGTCAAAGAGTTAGTAAGTTTCTAAGGATCTCAAGTCTTCTTGAGTCTAGAGCCAGAGCTCTATCCACTGTGCCATCCAGCTGCCAATGGACTCTGCATACTCTAGTCAAGAGAGAAGATCGGTCAGTCTTTTTGTGTTAGGGGGATCCAACAGTTCAGATCTTGTTAGTTTTCTGAGCAAGCAATGTTACAGAATTGTGGCCATTTCTCAGGGACTAGCTGGTCCAACGTAGTGAAAAGTGATCATTCCTCCTCAGCTTGAATTCTCCTTTGAGGGACAGACCGGCACCTCCTCAGGTAGGATGGTTCACAATGTTAAAACAGTTTTTTCCCTTGACTTTAAACTTCAGTTTGGTCATGAGTCTCTTTCCTTTAACTTTGTTGTTGCTTTATCTCCATTCTGAGGTTAAACAGAAGGCACTTGTTGGATGTCTGCTCTCTATGAAGACAACTGACTGAAAAGAATAGCTGCCTCTCTATTGATTTAGAAGCTTGTTAGTTAGACCAAGGCAATCTCAGAAAGGTCCAGGAACTCTCCGCTGAAGTAGCAGCAGATGGCATCACCAGCAGGTGGCAGCATTTGCTCAACCTAGAAAGAGTCAATGTCTCCAGAGTCAGAGGAGAAAGCGTAGAGGGAAAAGATGATGGCAGGGGCCAGGGGAAGTTGAAGAGGCAGCCAGGGCCATTAGGATTCATGAAGCTCCTGAAAGACAGTCCTGAGAGGCATTCCAATCAGCATTCTCCTGCAGTGTGGAGGGTGGGTGGCCCCAGTCATGGGTGGGGACTGTGCTATATTGGAACCATTTTGTAGGTGGAGTGGGGGAAATGACTGTTATTCAGTCCTTTTCTGTCCTGTCTGATGCTCTGTGACTCAGTTTGGGGACTTTTTGGCAAAGGTACTGGAGGGGTTTGCCATTTCCTTCTCTACTTCATTTTACAGATGAGGAAATTGGGGCAAACAGGGTAAAGTGACTTGCCCAAGGTCACACAGCTAGTAAGTGTCCGAGACTAGATTTGAACTCATGAAAATGAGTCTTCCTGATGTCAGGCTAGTACTCTATCCACTGTGCCGTCTAGTTGCCTTACATTATTGTAGAAATTACAGAAAATAATTCTAATCCTGCTGAATGAATTTGCTGTTCCATGTCAATGAAATGGTTTTCTCTTTGGTGAATGACCTTCTTGGTGAGACAATAAAAAGCAGAATGTAGAATGACTCAAGCATCTTTTCACAATGATGATAAGCAAAAATACTTCCCTTTGAATCCAGGACACCAAATGGTCCCAGAGTAGAGGAGGAGCTATGGTTCAGCATCATCCAAAAGAGTAGATCAACTTAGTACAATAATCAATTATTTCAGCCAAGAAAAGCAATGCAACAGCAACAGTTAAGCAAAGGAACACCGGCAGTATGCTCACCTAATAGCAAGTCACCATGTGACAGCATCCTCCCAACTACCTGGACCTATCTGATGACTAACACCTGTTCCACTTCTGATGTCAATCAAATGCATCCATGCACCAGGCCTTCACGAGGGAATCCATGGGCACTCATCAGTTACACATCTCTCTGGGATCCCACTGTATATTTCTAGAGTTTTTTAAATATACAGATCAGATGCAAAGAAGTTACATGTGCATGCATAATCAAGATAATCCAAAGGTGACTCCTTGACCTGCTGGACATGGACATTGCCCATTGAACTGATCTGTATATGCAAAGAAATCAACAGAGGAAAAAAGAGACAGACAGAAGGAGATAGAGACAGAGAAAGAGAGACAGACAGAGACAAAGAGAGACAAAAAGACAGAGAAAGAGAGAGAATGAATCAAAGAGAGAGGGAGAGACAGAGGTCAAGAAGAGGGACAAAAACAAGCGGTGATCCCTGGAAGAAGCCACCAAGTCTGGGACCCAAAGAACACCAAGTTCATGAATGTAACTGGGCCACTTGAGTACTGGAAGGATTAACAATGGCCACGTCCTCTGAGTAGCTGGTGCCTTACTTTGAATCGACATGCCAAGAGCAAATTGTTGACTCCTGCCTCTGCTGCCATTGTTTTCATCATTCTCCATCCCTGGAGGTAGATTCCCTTCTCCAATATACTCCTCCAAGAACATCCTTGTACTCACTAGTGACCTAATTGCATATCATGATGATATAGGTTCCTTCCATTTACAGATTGGACTCGATGCCCATGGATTTCCCTTCCAAATCTCCAATTTGTGTATTCTGAGGAGCTGGGGTTAGCCAGTGAATGGGGCCTCAGAGCTGAACTACCGTTAGAAGATCCACCAATCCGTACAGTCCTAAATAATGTGTGGTGCTGCCTGACAGAAGGTGGCAGTGGTGATTGCTATGGCTGCTGTTCATCCTTCATTATCAAGGAGGATCAATGACATCACAGGCAATGTCTTAACTTCTATGTGAATTAGACTGAAGGGAGGCAGAGCTGCAGAAAGTCCTAGAGGCCTTGAAGTTCAGTGGCAGAACCCAAGTCAAGCGGACTGCCGAAGGCCAGAGATGCAGTCGATGACCTTGGCATGTTTGGTTTCTGACCAAGCCCCTCCGTCCTCCACGAGAGGTGCTTTAGTTGCTTTCATGGTTATTAGAATGAATTGTTCTCTTCCTCGCATTTTGCTGGGGGAAGTCTTCAAATAATTGGGGTAGATTTTCCCCAATTCACCCATGGATTTAGGCCTATCCATTACCCTCAACCTGGTTTAGCTTGTCTGTCAAGATGGTTTTACCAGAGTATGACCTTCTTAGAGCCACAGGTGTGAGTCACGTAAAGGTAGATCCCAAAGGTGTCTGAGTAGCCCTGAGAAAGGCTCATCAGCCCTCATGAGGAAGGTGCTGGTCCTTCATAAACACCCATATGTCAGATGGGGCATACAGGGTGTTCAGAGACAGGAGGAGCTGTCACAGAGAAGGTCTTTGCTGCCCGTGGAGCCCCATGTGTTTCCAAAGCGTCCATTATTCCTACTTCTTCCTTCAAGGACTCAACAAAACAAGTCTCCTCCTTTCTCCAATACATGATCACAGTTCAAACAGCCCTTCTCTCCACAGGCAGACCTCATCTTGCTGAGCTCTGCGCATATTGCATTTTTTTTTTAATCGAAGGTCTGTGGCAACCCTGCCTCCAACACATCTAGCAGTGCGATTTTTTCCATAATTTTCAATTGTGCTCACATTGTCTCTCTGTTACATCTTGGAAATTCTCACCATATTTTTAACTTGTTCTTTATTCTATCTGTTATGGTGATCTGTGATCAGTGATCTCTGATGTTACCATTGTCATTGCTATGGCGCACCATGAACTGCACCCACATAAGATTGTGACCTTAATCCATGAATGTGCTGTGGGTTCTGACTGCTCCCCCTGCCTGAGCTCCTCCATCTCTCCCCCTCTCCTGAGATCTCTGTATTCCTCTGAGACACATCAAATCCCACAATGACAAAGGAAGAATCAGTCAATGCATCAAACTTCATTGTTGTTTTATTTTCAGAAATTGCAGGGCAGCCCAGCCTTCAGCAGCTGCCCCTCAGAGTAGACAGCAGCCATCAATGTTGAGACAAGACCCTCTACCAGCAAAAAGATCTGCATTCCCAGAAAGCTCCAATGAAGCTGGGCATTTGATTTTTGGCAATAAAGTATTTTTTAAATTAAGGTACATGTGTTTTTTTAACATAATACTATTACACACCTAATAGACTGTAGTATAGTGTAAACATGACTTTTTATGTATTGGGAAACCAAACATAAAATTGTGACTCGCTTTATTGCAGTATTTACTTTATGGCAGTAGTCTGGAGCTGACCCCACAATATGCCTGAGGTGTGCCTGGACTGGCTGAGCATCCTAAGTTCTCCTAATGGATCTGTAGATGGCGTGCTGCTTCCTATTCTTACTATCTTAAAATCTGACATGAGAAACTGAGTAAACAACTCCATATATGGTCAAGTCACAAAAGGATATCACCTCGCTTGTTTTGAACAGTTCACTTCTCTTAAGGGACCCAAGGATTCTCTTTCCTGTTTTGTCTGCCACATCATACTGTTCTTGAATTATGTTGACCTCTTAGTTCACTAAAATACATAAATCCTATTCATAGATACTGGCAGCTCACTACTCTTCCTGACTGTCTTTTCCTTTATTTGTGCCATAGATCTTACTCTGTTCAATGATAGGCCCACTATGTGTGGTCCTTTTCAGTGTCCCCCTTTCAGAAGAAACAGCCCATCATTCCAGCCCATTGAAATGTTTCAAAAATCTTACCAGTTATGTGGGAGATCATGTGGCAGAGTGGATAGAGTTCTACCTTTGGCATCAAGAAGACTTGGGATGTAGTTTTATCTCTTCTATACAAAAGATTATGAACGTGAACAAACTGCTCACCTCTTCAGGGCTCCAAGCCATTCTAGAACTCTTTGAACAACACGTGGCTTGGGATTTCAGTTCAAGTTTCAATGCAAGTAGTGGGTCATACTAATGCAGTTATAGGGAGGGGGAGAGAGAGAGAGAGAGAGAGAGAGAGAGAGAGAGAGAGAGAGAGAGAGAGAGAGAGAGAGAAGAAGGGAGGGAGGGAGGGAGATAGAGACAGAGAAAGACAGAGAGGTAGATACAGAGAGAGACAGACAGACAGAGACAATGAATTACTTCTTCCTAGCCTCATATTATCTGCAAATATGATTAGCATGCCTTCTGTAAACTTACTGACAGACACTTTAAAGAAAGTGGGGCCAAGGACAGAGTCTTTGGGCACACCATTCCAGACTACCTTCTAGCACCTGAATTCACAAGCCTGATATTGTCTTTTACAATATAAGCTAGAGACTATCTGTCAGAACCGCAATGCTATGAATCCATTAACTTTGACTCCTTTTCTTTTCCTATTTTCCATGCCATATGTGAAGGTGAAGTACGGCATGCTGGGTAATTTGTAGATCCATTTCAGCTCAGTGAAGATGCCAGAGTCCTTTGGGTTACATAAGATTGCTTGACCTGTTCTCTGAGCATTACCCCAATGTCCACTGTGACGGGGTGCATCCCAGAATCCTTCTGTCTTCCCATTTTTCAGTAACTTCCTTGGGTTCTAAGTATTTAAAGCATTTGCCAGAATTTTCCCAGGTCTTTCACATGAGTTTATGAATTCCTTTCATCATCTCTTGTCTTCAAATGAGATCATGTTTGTAAAGACCTTGCCCCAGTGCCTGGAACATAATAGGGGCTTAATAAATGCATGTTCTCCCCTCCCACTTTTTTCATCTCTTCTCTCTATATTTTCTCCTGCCTCCATTGTGTCCAGATTGAGGGGGGATTGCCATGCAGATGAGTTTTCTGATTGCTCTCTGATATCCAGCCTGTACCAATTCTATCTCTGCCTACTTTCAAGTTTTTCTTTTCTCCCCCAAGTCTCTTCTTCTCTTCCAATGTACTAACTGTATATCTTGGGTTAGAGGGGTATCTACCCCTCCCCTTAAGCATGAAAGATTCTGTACCAATGAAAAATATCTGCTGGAGAGATGCTTACATGTTCTGGGTGTGTAGAACACAATTTGAGCTGGATGCGGAGGCTGGGGGCTGCCACTCAGAAGAGATTTTCAAAAATAATTTCCTGCCACATTCCTGACTGTATTTGCAGCCTAAGTTTATCCCCTTCCCTGCTGCTTTCTGATCTGCCCCTGGGTTACTAACAGTCCCAACAGACAGACTGGCTCATGCTACCTGCTGCTCTGGCACAGATTAACTCCCTATCAGCCATATGGACCCGACGGACTCCACAAATTCCTCTCCATTTGCTTTTGGCTTTCCAGAAAGTTAATGGACAGTTTTCTGGTGGGGGATAAACAACCTGGTGGTGTCCAGTCTGGGCCATAATCACCTGCGCCCAACACAACTGGGACCTCCATCTGCCTTTCTACAGCTATTTGTCTGAATGGATGGATTATGGCATTCTGTCCAACCTGGCTCTGCTAGCGGCAATGGCAGACCTCAATTAGAAAGCCAAATGATTAAAAAAGCAAATCACATTTGTGTTATTTACTTTAATTATCAGACACATTCATTCCTGGGTTGCCTTTGTGTGAGGTTCCAGTGTTAGAGGTAATAGAAACAAAGATTCTTTAACTCTGCGTATGGACCTCAATATGGACATTTCATTCAAATGTACATAATTATGTACATACTTATCCATACATTTTTTGCATCTGAAAAAATAAATATCTAAAGAGGTTTTGATAAAGATATTTATGAACAGATTGTCATCCCCAAAGTCTAGGACGGTTCTAGTCACATAGTTTTAAAAGTTTTTCATTCATTACTTCACTTGTTTACTCGTTCTGAAAGTGTCTGAGATGCTCCTTTCTTTCGGAGTATACCTCCAAGTCCCCTGAATTTCATTTATCCCCATATGGCTCCTGGAAGCATCTGACAAGCACATTGCTCTCGCTGCCTATGCTAGAATAGTTTATACTCTTTTGATTCTATCTATAAATTACACATATTGATCAAAATCCTGTCAGTGACCTCCAGTTCTTTTAACCTCTTTCAATGAAAAATCACCTTCTGGTCATTTTACAGATGATAATGGTAATGGTTGAGGTAAGACAGTTAAAGACAGAAGGGAAAGCCTTGTCAGTGAGAGGACAGTGTCCCAAACAACACAGTGTTACTGAACTAGCTAGAATGTGAATGAGATCTTCAATGGCATTCCTTTGTAAGATGGATGAGGAGGGTTAGGGTAGACATCCTTACCAGAAAGCCACACGGATCACCACCTTCTTATGGAGAGAGCAACAATCCTCACTTCCTGCCTGCTTGTCTAATTAGAATAAACTTATAAAATGTCTGATCTCCTCTTCCATTGCTACCTCCAACAAATTTCCACAAGCATAGGGTCAGTGACTTGTTCATCTTTTAATTCTTCTCATCCTAATCCACCACCAAAGTGCCTAGCACTGAGCCTGTCCTATGGGACATTCAGTAATTATGTTAAACTGGTCAATATATTTCATCAGAGTAAAATGCAGACTATAGAAATGGAATGGGATATATCTTGACATGGTAAAGGTCTAAAAACCATAGATATAAACAAAAAGATTAAATATGCATATGTGTCTGTATATAAAATATGTTGTGTATACATATATGAATATATACATACATGTATATTATATATATGTATCTCTGTGACTGATTATGTATATGCACATATGTATGTATATGGTTATACGTGTGATATACATGCAGGCATGTGTGTATATGGTGTACGTGTGTGTGTGTGTGTGTGTAGTTAAGTGGTACAGTAGACACAGTGCCAGGCTGGAATCAGGAGGACCTGAGTTCAAATCCTGCCTCAGTTGCTTAGTAGATGTGTGACCTTGGACAAGTCATTTAACCTCTATTTCTTTCAGTTTCCTCAACTGTCATAACAGTTGCAAGACTATTGTGGGGAGCAAATGAAATCATATTTATAAAATACTTAGTACAGTGCCTGGCACGTGGTCAGTGCCATAGCTTAGGGCAGCTAGGTGGCACAGCGGATAGACTTGCAGGGGTATTGAATCCAAACTTCTCAAAACAAATCCCCTTAATAAAAGAATTGATTCTGTAAAACTTGCATTCAGTCAAAACGGACATAGACTCAGAAAACCAATCTTCTTGGATTCAAATCTGGCCATAGGCACTGACTTTGTGACCCTGGGAAAGTCACTTAACCCTTTTTGCCTCAGTTTCCTCATCTATAAAATGAGCTAGAGAAGCAAGGTAAACCATTCCAGCATCTTTGCCAAGAATTAAACCTCAAATGGTGTCACAAACAGTTGATAGGACTGAAAATGACTGAACAAGAAAATATAAATGCGTATTCCCTCCCTCTTGACATCTAGTCTCACCTTCCTCTGGATACTGTCCGACTTATCAGTGGTCTTCTGGGTTAATCACTTCTGGAACACAGAGGGAGATGTGGGTAGTGGACAGAAGATGGGGTTGGACATTTCTATATTGATGAAACGTGACACTGGGAGTTAGCAGGTTGTGTAGGACCTGTCATTGTAAAACTTTTAGTCACAGTTAAGTGATTTCTCAGGGTTACACACAACATAGTTTAAATATTTAAATAAATTTGGATATTTAAATATTTTGAATGTATTGGTTCTTACGGCTGGGAGCAGGGACAGGGGGATCATACACGCCCATGTGTGAAAAATTGAAGACTGCTAACCAGACTAGAATGTTAGAGCCATGCCCCTAGACTGTGTCCAAGGCTGTGAGATCTGCTACCTTTCATTCTGTCATGAAAAACAAAGAGAAACCACTGCTCTAGAACACTCCTAAGAAGAATTCAAAAGCAAAAGAGATTCTGCTGTTCAGTGGCTGTGATTCTCGATGCTTGAATGACAGCTTAGACTTTCCTGTCCAACCTTCTCCTCTTGCCACCTTCCCTCTTCTAGTCCTGAGCCCCCCACCCAGGCTCTCAGACTTGAAATCTAGGTGCCATCTTTCACTCCGCACTTACTCTGCTTCCCATACCCCAGCCCTGATCCAATTGGTTGTCAATTTCTGTTCTTCGTAATCTCTGTCATAGACGTTCCTTGGACTCCTCCGCTGCTGCCGCCTCCCAGGTGGAGGCTCTCACTACCTTCAAGGTTAGCCTGTTGTAATAACCTGCTCCGTGTTCCTCCTGCCCTCCCCACTTCAATTCACCCCCTATTAAATGTCACCTTGATTTTTCCAAAGGACAATGACACGTTATTCCCTCCATCCCTGTCAACATCATCCTCCTTTGGATATGATCCAGTTTATCTAGGTAAGTCAGTCCAACATGGAGGGAAATGTGGACTTGTGGAGAGAGGGCAGGATTGGGCATTCATATACCAATGGAACATGCCCCTGGTAGTGGATCATTCACTTAATCAGCTCCAGTGGCTTCTTGTCCCCTCCTGTATCAAACCTCAAACCCTGTGTTTGGCAAGTAGTGACCATCATAGCTCGTCCTTCCCCTGCTCTCCCCCAGAATTGATTTCATGGCTTTCCTAATATCCAACCTAAGTAGTGTCCCCTCTTTGAAAGTGAGCTCCTTGGACACAAGGACTCCTTTTCACTAATTTCTTTATCACTTACCGTAAAGGGTATTTAATCAATGTTTCCTAATTAATTGATTTCATAATTAATTTGTAACTTTCTGGAATGGAGAAAATTAGGGGAATAAGAACTTCCCTGAGAAGTAATGCAGAGAAGCAGAAAGAGTAATGTTCTGGTGACCGCAAAATATGGACAGTCCGGGTCATGCTCAAATGAATTGGACTCAAGCCTTCTTAAAGTGAAAGAAAGCAAAGTTTATTAAAGATTCACCAAATTGAGTTGGCTCTTAAGGAGCCTAAGCATTTGTAACGCTTGTATTCACAAGTGGGCCAGATAGAATCCCAGCTAGACAGAGTCTGAACTGGACTGGATCTGAGCACCTTCATGGAGGACAGATGGAATTTACAGAAGACTATAGGAAGGACCTGAGGGCGGGGGCGGGGGTATGGTCTGGTAGTCCAGGGTGATGGGAGGAGGGGTCTAGGGAGGTTCCTGAGAGAAGTCCAAGGTGGGAATCCAAGGAGGATCAAAGGCTGTAAAGAGCTGGAGGCCTTCAGGACACATCAAACAATGGAGCACCGAGGTGGGAAGCAGTGGGGAAACTAAGAGGTAACAGACAGTGGCTACAGCTTCGAGTATGAAAAGCCAGGTTATGTGCGGAGATTCAAGGGGTGCTCAAGGAGGCTCCCAGAGTCTGAACCACATCCCTGGGAGCCAGAGAAGTTGCACACTTCAATCTGTGGCCCATACTACCTCCATGTTCTGAGGCAGGCCACTTAAGTTCTCTTACTTTCCTCATGTTTAGATAAAATACTGGCTCCTTCTGGATGAGCATTTTATTACCAAAAGAGTTTCAATAATAAAAAGGAGCTTGAGGAGAAACTAGAGAAAATTCATGATGTCAAAACAAAAGACAACCACTTCTGTCTTTCAAGAAAGAGACCTGGAAAGATCTGGAGTTCTCAGATCTTAGGGGATATTTTTCTTATTCTAATTGTATCTATTTTATTTGCGCAAATACTTTTAACTCATGCTTAATTGATTTTTTTTTATTTTACAATACACTCTTTTCCACATCTGGATACAAATTCTCCCCCTACCTAGAGTTGTGAAACATCTAAACTTTCTGTTATTCTACAGTCATTTGCTGTCAAACTGCCTCCTAATTTTCTTTTTTTAAAATTAAATTAATTTACTTTTTTATTTCAACATTCACTTTTATAAGATTTTGAGTTCTAAATATCCCCCCTTCCCAAGACAGCATGCAATACTGATATAGGTTATACATGTAAAAATCATATTAAATATATTTCCACATTAGTGAAGTTGTGAAACGAATCAGAGCAAAAGGGAAAAACCACGAGAAAGAGGAAACAAAAACAACTGAGAAAAAGAGCAGTTGGTCTGCTTCATCTGCATTTGGGCTCCATCCTTCTTGCTCTGCATGTTGATAACTTCTTCTGTCATGAGGCATTTGGAATTGTCTCAGATTATTGCAATTACTGAAAAAAACTAAGTCTATCAAAGTTGGTCATCGCACTACGTGGCTGTTACCGTTAGAATGTTGCTGTTACTGTGTACAATTTTCTCCTGGTTCTGCTCACTTCATTTCTCATCACTTCAGATAAGTCTTTCCAGGTTTCTATGAAATCCACCTACTCATCATTTCTTATAGCATAATAGTATCACGTTACATTCATGTACCACAGCTTGTTCAGTCATTCCCTGATTGATGGACATCCCCTCAGTTTCCAGTTCTTGTCAATCATAAAAAGAGTTGCTATAAGCATTTTTGTACATGTGGGTCCACTTCTTTAGGGGATTTTTTTCACTGAAAGAATGTATACTGCCTCCCTGTTCTGATAAGAAAGCAGATCTGAGATGCCTTGCCTTTGTAGATCTCAGGCTAGAGACTGCTATGTCGTAACGGAGCTTCATCCTACATTGGGTCCCAGAGGAACAGGGAAGTATCTTCACCCCTCCAGGGAATAGAAGGTCTATAAAAATAGGAGTCCTATGCAGATCATTCACTGAGGAGATAAAGGTTGTCCAGTCCTGCAGGCCATGGTTCTGAGATGCCTGGAGCCCATGGCTTTCTCTCCTCATACGCCTCATGGCTGCATTATTGTAATGGTGTGCCTCCTCACCCCAGACACACAAACACTGTGAAAGAGTATGATCCAGATTTAGGGGAGAAGTCTCATATTATGTTGCACTTAATAGTGGTTTTTGTTGTTCTCTGTTACTGGATGTCCTATGATGAAGAGTTAGTGGTGCCATTGCAGATGACTTATTGAAATGTGAAGACCAGGGTGAATGGCTTGGAAGCTATGACTGTGAGCAGCAAACCTGCTCCCCCAAACCAGAGTCTGAGAGTAAGTTAGGACCATGTCTTTGGGGAACTGCTCTGACAAAGCAGCCCTAGAGCAGAGTTAAGGAGCAACCCATAGACATTCCACTTTGAAAACAAGTGGGTTAGATTGCACAAAATAAAAAAAACCTCAAAACAAAAATGTCTACAATTCTTACTGTCAAATCGGTTACATTCTTAACATGTTGAGATATCAGCTTCTTTTGATGTATGGAACAAGGCCACCTTAACTCAAGAACTGCTTGAAAATCCGTTTCCAACATCATCACAGGAATGTGTCAGATACAACAAATTTATTTAGGATTCTTTTTGACTTCTGCAGATCATTTTGTTGTCTATTTATTCACCCTTGAGCCAGAAATTTCACCAAGAGATTTGGCTTTGTGAGAATTTGTTAAACAACTACTTTTCTTGAAGTTCACTTTTTTTTTATTCAGCTTATTAAGAATAAGCTCTTAAGCACTTACAATAGACCAAGCTTTTCATTAAGAACCAGGAAAACAACACCCTAGGAAAATGAAGATACTCCTTGCCTTAAGGAGGTTTATTCCTAACGGATGCTATGTAAGAGACGGGTGGCTACTAAGGGCAGACTTTTGAGTTGAAAGTTTCATGGGTGCCATATTATAGGAGCTTGATGCATACTTTCTAGTAGTAAGGGTGGGATTGAGACAATGATGGCTCCAAAATCTGGGGTAGGGTGAGGAGTGGGCAGTTAGTGGGTACATGTGGAATGCCAATGCACATGGTGAGATGCTGGAAATAAAGTGAACTGGGGACTGAGTTAGCCTGGATAGAGTGGGCCAGCTGAGGCAATTATCAGTCAGGAAGCATTAATTAAGCACTTACTATTTGTCAGGAACTTTGTTAAGTACTGGGAATTCAAAGAGGCCAAAAAAGCCCCTAACTTTAAGGAGCTTAGATTCTAACCAGGTGTAACAAGCAAGAAAATCTGTAAGTGCTAAAATAGATATGTACCAAGTAGATGAGAAGTAACCGCTGAAAGAATGTCACTGCCAGATAAGGAATTTCAGATGTCTTTTGCAGAAAATGGGATTTGACCTGAGGCTTTAAGGAAGCCAAAGAAACCTAAATGATAGAGTTGGGAGGGTAGTGCATTCAGGGCAGGGGACACTGTCATTTCAAAGGCCAAAGATGGGAAATGGAATTTTACTGGAAGGCCAGAAAGTAGGAGAGTTGAGCTGAAAGAAAATGGAGTTCCAGGTTTAAAAGAGTTAAACCCTCCAAGGTATTCTGTTTGGTGGCAAAGGAGCAGTGGAGAAGATGACCAGAGAGCTCAAATAAAGCAAAACTGGAATCAGCCTATCTAGATAGCCTGCCAAGCATCCCATTTAGAACTGCCAAAAACAGATCCATAGGTGAACAGAGCACTGGAGCATAATAGATTTATGGTGATAGAGTCCCACTTGTATCTCAGCAGATGACTTCATTCCCTGCTTTACTAAGAAAGTCCAGGCCATTACTCATGAACATTTTCCTCATCATGCTCCTAACATGAAAGTTCCTCTGAGTGTTAACCCATCCTCTTCCTCGTTGCTCCAGTCACTCAGGAAGAGGTAGCTCTTTTTTCTTTCTGAATTCTCATATTGTGCTCAAAAGCCCACCCTCTCCCATCTTTGCCATCAATCATCCCCTTTCTCTATTTCATATTCACTTTCCATCAACTATTTCTGAAAACATGCATGAGCACTCCACACTCCCACTCTATCTTTAAAACTAACAAATGAACAAAATACCCATTGAACTCTGTCATCTGCAAGGATGAAGCTAAAATCCTTTATCACTTCTCACTTTGACTGCCAAATTCCAAACTCATGGTCTCCATTTCTGTGTAACCCACTCGGATCTCAATCCAATGTAGTCTAATTTGGGCCTGACACTCTACTTTACCTGATGTCTTTGAAGTTCTCATTTGAACATTTATCAGTCTTTATGTGTCTTTATCTTACTGTGACTGCTGCTGCTGTCAACTACTTCACTTTCTAGATTCAGTTTTTCCCTTGGTTTTACATGACTTTCTCTTGATAGTTTCCTGTCTGTTCTGTCCTTTTGCATTATCTATCTTTCAACCATTGAGTTTAAGTTTAGATTCTGTCCTAAGGCTTCCCCAGTTGAGTATCAACTTACATTTTGGCATAATTTCCATGGAAAGTCATTTTGAATTCATATTCCAGGCAAACTGCTAGAAAACGGTATCTTAGAATGCTCGAAATCCTCGCCATAACAGAAAACAGAAGCCAAAGTGCCAGTTGTGGCTCAGTAGAAGGACATATCCCAGGTTCTGCTCAGAGAGGAATATACAGAAACTAATGGATGTCATCTGGCCAGAAACACTTGAGTCACTTGACCAGCCTGAATGCAGCCCTTAGCGTAAATATACAAAAAGACCACTATGAAAGTACTCTCCATTTTAGCTTCAATATCCATTGCAGAAGAAAAAAGAAGAAGAGAAAGTCTCCAAAGAACTTCCCAAACAACTTCATGGCAAAAAGGATATTAAATAACATATAATTGGAAACATCATTTAGGATTAAGAAACAAGAAAAGTTCCAAGCTTGTGCATCATACTGAAGTCTCAGTACAGCATATAATGAAGACTTTATTTGAGAAGGATCCAGAAGGTTATAGGACTAATGACCTGGAATATCATCTCCCCAAAGTAAAAGTGGCTTCATTTCTATCAAACTGGAAAGCACTAACTTGGCAGTGCGTTTGCTGTCAGATCACTGGCGGGGTAGTTGCCTATTAAACTCAATGCCAAATTAAAAGAACAAAGATGATGTGGAACCCAATTGAACAATAACTAGCAGATAAAGTAATACAAAGAATTGCCATCCAACATAATAGGAAATGAAAGTAAAACGGACCATCCTGATATCCTAAATACATTTAAGTGATGAAAATGAATCATTGTAACTGTGCCCGAAGAACCTCAACATGTGCGATAGTTCCATGTTCAGAGATAGAACGACAAGAAACAATTCTTTACATTATATATCAAATTGTAACATTTTATTGAAGAGGATGGTGAAAGCTTCTCAGCAGTATCACTGCATAAAAGTGAGAAATGGAGGAGAGAAAAGTAAGTTTACAAAAAACACTACCAATAGTAACTTTTGTGACCAGGACAAAATAAGTCAGAAGTATATAGAGAATATTTGAGTTGATTAAAAAATGGAATACCATCTCTTCTGCTTGGCATTGAAAGTCATTCATAATCTGGCTCCAGTCACTCTTTCCAGGCTGATTTCCCTTTCACTCACTCCAACTGGCCAATGTACTATTCCTCGAATTCAACACATTATGCCCCACTTCAGTGCATTTCTAGAGAAAGATAACTCCCTGCCAATGTTTCAAATGATCTCCCAATTCACTTCAATCTCTTACAATTTTTGGCATCTTTTGAGGCTCAGATTATATTCCAGGTATTATACGAAACTATCCCTGGACACATAGTTGCTTCTATTCTCTTCAACCTGAAAATATCTGTGGATGTAACTATTTGTTCACATGTCAGAATCTTCTCCCTCCCATAAAATGTAAGCTCCCTAAAGATGGAGGTTTAATTTATTTCCCATTTTTTTTGTCTTTACACACACACACGCACACACACATTGCCTAGCATGGTGTCTTACACACAATATGTGCTTACTCAATGCTTGGTGAGTTGAACTGGTCTGAAGTAACAGGAAATTGAAAGGACAACAAAAAGCACAAAATGAAAAAAAAGTGATGGGTAACAAATTGTATTCCAGACTCCTTCTTGGTGTCTATCTCTGATGGGCATTATGACCAAAATGCAGTGCCTGCAGCAACTGTTCTCCCTTGTGGGACCCCACAAAAGCTATACTTAGGCTAAGGCACTATGTGGGTCAGCTTTCCCTCAAAACTAATACCCAGATGGTCTAACTTCTATCAGTTATTCAGAGGGGGGAGTAATTCAAAGCCAAACATGTTACCAAAGATTTCCTTTCTTCATATCTGCTCTCTCTCAATGATTTACTTACTCTCTGTTTGGGGAGAGAGTAATGGATGCACACATGAAGATAAAGTAAATGACCAAATGAAAAGAAATAGAGGACATAGACAGAGGGGAAAGAGTTGACCTCAAGATCATGCCATTCTTGTGCCATTTTATGATGTCATCTGAGCAACCTGCCTCTAATCCCCACTTGACATATCAGGCTTCACTTTGCCTCTGTTTGGCATCTCTCTTGGTTTGGTAATCACTAAGATTCTCTGTCTTATCATTTTCTGAATTCAGCTCTCTTAGGCCATTTACGGTCTCTCTGCTTTCATCTACTAAGGTGTGGGGACTAAAATGTCTTTCCATGGCAAAGTCAGGTGAGCTCTTTTTAATCTTTTTAATCTCTGGTCAGTTATAAGCCAAAATGCCTAGCCAATAAAGCAAACCAGATAGTCTATTCTTCTGACTGCATGTATTTAGTGCTGATTCTAAGATCATTTTCCCAGACCACTATCAGAAACAAATGTTCAAATACTCAATTGACACGTGATTTTCTCAATATGAGTTTTTGATGCAATGATTTATGTTGAAATCCATGCCACTCTGCCTCCCTGCATAATTTGCATCAATTTCCCAAAGAGGATCTAGCCAAACTTCTAGCAGGCTCCCTAACTTTATATTTAAATTGTGAGGATATCACTGTAGCACATATAGTATCCACTGACTAAAACCCATTTGTGGTACATAACCAGATCATTGTTTATTTTCATACACTTCTATATTGAAATTCTGTACTCTGGTTCAGAATTCCTTAGGGTTAGAAATTCTTCTTACATCTCATTTAATCAAGTTATAGGAATGCCATGGACCCAAATCACAACTTGTAGGAGCAGAATTCTGTCAAAGGGCTATGGTTGTTTGGAAAATATAACATCCACTTCACTCCCAAGATTTGTTTTCTCTTATTGGGTTCTTCTGTTTCCTGAAACACTGGGAAGGAAGTGTATGTGTCTGTCTGTGTGTGTGTGTGTGTGTGTGTGTGTGTGTGTGTGTGTATGAATACTGTTTTTTCTTCCCTTTCCTGAGTTTTTTACTTACTATCAGTATGACTGGTACTTACCTTAGAATGAGAAAATTAGAGTGTATTCCCATACAAAGAAGGAATTAAAGATACTCTGACTGGAGAAAAGAAAGCTTGGGGCATGCAGCAAATGCTAGCTTTCTTCAAGTAGCTGGATGACTCCCATGGGGAATGGGAGTAGATTTCTCCTATTTGTTCCCATAGATAAGAACTGGGAGAAACTGATGAAGATGCAGATGTAGATGAATGGGTAAAGAGGTATTTTTAGCTAGATGTAAGGAAAAATAGAGATGAGCTACATGTAATTATAAGAAATAATTGAGATGGGCTATGCTTAGATACAAGGAAAATCTAACTAACACCTTGGTCAACTCAATACTGAAATCAAATGCTATTGCCGGCAATGAGTTTGAACTCACTAGAGGCTTCAGAGAAGCCATGGCCACTTGTTGATCCTACTCTAGAAGGAATATGTCTGCAGGTAGGGTTGGTTTAGAGCCCTCCTAGCTTCCTTCTTACTCTGAAATTCTGAGATAAACCAGCCTTCCCTCCACAACCCCCACCAGAGTTGAAGGATATGCAGTCATAGAATACTGAGTGTTCTTTTTTGATAGCTGCAAGTACTTCTGTTGTTATTTTTAAACATATTTAAAGGGAGAAAGAACTCAAGAAATCAAAGGGTATGTAGGCAAGAGGGAAGTTGTACACTTAAGGGTGAAATCAGGTCATACAGCATCAACAGTCCATGTCCAATATCTTTCAAAAGAGCTCACACTTAACTGACCAAAATATCCCCTGAATAGATCATTTCAGAATTAATAAACATACCCTCGACATGTGTGTGGTTGCCTGAAAACAATAACTGGCATGTGTTTACCATGTTATATCTCTATATATTATTCATTTGATAAATGAGAGGTAAAGGTCCTAGGTGTTATCTTCCCTCATCTCCCAGCTCCTTCTTCTAGAAGTAAGAAATCAGAGAGGTTCATGTACATGTCCATGGCCACACACGCAAGAATCAGAGGCAGGGCTCAGATCCAGGTCTTCATAGGGTCAGCTCCAGAACTCTAGGCTCCAAACTATTCGCCTTCTTAAGTTTGAGTTGAAATTCATGCACTTTGAAGTCAAATAAAAATGTCCCTTGTCTCAAAGATATTTGCATTAAACTTTTTTTTATAACATTCAGCTCACCCCAGCTGATACACAGCACATTTTCAATTAGCATCCTATTAACCTTTTGAAATTAGGTGTTTGCTTTTTTAATGGATTTGTTCTGAAAAGCTATCACTTAGAAAAAAAATGCATATTCTTTTTTTTCTTTTTAAAGTCTCCATCTATTTCCAAATGGATTTAAGAGGGCCCACACATGCAAACACATTGCAAAACAGGAAATTTATGGACTTAAAAAAGATGCCGTTTGAGAAGTAGAGAGTATGGATGATACTAGATACCTTAACTCAGTTATTTATTATGGCTGGATACTGAATTTGGCTCCAAGGATCCTGCAGGTAAGGCCAAAACGGAAACCCACTCCCTTGCATATTTTCCATTGTCTGGAAAAAGAAAGCAGACAATTCCATCTGTGGAGACAAGCTTTTTCCTGGAATGAAAATCAAGGACAAATTTATTTTGTGGGTCTCTCTGTGAGGGCCATTGAGTAACATAGTGGATAAAATCTTTAACTCCAAATTTCCAAAGCATTCATAAGCACTGTTTGAAGCCATAGTAATATCTTTCTAAAGGCTAACATGGTCTCAGACTTTAGTGAGAGTATGTATGGAGGCTAGGGCTGTGATAACAAAGTTTAGGTATTTTGCTTTATGATTTCGACCTCAATAATAGGAAGAAGAGATGCTAATCAATTGTTAATCCATTGCCCTTTGATTGCGAACAGCCTTCCTATCTATTCCCTGTCCATAACATGCCTCTTAGATGACTAGTCTCTTTTTATAGATTCTCCTTGCATCATTATTAGATCATTTCTGTCATGTCCTACTCTTCATGACCTTATTTGGATTTTTCTGGGCAAAAGTGCTAGAGTGGTTTGCCATTTTATTGTCTATCTGATTTTACATATGAAGAAACTGAGGAAAACAAGATTCAGTAACTGGACCAGGGTCACGTATCTAAAAGTGTCTGGGTCCAGATTTAAATTTAGTGCATCTCTTACCCTATTAGAATATAACCTCCTGTAAGGTAGGGCTTGTCTTGCTTCCATTTGTATATAGAGTAAATAAGTTACTCATACTTTTTTCATACCCATACATATGCATTAAGCTATAAGATCCAATGCTGCCACAAACTGAATCACAATGAATTTACATGGGAATACTCTAGAAAATGCCTTCATTGCACAGACCTTAAGGTACTCATTAGAGACTCAGAATCACAAAATCTGAAATTCAGAATTGCCTTTAGTGGCCTGTAGTTTAATCCATACTTGAAAGGAGTCCCTATCATAATATATCCAGTAAATAGCCCCCATTTTCTTCTTGTGGACCTCCAAGAAGGAGAACAGACCTCTCTCAAGGTAACGCACTGCACTTTTGTAGCATTCAAATTTGAGGATGTTTTCTCAAGTCTAAATTTGCCTCTTTCCCACGATGACTCATTAATACCGGTGCTACCCTCCGGGGCAAAGCAAAACACATTACTCTTTCATATAACAAAACAATATTCATGAACACATTTATGACTTCTTCCCTTCAACATGATTGTAAGTTTTCTCTTCTACAATCTAAACATTTCCAGTTATTTGACCCAATCATCTGAGGATAAACTCAAGGCACCATCCTGCTTTACTCCTCAACATTCTTTCCAGGTTTTCAAAGTCATTCCTAAACCATAGCAGCCAACAATGCATATACTACCCTAGGGATGTTCTGATAAGGACACAATCTGGTGAATTATTGTAGCCAGATTCCTTGACATCTTGCCTTGCCAATGCAGCCCAAGGTCATACTCCCTTGTCATTCTGCCATATCACATGGCCAACTAATGGCCATTAAATCCTCTTCTTTTTTTCCCTTCTTCATCACTATTATCTAATTATAGCACTCTCACCTTATGCTTTTGAAGCTGATGTTTTTACCCAAATGTATGTCTTTACATTTATCTGTATTATATGTATTTATGTTGGATTCAACTCAATGATATAGGCCTTTAAAGATCTGTGGAATCCCAACTCTGCCAAACATTATATTAGCTTTCCCTATCAGCTTGAGCTCATCTACAATATTGATAGGTAGGCAATATAAACATTTTTCCAAATCATTGATAAAAAAGGTTTTCCTGGAAGCAAGGACAGTTCTCCGGGGCACTCCAGAAGAGACCTCCTGCCATGTTGATATTGAAAAATTATAAATAGCTGTTCTTTGAGTCTTATCCTTCAAATAGTTGTGAATCCATTTGAATAAATTAGCATCCAATCCATAACTCTCTATTTTCATCATCATCATCAAAGCTATCATGGGATACATTATAAAGAGCTTCACTCTAACTAAGTGAAGACTATCTATAATGTTCTCATTCTCTACCATTTAAATAATCCTGTCAGAAAAAGAAATGACCTTGGTTTGTAATGGTCTATTCTTATTGGATTAATGTAGGCTTTTTGAAGTCATTGCATCCTTTTCTAGGTTTTTTCCCAGCACCTCTTTAATGACCCATCTTCCTAGAAATCACAGTCAAGTTCTCTGGCCTGTTGTTTGTAGACTTTATTCTCTTACCCATATCCCACCACGTACCATTTTAGATGGACGTTTGCAATTTTCTAATCCTGTGGAACCTCCTCTGTTTTCACTGATCTTTCAAATACCACCAAGAGTGACTCAGCAAGCATATCTGTCATTGTTTATTTTCCTCCAAGATCCCAGGATTTAGTTGACTTGGGCCTGGTGACTTGAATTTACTGAGGGGAGCTCAGTGCTCTTTGGAAATATTCTTCATATAATGGTTTTCAGTTCCTCATTCCCTATGTTTATTTGGTCATTTATAGTGTTAAGCTTGTTTTCCTTCATAGAATAACAAGAATCAGGAACAGAGATCAGCTTCTCTGTCTGTGCTTTGTGTTCCTTATCACTGTTCCCCCTCAACCCCCTATCATGTCTACCTGGCCCTAGATCACCTTTGATGCTCCCTTTTCTCCCAGTGGAGCTAAAACAAAACCCACCACCAAACTCACTGGTCATCCTTGACTTCCCTCATCCTCAGTGAATTCAGGGATTTGAAAGTTCCTGACACCTCTTAGCTAAGACTATGCCACTCTTATCTGTGGGTCATCCTCTACCTGGCCTGCCTTCTACCTTATGTACATTGTTTATTGTTTCTCCCTCCAATTCTAAATGGTGCAGAGAGTTCCTTTGTTATATTCATTGGTCTATTTAGAACAAATCTCCCTAAACTTTTTTGAAGCAAATGCCCCTTTGGCAGGCTGATGAAGCTTATATTTGTTCAGTCGTTATTTAGTTCTGTCAAAGTCTTTGTGACTCTGTTGGGGATTTTCTTGGCAAAGGTACCCTAGTGGTCTATTCTTTTCTTCTCCAGTTCATTTTAGAGATGAAGAAACTGAGGCAAACAGAGGTAAATGACTCACACAGCTAGTAAGTTTCTGAGGCCAGATTTGAGCTCACAAAGATGAGTCTTCTTGACTTCAGGCCTGGAAGGCTATCTGCTATACCACCTAGCTTCCCTGAATCCTATAGATGATTTCTTAAAAGGATTATTTTAAATATATAAAGTAAAATACATATGTTTACAAAGGAAACCAATTACATTGAAATATAGCTTTCAAAATACTTCTTAAAAGTTCATGATTTGTAGGTTTAGAACACCAGCATTAAAGAGATTGTATTTTTCCTCATTGTAATTTTTTCCATTCCTGTCTTCAGAATTTTATCCTTGAGCATTTCCCATCCTTTTGAACTGACTTTCCCAGAAGACTTCTATTCCCTGAGAGCATACTTCTCTTTACTTTGAAATATGTTTAATCTCCTCTTGCAAAATTTGGCTCCCAACGTTTTCCCCCTTTCTCTACCTTAAATTGCAAATTGTCCTGGCCACTTCCCCTTAATGTCCCCAATTCCATCCCAACAACCAATGAGTCCTATTTAATGAGAATCCAGTTGACAATAAGATTTTACCATGTTATTTCCTCTTCTCTCTTTAAAAATGATACTACCTACATACCAGACATGAACCAAAAATACCATTCAATGGTGAGAACTTGAGTATGGCTAATATTATCAGCTATGGTCATATTCTACTGCTTCTCAGAATTCATCATGCTCCAGAAATGGTCAAATATTTTAAAATCTAAAGAACATTATGCCATTGCTTCTTTGACAAAGAGAAGAGGTAGAAGATATCGTAAGATCTCAGAATGTGGAGGAAGGGATGGAGGGGTAGCATAAGGTAGAAAAAGGCAAAGAGGACAGAAAACAGAGTAGGGTGAAAAGGAGAAGGAAGAAAAGGAGGAAAATAAACACAAGGGATGGATGAGGAACTAAGAGAGGAGGGAGAGGAAGGTGAAGAGGAAGAAAGACAGGCAGGAGATTTCCAGCTTAGAGTCTTTCCTCTGATAACCCATAATAATGGTACCTAGAATTTGCACTTTCAGGTTTGTAAAGCACTTTATAAATATGACCTCATTTGAAAAAATAACCCTGGGATGTAGGTGTTACTTCTATCCCCATTTTTACCAATGAACAAAATGAGGCAGGCTGAGCAGCTGGAAAGAGACCTGATTTGAACTCAGACATTTCTGCTTGCAGCCCCTGGAGGAAGTGGCTGCACTTTTCTGACCCTCAGTTTCTTCATCTGCAAAATGAAAATCTCCATCTCTGTATCACCTTCCTCGTAGATTTGTTGTGAGGGAAATGTTCAGAAAACCTCATGACGCATTGGCTATTGTTGCTTCTGTGTGCCAAGCAGGAGGGAATGAACATGTGTAAAAGAGCACAATCTCTTCCCTGAGGGAGCTTCCAGTCTAATAGCCAGGTAAGATACGAACACGTATCAGTGGCAATGGAGGTAGATGGCAGTACGTGCATAGAAGAGGGCCGGATGATCTGGAATAAAGTGATTCTAGAGGGAGAAGCCACTTGCAGCTTGAGGAGAGGGGTCAGTTGGGGGCGGGGGTGGTCAGCCAAGGTTATAAGTATGAAAGGGGCTTTCAAGAGAGTGAGAGTTTTCAAAAGAAATATTGGGAACAAGGTGCTCCAACAGACAGAGGGAGGTGAAAGCAAACTGGACCTGTGACACAGTGAATCAGAAGCATTAGGTGTACAAAGAGGCAAGGACAATTGCTTCCATATATGAGGATGTTGTCCTTGTCTCCCTATTCCTTTTCAAAGAAAAAATCAATTAAATTACCCTTTGTATAAAAATTTTAATTGATTTTTTGGTTCAGCGGCCATTGCTATGACAAGATTTCCCCTGCCTGGCCTCCTATGTTGTGACAAAGCTTTGGATTTGGATAAAGGGAGAAGCAGCTTGTCTTTGAGCGTCCGTGATGGAGTCACATATGAACTAAAGGATTCAATGTATTTGTAACTAAAGTGAAGTGACACATCACAGTGTGTATCGCTTCAGCAATCATGAAAATAAAATCATCATAAGAAAATTTGGAGCTGGCCCTCAGAAAATTGCTTTACTTTTCCTTGGAGAAGCAGAAGGCCTGAATTTTCTGCTTCCTCTCCCCACAACTACTTGTTGGCTAAAAATTAGGGACAGCAAAGGTGCCCAGTGGTTAGAGCACTGGGCCTGGAGTTCAGAGGATCAGAGTTCAAAGCGGTATTCTGTCATTTTCTAGCTGTGTCCCTTACTCTCCATTGGCCTCAGTTCCCTCATTGTAGAAGAATAACTACAGCCCCTCTCTCACAGGGCTGTTCCAAAGACGAGGTGAGGTCACATCTGTAAAACACTTAGTCTGGTTCCTAGAACATAGTAGGCGATTAAGCAATGCTTATTTCTCTCATTTCTGCTTGTGAGAATCTTAGCCAGCTTCTCTCCCCCTGGAGGTCTTGGTTTTCTCTCCGACAAAATTAGATTGAAATGATCCTGAAGGGGCCTCTGACTTGAAAACGTTGCTTTTAACAATGCATTGGTTTCCTTTAGTGAGCCAGCTCTTCTGATGGTTCTCCAATGGTGAGCAGGTAGCTTGGGACAGAGGAAGGAGTTCTGAGCAGGGTAGCTGCTATCAAAGGCCAGCTCTGAGACCTACTAGCTGTGAAATGCCCTAGGAGAGACATAACCTTTCTATGCCTCAGTGTCCTCACCTACTAGATGAAGATCCTGGACCACATGGCTTCTGAAGTCCCTTCCTGATCTACATCTATAATCCAAAAAATAAAATTACAGCACCAAGTTTGTGTCCAAGTTAGCATTCATTGCCCAAAGTGGGCATCTGTTTCTAACAGTGAGCCTACTTTGCAGCTACCTGATGGGGGGGAGGGATTTCCATACTTATCACAATTAGTTATAGGTCCCTCTAGAGACTACATGGAAAGACTCAAGAGTGTTTACTCTTCACTTGAATGTTCCCCATTCCTTCATTGAACCTTTACTTGGGCCTTCATTAGCTAGGATTGACTTGCCTGGAATGATGATGCGAAGACTACTCTTGCTCCATGGGTGTTCCCAAGCCTTATGACTACACAGCCAGCCTGGTGATGAGCCAGTTACTGTGCTCCAGGCCCTATAATAAGGGCTGGTGGTACAAAGAACAGAAGAAGCAGTTCTGACTTTGTTACATTCTCATGTTCATAGCAACATGCAAAAATATTCTATTTGATGTGGCCTAATGGGGAGGTATTAGTAATAGGAAGTGTGGAGGTCAGGAAAACCCTCCTAGAGGTGATGGGACTTTGACTGAGTCTTTAAGAAGCTAAGGGACTGAGGTGAGGAGGAGGGGGCCGGCATTCCAGGAAAAGCAGACAGTCAATGCAGAGACATACTAATGAGAACAGTCAGTAGGGTTTCCCAATGTCTTCCAGATTTACTCAGTCATATGGAAGTAGGAATGAGGGGGGAAATGCTGAGAACACTGTAGAATTGGGATTCAACAAGGTGAGATGAGAGTAGTGTAAAGGATCAAGGAATCGGAAGGTTGTGAGAGGGAATGGAAATGAAGGTGCGAAGCTGATGGCCAGGGAAGGCATGGAGAGGTAGCAAGACTGGAAGTCAGAGTGGGGACAAAGAAAAGGGCTAGGGTCCCCAAGGGACAGGACAGAGGAAAGGACTCTAGATCATTGTCAGCTGGAAGAAATCTGAAGTTCATAAACATGGAAAGAGCAACCCTCATGGGTATGAAGAGTGTGTAGTTGGTTACTTAAATGATCTCACAGGCCTTTTGTAAGACTTCACTTCTTGAGGAAGAGAAGAAGGTTATGGGAATTGAAAAGACTGATGAGTATAGAAAGTAGGCTATTTGTATACATAGTAATAGAAAGTGTATGTATTTGTACACATGCCAATAGAAGGTATATATATATTTTTATACATAGCAATATGCATGTTGAAGTCCACTTCTATGAGCTCAGAGTTGAACTATCAAGAAAGATGATGAGACAGACAGAACTCATGAAGGAAAGAAGGGAAATGCCCTGCAGACTTGCAGATAATGTCTAGATGCACACTGCTGGGCCCAGACTTGAAGCTCCTTCTGAATCCTATGACCTCTCAGACCTTGCTTCTTCCTAACACAGGACCATCTATCTCCACACTATACTGCAGACACTGTAAGAGAATGGCAGACAGTCAGACGCAGACAGCATTTCTCTGACATGAAGGTGGGCAAATATAGTTTATTCCCATAGATTTCATTGGTCTCTCATGATAGTTTTAGGAAGTCAGCAAACCAAGCATTGTTATCCTTACGTTACGGACCAAACAAAAACTTGGTAAGAGAAGTTTGCTTGGTCATACAACAAGAAAGCCCCAGAGACAGAACTTCAGCCTGAGTCTCTCCTGTCCTCAGATGTCAGGCTCTTTGCACATAGTCACAAGATCTCTCAGGCCAAGAAAGGAATCATTCTGTCCCTGTGCCCATCTGAAGAAGGGCACTGAGCTCAGTTTTCTAAAGACAATCACCCCAATCATATACATATAACCATCCCTTCTCTATGATCCCTCAAGGTAGCATGTAGCGTCATTAGAATTCTAGACCTGAGGGCATGAATAACATTTAAAAAACCATTGAGACAGTTTGGTGCAATGGGACAGATCCTGACTTTGGTGTCAAGGGACCTGGTTTCAAATGTCAGCTCCATCACATCTACTTCTGCGACCATGGGGAAATCATCAGCCTCTATGGAGTTTGCCTTATCTATGACAGGAGGGTCTTAGACTAGATGATCTTGGAACTCCCTCTCAGTTTTAAATCTATGATTCTCTGCTCTTCCTGCAGCCCAGCTAGAGAGAAGACTCATTATATATGGATTATTCTATGTACAGGCAGAATTGGAGTCCTCTTTCCCATCAGTAGCCAAATACAGGTAGAATCGTCATGCATTGCCGTCCCTCCAAAAAGAACAGGACAAAATAGACAGGCCTAGGAAAAATCTGCATGCTGGGTTGGTGAAGAAGCTCATCTGGATTTCAGTCCACTTTCAATGCCCAAGGAGATTCTCTCAGATAACATGATATTAATAACATCTTGTCAAACACTGAACTGACAACTCACATTCACCTGCCACATCCCACTTTCTTTGCCCGGGGTTCAGTACTGTAGTTCTTTGTATAGAGCAAAGGAAAAACATTTATTTAAATATGAAGTAGTCAGCACATTGCAAAAATATACTGTGTGAGTAAAAGAGGCTCCCAGAGTTGATTATGTCTTTACTTGGGATTAGAAGGCCTTAAGGCTGATTTAATTAAACAAAGCAGGGACACCTTCCTAAACCCCAAGTCAGGGCTATTCTAACCCCGTCACATGCCCTGAGTCTGGACAACCCTTGATTGTGAGCAGTTAAGCAAATCCAAGCTCCTTAAAAAAGCAACAGACAGTAGCATCATACCTGGTTTGCCCTCCCCCAGATGCAGAGTTTCATCTCTGGAGACTTCAGATGCCTGTCAAGAGCACAGTGATTAACTACCTTGTCAGGAGGCCTAGGGTAATAGAATTAGGAGAAATCAATCTTGGGCAGACAGGCTACCAAGCCCACTCAGAGGAGCTGGTCGCACAGGGACAAGTTGCCAGTGGCTATTCCAAAGGGCCATGTTGCTTATGAGAGAGAAAGTCTCCAGGGTTTATGAAAAGTGACAGGTTTGTTGAGACTAGGGCCTCCCTAGAGTCAATACCTACTATCCCAACCTCAAGAAGTGCCCGGTATACAACGACCAAGAAATGAGTTCTTACAAAGAACAGTGAAATCATTGAATTTGATGTTTAGAGAAAGAACATAGGAAAAACCTATGATTTCTGTTCATTCTAGATTACTATAAGTAACATGAATGATTCTTTATGGGAACCTCAGATTTGGAAGCAATGAGAGGGAAAATAAACATGTAACACCTACTATGCGTTGGCGCTACGCTCAGTGCTTTACAAATATATCTCATCTGATCCTCATAACAAACCCCAGAGGTAGGTGCTATTATCCCCATTTTACAGTTGAGGAAACTGAATTTGAGTGATTTGCCCAGTCTGACACAATTAGGGAATGGCTAAGCCTTGATTTGAATAAAAGACCTGCTTCCTGGTCTAGTGTCCTATTTCCTGTACCACTAGCTGTCTCAGTGGAAGCCAGACAGACAGACAGATGGACAGATGGACAGAAAGAGAGATGGACAGATGGATGGACAAATGGATGCATGGATAGAGACAGCCAGACAGGTAGAATGAACAGTTAGTAAGAGTTTGTTATATGCTAGGTAGAGTGCTAAACTGCTAAGTTATGGAGATACAAATATAAACAAACAAAATGGTCTCTGTTTTCAAGAATGGGGAAAGTAAAGGTGAGAGAGAAAATAGTGTAGTAAAGGGCACTTGCACAAGGAAGAGACAGCTGCTGGGAATTCCAGAACAGGGATCAACTTGGGATTGATGTGAGCATGGCTGAAGTCCCTCATGAACAGGATGTGCAGCCTCCAAAGTCACCAACTAGGAGAACAGGGCTTGTGGGCAGACTGCTTCATAGTGTGAGGGCTGTTGGAGAGAGGAAAAGAAGTCCAGATAGGGTTGAGTTTAACACAAACCTATCCATTAATGCCCCAGGGACAAGACAGCCGCTGCTTAAGCTGCTTCACAGCCTCGAGTGAGGGAGAACCTCCTGAGACTGCTGCTTCCACATGGGGGTAAATCACATTAGCAGGGGGGCTTTGCTGCGGTTTTTTCTGGCAGTCCTGTCTCTTTGTAGTTTTTTTACTCACTGCTCCTTGAACCCAGGTAGAAGGAAGCATGTGGCTGTCATTAGTTAAATTAGGAATAATCAACAAGAGAAGAGACTTGTCCACCCAAAAGTGATGCAGTCGCTCTTGGACCATGGTCTTAGGGGATATCAGTAGATGTCTGAAGCTATGCCTAGTGGGCAACTGGAAATGCAGAGTGAAGCTCAGAGGAGACATTAGAGGCTAAAGAAACAACCTTGGAGGGCCTTCTCAGAGATGTAATCTCCTCAGCTAGGGAATAGAGGATATTTTCAAGGGCCAGACTATGGAAAGAGAGCAGCAGGGGCTAAGAGACAAACCTCCAGAGACCCTCTTGAGATCAGAAGACGAGCTAGCCACATTGTCTCAGAGCAAAGGTAAGTATTGGTGGCCACATGGGAGATTTGTTTTTAACCCCATTACTCTAGAAGATTTGCTACAAAATCCTAGAGAAGCCGGACTCTCCATCAGGGAAAGCAGATTTAGAAGGATGTCATCATCAATCCTCAATGTACCAGATACTGAACAAGTAAAAAGCATTCACTCCCTTTATTGTTACCATTCTCATGGCAGCATTGTTACTATTTCCACAGTGATCATGGAGCACATTTATATAATAAGTCAAGGTTTCCAAAGCACTGTGTCAATTTTCTTCAAAATGATCTTGTGAGGAAGGTGCTCCACTTACAATGAGATGACTGAGTCTTAATAAACATAAGCGATCTCTCCAGGCTCATCTACCCAGTGAGTGACAGTGTAATGGAAGAGAACTGGATTTCAAGCTGAAACATCTGCTTCAGATCTCAGTTCTACTTCTTGGATCCTTGTGAACTCAGAAAATTCACTGAATCTCTCAGGATCTCAGTTTCCTCATCTGTAAAATGAGAAACTGGAACCTTTGGAATGTGAGGTCCAGGGATATGATTCTATCTTTGTTTTGGCAAGTCGTTTAAGCCCTTTGGACCACAGCTGCCTTCCTTCTAAGATGAGGCTATCAGACTAGTTAATCTCTTAGGTGACTACTGATTCTAAGTCTGTCTGAAATTGGATTTCAATGTAGGTTTCCTCACTCAAAATCCAGAGTTTTATGCATGACAGCAGTGGCAGGTAGATATTTTATGTCATTTGGACAAGCACATTGGACCATTGTGCCCAGCGAGAAAGGATATGTTGGATAAGAATGGTGTTTTATCATACCCCTCAAATATCATGTCTACTCCATTTCTAAATAGAACCGACTCTAAATCTATCATGTCACTAAGGAACAGTATAGAAAGAATCCAACTCCATGAATATATCATGACCATAATTGGAAAGTGGTTAAAATGTCTCTGAATCCCCACCCATTCCATTTCATGGAATCCAACAAATGGAGTGGTTACAAGACTGGCCATAGACATAGAGAGCAAGGAGCCACGTGTCTTGTGTTATGTCAGGAGCTATAGGAAAGGCCTTCAAACTCATCAGTTGGCTGAGTAGTGATGGGAATTTCATAATTAGGTATCTATTCCTTTGGGTTATGGCTCAACCTTTATTCAAAATAGGAATACCCAAGTGGAAAGGACCAAGGAGAGGTGAAGGCAGGCAGAAAGTAACAAACTCTGTTGGTTTCCTAACATTGCTGAGAGGTTGAAATCTGGGCCTTCCAAACTAGATCATGAGGGAAAACTGGGTAAGTGGGACCTCAGATTTGCCTTTTCCCACTATGAGATGACCCTCCACCAATTGCTTTTGAAGAACAGAATATTTTTCTATTTTTAGTTTGTGGAATTCTGAGAAATATCTTGCCAGGGACTCAGAAATATAGCAACAGGATATCTTGTAATATTTCTTTATCCTGTTATTTAAACACCCATACAAATGGCTGTCCCTTTGCAGGATAAAGAGGCTCATGGTTCTGAGGGTAAGCACTGCCACCTCATGGTTTGTCTTGTCATTACAGCCCTGGTAAAAACAAAATCTTGAGTTTAACATAAACCTTACATAAAATGAGGACAAGTTGAATGACTTGAAATTTTGTAGATATATAAAAAATGCATGTACAGTGCAAGGCATAACATTTTTATTTCATGTGTAATCAGTCTTTGTATACTAACTGGCTCATTAATGGTATGATTTCTTAAATATGAATGAGGTTAGATCTATTCTTAGATTTTTGTTTCAAGATACTAACTCATTTGGGACATATAACAGAAAGACCAATATTAATTTATTGCATCCTTATGCACAGTAAAATAAATAAAGAATTATCTTAAACTATTAAGATGGCAAGGGAAAAAAGCCAAGATGGCTCTTTTCTTTTGGTACATTTTCATTAGAATTGCTGTTCCACTAAGTGCATCCAAATATCTATCTCCTTGGAGATTATTGAAGGTTAATGTAAACTGAATAAACTTCATCTTATTTGGGGATATATAGCTATCTAGATATAGATATACACATACAAACATATACAGTACATATATGTATATGCATACATATATGTATATATACATGTATACATACATATAGTATATCTCAGCCTTTATCATTGCTGCTCATCCTTCATTCTCCAAGACCACCAGTGACATCACCGCCATGGTGAAGTCATTTGAAGATGTTCTCATGTAGAGTGCTGAAGAACTTGGCATTCAATGACTTCACTGAAATGTGCAAGCTGCTTGACTTTGGACAAGCCATTTACTTTCTCTGGATCTCAGTTGGATCATCTTCCAAGTGAACGCATGAGCTTATACTCAAACTATAATATGTTGCAATCCTTTAACAAAATTTTTTTAAAAGGTGAAAAAAAAACCATTAAGCTACTACTAGATGCATGACCTTGTGAAAAAGTGTTGGGTAAGATAAAAAAAAAGTTTATCTAAGACCTGATCCCTGCCTCTTGGAGCCGACAGTCCATTGGGGGAAATATGGCACCAATGTAGATAAACAGAATATATAATAGTTCATGATCTATCCACTGGAGATTTACAATGCCAAGTGTTCTGCAAAGTGTCAAGGAAAGAGACCTTACCACAGGAAGTCTTCTGTAGAAGGTAGCTTGTGGAATGGGTATTGAAAGAGTAGGAATTGAAGAGACCAAGATAGTAAAGAGCCATATCCCAGTTATAGGAAATCACATAAACAAAGGCATAAGAGTAGGAGAGTTGAGGTCATTTTCAAGGAAGAATCATCTGATGCATCTGGACCAGTGTTTCAATGAAGGCAATAACATGAGGCACATGAAGGATGATAGGGGATCTTAGGTTGGATAGAATCATAAATGCCAAGCAGAAGAGTTCAATTTGGAAATGGAATCCAGTACCTGGAAAGGGTTAGTGGAAAGAAATGGGAACTTGCAATGAAGAGAAGAGATTTTATGGTGGACCTTTAGAGAAGATTAACTGACTCCACTCCCTTTCTTTTTTATATAGCTTTTCCCACTATTCCCAAAATAAGTCTTACTAAACTTAGACTTAACCTGTGTGGCAGAAGGTTAACTGACTCCACTCCCTTAACTGAATGTTAATGTTCTTTAAGCATTTATAGTTCTACCATGTAGAAAAGGAAAGCAACATTTTACATAGTTCCAGAGGGTAGATTAAAGAGCAATGGAGGCAAGTTACTAACAAGTGGAGACAAGGTCATCATTAAAAAGATATCCCCAGCCATTAAATTTTTCTTGGCAAAACAGCAATGGAATGGACACTAGAAGCAATGAGTAACAAGTGAAACACTGGATGCCCGGGGGAAGGCATGAGCTCCCCCAGACTGGAAGCCTTCCAGTGGATCTGAATGACAACTTACCAATGATTTTGTACAAAGGATTCTAGCTCAAGTATATATTAGACCATGTGCACTTCAATGTCTCTCCTATGCTCAAATTCAGGAAACTATGGAAAATTGTTGTGTGAAGGAATTACATGAATTCATAGATACTTTAGATGCCACACAGGTTAAGTCTAAGTTTAGTAAGACTTATTTTGGGAATAGTGGGAAAAGCTATATAAAAAAGAAAGGGAGTGGAGTCAGGGAAACTATGATGCAGCTATTTTAGAAATTCATGTAGAGTTATGACAGCCTTGTGCCAGGATGGTTACAGGGAGGATAGAGAGGAAAGGGAAACTTTGAGAGATGATGCATAGATGAATTCACTGAGGGTACCCTAAATTAAAAAAAAAATAAATGAAGAGAACAGTCTCTAAGCTATAGACCAGTGAGCTTGAAATGTGATTTACTGGAAAAATTCAAGAGAGGAACAGATATCACAGGCAAATATCTCTCTAAAACTGCCATTACCAACTGCCAATGTTGTTTCATCATAACAAACTGACTTTCTTTCCTTTTATGACAAGACTGCCAAACTAGGATGAGGAAAATATCATAAATTTAGTTTATGTATAATTTGACAGAGCCTTTGATATAGTTACTTCTACTATTATTGTGGAGAAGATGGCAAGATGTATATAAGACAAAATTGCAGTTAGATCTGTTTAAAGAATCAAAGAATATTTTTGAATGATTCCATGTTAAAGTGCCAGGATGTCTCGACAGGAATATTCAAAGGATCTGGACAGCACTGCACTAGTTGACATTTTTTAAATCAGTAATTAGAATAAAGTCATAGATAGCATGCAGGGAATGCATTTTTCCTGTTTTTCTATCCCCAGCACTGAGCACTTAGTGACTGGTGCTTGTTAAATGTCGATTGATTGATTAATGATCAGATTTGCGGATGACAAACAGCTCATAAGGAAAACGAACACATTGAATGGCAGAGAAGGGAACATAATGGACTCTGACCATCTAGAGCCGGGGCCTATCTAATGAGAAGAAATATAGAAGGCAGAAATGGAAACTCTTTCACTTGAGCCGCCACACCAAACAAACTTTTTAAGTTTAAGTTGGGAGGGTCAGGGTTAGAATAGGAGCTCTTCTGAAAAGCTCTGGGAGACTTGGTGGTCTTCAAGTGCTGGATTGTGAGGCAGCCAAAAATTCTAGATCATCTTGGGATTAACAATCCCAAAATTCCAGGAATAGGGTAGTGGCCCTTCCTCTGTCCTCTGCTCTCATCTTCCCTCATGTAGAGTCTGGTACCATGATTAGAATTTTGATAAAATAAAGAGTATTCAGAGGAGGGAATCCAAGATGGTGAAGGATCTAAAGTATATGTCAAATGAGGATCAGTTCCAGAGGAGATTAAGACTTGGGGGTTATTCAAGGAATCCACCTTTCACTATTCAAGAAATCTACCAATCACCGCCTGAAAGAGATCCAAAAAGAGAAACTCCTAGGAACATTGTGGCCAAATTCCAGAGTTCCCAGGTCAAGGAGAAAGTATTGCAAGCAGCTAGAAAGAAACAATTCCAGTACTG
>CM053771.1:551929346-551965115 GCA_028658325.1 Potorous gilbertii | reverse complement strand
TTGTCATCTTGGGCATTTTGTTTTCTGCATTTAAATACGTGATTCTGTGAGGGGTCTACAGGCTTCAGCAGACTGACTCCTAGAGGGACCCAGGTCATCAAAAAGGGTGAATCATCCCTGACAAGCCCCACCCCTCATTCGACTCTAATCTGTGAGCTCACTCTTCAATGCTTCCGCAGTCATCATTCTGGGCGTTTTTGTAAGAATGTTACCATAAGGAAGCAGTTCTCTCTGTATAAAACGAATACACTAGAGTACTATATTAGAACAAGAATTATTTTGCTTAGTATCAACTAAAAAGATTTTCCATTGAAACTGGAAAACTAAGATCTAAAAATCTCAGCTGAGTAGTGAGGAGAGAAAAATGGAAGTTCTGGGTCTTGGGATGGCAGAATTTGGAAGGTGAAATCATCTCCTTAGCCTTTGGTTCTAAATAAAAGGAAAACAGTTTTGACCTTGAAACCTGCAATGAGTAGAGGCAGAACGACCTACTCGCCTGCCCTCCCCCCACCCAGACCCTACCCATCTGCCGTGACTTTAAAAGTGTTAAGAACCTTTTTTCCTGAAATCAGGTTCCTTTCAACTTGAATCCATTCAGCTCAGCTTCAGCCTTTAGAGCCACATGGAGCAAGCTGAAAGCCTTTTGAAACTGCTAGTTCTTCAAAACTGTCAACAAGCATTTATGAAGTGCCTACTATGATCCAGGCCCATACAAGGAACTCACATTCTAATGGAGAACACAACAGGTAAATTGCTGTGTGCATACATGACCATTATAGAGTAAAAGGGAAGAAGTCTTAGAGTGATGACCCTGGTGGAGAGGGAGGGTGAAGAAGACTTTCTGCAGACGCGGTACTTTATCGAAATCCTGAAAAATTCAGGTGCCTAGTTAGGAGACTGGATACAACATTTGAAGGCAAATAGCATCCCCACCATGCAACCTTCTCTGCTTTAGGTTAAACACAGCCAGCTCCTGCAAGGCATCTTCCTAACATGGAACCTAAACTCCTTCACCAAGTAACTAGGCAGTCAAGAATTTATTAAGGGCCTACTATGTGTCAGGCACTGTGTCAGCTACTGGGAATGCAAAAAAAGAAAACAAAAACATGGATATTATTTCCTCCTACCTCCTCATCAACCTCTCTCAAACGTCAAGGCTCTGAGTAAAGTGGAGCAGTTCTTGTTCCCCTAGATCCACCTCATCATAAACAGACATCTGTAGGTCTCTCTAGTGCTTTCAGAAATCTGGACCAGAAAGGGATTTCAGAGTCTCATCCTGCCCTTCCACTTTACAGATGAAGAAACTGAGATAGGGGAAAGGGTCTTGGGTCTTCTTGGCTCCCATTTGTCCCTCAGACTTCTCTGACTTTGAGTCATGTAATTGGGGTTGGAGATGGAGGAAGAAGTTGTTTTTCCTTTGGCTTTTCTAGGTGTGTGTGTGTGGGGGGGGGAGTGTACTTTCTCCTCCTTTGACCTGTGAGGACTTCTTAATGACAAGGTGAACATAATTCTTGAGTTTGGAACTCATTCCCATTGACAGGCAGCCTGGCATCAGGGAGTGAGGCACTGGGCTGTCTCTGAATTCTAATCAATGGAATTTAGAGACAGCATCCATTGCTGGGTGCCTAGACAGAAATAGATTCTAGATTTATTCTGTGTTTGCTAGTTTAAAACACCATTGCAGAGTCAGAGATTTATGTGGGGAGACAACAACCAAAGGCCTGTAGATTTTATCTTAGCAGAAGCGTAAATTCCATGCCATGTGGACAGAATTTCAAATAGGAAGTTCTGATTTCCTAGTTATGCATATGGATTATAGACACAGTGTTTACTTGGGCAACTTTCTGGGACTCCCCTCTCTGAGGCTCAGATTCCTCATCTTTTCAATGGGAGGTGGTTTAAATTAGAGCAGGAATTATTAACCAGTTGTGTTACTTAGTCAGAATGATAGTTTCAAAATGTGTAACATGTTACATAGCTTTGTAAAGAATACTAACTGAATTTATATGTACATATTTAAACCCTATCTCAAAGCCTACTGGGATGGGATGCTCTCTTTCATGGTGGAGCTGAATAGCCCTTCCTATGGAAGGAGTGGGATAGAGATTATAAGAGGTGGGAGGGAGAGTTTCAATTTTTGATCAGGTCTTCTTTGAGGACTCATCAGTGGGGTGCTCTCAGCTTTCAGAGCTGACATGGATGAGGCCAAGCCTCCTTCAGATTTTTGAAGAACGACATTCTGGGAAGACATGCGAGGAGTGGGTCATCTTCATCATGACTCTAGCCCAAGCTTGTTCTCTGGAGATTTTTGGGAGACTCTCCTTAGACCTAATCCCAAACCCTCTTTCTTGATCAGGCTGAGCTATCTTCTTCCCAGGGGAAGAAATCCTTCACTCTGTATTGTCTGGTATATGTTCTCCTATATGTACTTTTTCTGATTTATTTTCCTATGATTTAGATAAATGGTATTATTTGCCATTGTCTCCATGTTCATTGCGGAACTGCTATTAGGTGGAAAGGTTTCAAGCCTTAGATTTATAGAGCTTGGGACTTCCTTTCCTGCTCCCAGAAATGGCAAAGTAATCAAAGCTTAGATGGAATGTAATCATATGTCCCAGATGAATAATATTGAAGGGAGCAGATAGATTGAAGTCCAGTTTTGTTCCCCTCTCTCCAAAGAGAACAGAGTGGCAGCCTCTGGTCCCAACCTCTTGTTGAGCCCCCATCCCAGCAGAAATAGAAATCTCTCTGGAAAAAGGGTGTAGGGAGTGGGGAGAAGAGGTCAGATATATCTGTTCTGCCTCCATTCAAGTTAAAAAGAACAACTCCCTCTATATTTGTGGACTTCTCTACATATGTAGTGCCCATTCCTCCACTCTCTCTATTGTTAGACATGGAAGCTCTGACCATAGGAATATAATTCATATTAGCCATCATTTATATATAGTGCATCCTCACAGCAACCCTGAGAGGTATTTGTTATTATTACATTACACAGATGAGGAAACTGAGGCTTATAGAAGATATGTGACTTGGCCGGATGCATACAATTAGCAAATGTCTAAGGCCAGATTAGAACTCAGATGTTCTTGCCTGCAGGGCTAGTATCCTGTCCACTGGGATCCCAAGCTTCTCCTACCCTTTAGTCCTCTGGTGTGCATGAACACAGTTAGGATCTGTTTTGGATCTGGCTTCACTAAATTTTGGATAGAAAAGATTTTCTTTTGTTTCAATCCTTTACCACTCCCCTTTTTTTGTTTAGTTTAAAGCAGCATGTCTAAGGAGAATGAAATGTCTGCGTTTAATTTCTGAAACATACATGCTTTCCATGCCCTGGGCCTGTGTCTGGCAAACTTTTGCCTAAAGAAGCAGTGATATCATTCAGGGGGATCCATATGCATCCCTTATTTCTAAACACAAGATTGTGCTGAAAAGAAGCAGTGCAAGAAGCAGAATCAGATCTTACAAGACCACAAGATCCATGGAAATCTAAAAGCATAAAATGAGTCTGTGTGTGGGAAGCGAGAGACTCCAGCCAGGCTGAGAAATTGTGTTACCTGCTGTTCGCACACTGTGATGGAGCCAGGGTCAATTGCAAGGCCAGATATTGATTCATTTGGCAGTCATTGATTAGGCACCTCTGCACCAGACTGTTGGGTGTTCAATGTTGAGGAGAGCAAGACAGGTACAAGATATTGCCTGCCTTTTGACAAGGTGGGCATCATCATCCACGTACCTCAGTAGGTCTTCTATGTTCTGAGAACAGCTGATGGAGACCCACAGTATGCAGTGTGCTAGAGCTCCAGTCAGGGTCACCTGGTGCATGATGCTATCATATACTCACTGTGTGACCCTGGAGAAGTCTTTTATAGGAATATTCAGGTATATGCATATCATTCATATGTACACACATACATCTGTAGGTGTGAATATGTATTGTACTACAAGTGCATGGAAACTTAGTATATATATTTGGCATATATATATGCTCTTATGTATATAGGCATGGAATATATACATGCATGCATGCTTCACACACATATGAATATGTATAAGTGACTTTCCTTGGATCATGTTTTGCCAATGATTACATCAAGCTTTTATGCACATGCATAAGGATATATGCGTATTCACATGTATGCAGTTAGAGGCCTATATATATAGACCATATAGGCATAGGCATAGTTGTAGATATACAAATATAGAACTTTATAGATATACATAAATATGCATGTATACCATAGGGATCATATATATGTACACAGACACAGATATACAGACATAGACACATAGACAATGAGAAAGGCCTCTCGCAACCTCTTTTAGTGATGTTTCAGAAAGATCTGGATGAGAATCTTCTAGGTTGAGTGGACAGCAAGTGATGGACATCAATCTGCACCCCTGATGGGAGGGGGGTGTCAGTGAGGTCATGGATGCATCTCAGCATGACAGTTCAAAGAGCCATAGATGTAGACATAGCAGCAGAGACACATGTGAGAATCCCATCAATCTTCACAAGACAGAGGACACATAGACCTGGCAAAGCTCTTTTCAGTGTTCAGTAATGGTGCACACTGTTTGCCAATTGGATTGAGTTTAACAAGAGCTGAGCGGTAGGGTTCTCTCTCCATCCCTGAGGCCAGCGGCCTGTTCCTGAAGGACATCTTCCAACCACCTTAATAACCTTTATCCCTGATGGTTGTTTCATTGGCTCCCATTTCATGAATATGTAACTGAAAGTGAGCTCTGCACCCTGATACAGGGGATCACTCTTTTAGCTTGGCACAGCCACGTGTACCCATGGCTCAAGACTGTCTCTTTGTTAAGGGTTCTCCTATATACCTTTTCCCCTGTGCCAGTGAGACCAGTATCCTTTCCCCACCAAGGGCTAGTACCAAAATATGACCAGTTGGATGGAGAAAGGAGGTTGGTGCAGGACAGTAGTTTGAAGTTTAGTGCCCTTAGGAGCTAACTAACCAATCAAATCTTACCAGGCCTGTAGCTGGGAGAGGACTGACCTCCAGGAAAGTCTGAAGAGTGAACCCATTCATCCCCATTGCAGGTAATAGAGGCACAAGTCTTCCATTTCCATTTTTGACTCATCCAGCATCCACACCTACTGATAAATTCTATTAGTCACTTCATGTGGACATCATGTAGATGTCAAATCCAACCTCAGCCACTTATGGATGTGGGTCCCTGGGTAGGTCATGTAACTTCTGTATGCCCCAGTTTCCTCATCTCTCAGTGGGGACAATGGCAATTCCAAGCTCCCAGGAGTCTTGCAAAGAACATGAGAGAATATGTGCGAAGTGCTTTGCAAACTTGAAAGAGATATATGAAGGCCCCTTGGTGACAACAATGATGATGTCACATGTGCACAACCCCATAATGGAGCTGTGACTGACTCGATAATAAGAAACAAGTGGAAGGCACTATGCACGTCATTAACGTTTCCATGGATTGTCAAGGTTTCCTTTGTCTGTTTTTGTCTGGCCTGATGATTTACCTGCTGAATCTCTCTTTACTCTGACCCATCACCTCCAGGACCTGACCAGTAGTCTGGACCACCTCAGGCCATGGAGGTGTTACCTTTGTGTCTCCTGACCTGGCTCAGGACCCTGCAGTCCTGAGTGGTCACTGTCTCTCCCAAGACTGTTCCAGGAAAGGCCTTGATTCATTCCCTCCTCTCCGCAGCCCCACAAAGCTCTCCCTCTCCATCCTTGGGCTACCATTAATCACAGTCAGTTCAGGTTTGTCACGATGCAGTAGAGATGGCATGTCACTCTAGCTTTGGCCTCACTCGCCAAGCCTACAAATTGGGAGGACGCCTCCCTCGC
Organism: Potorous gilbertii; assembly: GCA_028658325.1. NCBI lineage: Eukaryota > Metazoa > Chordata > Mammalia > Diprotodontia > Potoroidae > Potorous > Potorous gilbertii. The sequence goes on along the minus strand of CM053771.1, from coordinate 551,959,275 downwards.
TTCCATGCTATTCTGCATTCTATCTGGGGCTGTGGAATGTGATCTCTGGGAGTGAGGAGACTTCCTTTGCTTTGGTTTTCATATCCCTAGTGCTTTGCATGGTGCATGGGACATAAGACATTAATCAATTCTCTTTTTTTTTGGAGGGGGGACAATGGGGCATTCCCAAAGAGACTGTGAAAGGTTTTGGCTGGAGTTCAAATCCTGGTTGTGCTAAGTGGATGCCTACCACCATTTCTTCAGCACTCTGAGGGACTTGGATCATCTGTAATTTAGAGGATTGGCCTTGTGATCTCTAAGCTCCACCCTAGTTCTAGGCTTTATGGATCCCATTTCTGGCCCATCCGCCTTAACGGAGGCCTAGCCTTGAGTCTCCCTCTCAGATGAGCTTTGTCTGTGTCACTTTGTAAAAAAGCACTTTATCCCTCTGGGACTTAGTTTCCTCTTCAGAAAAAAATGAAGCGTTGGACCTGGAATCCAGCTCTAGGGCTGTGATTCTCCAACAGAAGGGAAGACTTTGCACTTCATTATTTGTATCATTCATCAGTAGTTTGGCATCATGGTGGGAACTGCCAATATAAATCAATATAATTCATTTAATGAAAATAAAAACTTACATTGTCCTTTTGGTCAAATGATGGAAATAATATTAGAAATAATACGACAAGAATAATTAATACTGATATTTGAATATTGTTTTAAGTTTCATGAAGTTCTTTACAAATCTTCGCACATTCTTCTCACAGCAGCTCCAGGACATAGGTCCTATTGCTTTCCCCATTTTCCAGGTAAGGAAATTGAAGCAGACTCAGATTAAATGACTTGCTTTGGGTCACTCAACTGTTAATGACTGAAGGAAGATTTGGATGCAGGTCTTCCTGAGAACAAGTCCAGCACTTGACCCTCCATGTCACCTAGTTATCAGGAAGACCTGGGTTCAAGTCCTCAACTTGTCGCATATGAACTGTGTTCACATGGTCAAGTCACTTGTTGTCTGCATAGAAATCCCTGGTCCAGATTATCTCTTTCTAGACTTGCAAATTAGATGCTTGAAAGTTTTCAACGAAATATACACCAACATGTACAATATGTTTATATGTGTGCACATATGCAAATATTTGCATACTCTTTCTCCATATATACATACATACACATATACATATGCCTCAAAATACCCCAGAGTACACAATAGATGCTAAAGGTATTTATCATTCACTATTTGCTAATAAGGAGTTGAAGAAGAGAATTTCTCAGGGTCACCGACTGACTCAGTGTCAGAAGAGGGAATTAAATCCAAGACTCCAATTCAAACACTATTTACCGTGTCTTGAAATCCTGGACTAGAGATCTGTGGAATTTTCCTTTCATTATTTTCGATGGTTATTTAAAGAAATATATATGAAAAGGAGAAATATATATGAAAAGGATTAAGAAATTCTACTTGGTTTATGCACCAAAGTTCTCATAAGCACAGAAGCGGTTCATTTTATGGGTGTACATGGCTATAAGTTAAACCAAGGCCAAAAATAACAGCATATACGGAGGGAGATATAAGACTAAATAGAAGGGCTGCTATGATTAAAGGTGAATGAGAATTAGTGTCCAAAGGAAGATGTAATAAGATAAGTAATGTGAACTTTCAGAATCTTATGTAGAATTAAACCTAAAAACAGAGATAAAATTTGAAAAATTCTGGAAGTGACCCTGAAGTCATGAGCACTGATCTCTTCCCTTCAGTTACCCCAGGTATCCAGAGTAGCCATGACCCCTCTGTGGCAAGGTCAACTTCCTGAGTAACCTGTTGAAACAGTGAGCTGTCTTTTTGGAAGTCAGTTGTAAAAATTATTGACATCTGTCATTTTTGCTACCAAGGACATATAATTCTGTCCTAAAGATTAATTGGAAGATTACTGTTAAGTGTTCTAATCTGGAGCAAAGCTATGCTCATTTGTTCTTGGAAAAATTAGTCACATAGAACTCAAAGATCTTGCAATCCATATTTTATAGAGGAGAAAACTGAGGTCTTAAGATGGAGATGGAGATGAGAGTGAGAGAGAGAGAGAGAGAGAGAGAGAGAGAAAAGAAGAAGAAGAAGAAGAAGAAGAAGAAGAAGAAGAAGAAGAAGAAGAAGGAGGAGGAGGAGGAGGAGGAGGAGGAGGAGGAGGAGGAGGAGGAGGAAGAGGAGGAGGACGAGGAGGAGGAGGATGAGGAGGAGGAGGAGGAGGAGGAAGGAAAAAAGAAAGGAAGGAAGGAAGAAGACCTATTTTATGGCATAAAATAAGCAGAATCAAATGAGATTAACTATTAAAATTTAGGAGCCTAAATTTATGTGGTCATAGAGAATAATGACCCTTACAGAAATGTTAATATTTACTTTCTCATATACTTATATCTCTACAATTCTTTACTTAAAATTCCTGGAAGTCTTCAGTTTATGAACAGATTGTATTCCAAAAGTTCATTTTAAAACAATTTTCCTTCATCCTCTGTGAAATGGTGTAATAGGGCGCCAGACTCATTTGACTGTCACGAAGCTGGTCTTCTTTCTACATTTCTACATGCAATACCACAAGGCAATGTAGAGATAGGAGTGCTGTGGTTGTGGCTGTTACAGTTGTGATGGGTGTTGGGGAGATTGTCATCATTGCACTTTTGTGGTGGTTGCCATAGCAGCTGTGGTTTGATGGGAGTCGTGGTTGCTTGTTGTGTTTTCTGTTTCACTGGGTATTATGCTGTTTGTTGTTTCATTGGTTGCTATGGTGATTGTGGTGGTGGTTGTCATTTTGTGGGTAGTGGGTAGTGGTGATTGTGGTGGTGGTTGTGCTAATGGTTTCTGCCTTCCTGTTGTAACCTGGAGCCCATTCTGCCAACGGACACAACTTGGTACATGGGAAGGTCCTTCTCTGGGCAGCCCTCATGGCTGATGTAACACCCCAACATCACTTCCATGCAAAATAGACTGGGTTTTTTTCTTCTTCAATTCCAATGTATTGAGCACTAATTCCATGATTGAATGGCTCAAGATACTTGAACTTGGGCTCATAACATGATGGCCAGTGGGGTAGCAGAGACCCAAGATGTTCTGAGTGCTCTCTGATGCTGGCTTGGTGGAAGATGGTGGGCCTCTAAGAGGAGGCAGCATTATTGACCCCAGAGTTTCTACTCTGACCATCCTTCTCTTTCTGTTGTTCAGGAAATCTTTTTATACTAGCTGTTGATGTATGAGTATCTCACTGTACTTCAGTATATAACCTAAACCACCAGGATTCTAGCCAGAAAAGGAAAGAGAAAAGGGCCCAAGAGCCTTAGAAGGAGCGCCACGTTTATTGGGCATGATATGACCGAGGACCCATCAAAGGTGACTGAAAAGTGATCAGAAAGGCAGGTTGAGAACCAGGAGATAATGTAACCAGTATGATCAAGAACTAGACACATTCACTCCCCAGTTGATAAATGGTCAAAGGATATGGACAAACTGTTGTCAGATGAAGAAATTAAAGCTATCTATAATCATAGATATGTTCTAAATCACTATCGATTAGAGAAATACTAATCAAAACAACTCAGTGGTACCACATCATACCTATTAGATTGACTAACATGACAAAACACGAAAATGCTAAATGTTGGAGAAGATATAGGAGAGTTGGAACACTAATTAATTGTTGGTGGAGCTGTGAGCTGATCCAACCATTCTGGAGAGTACTTTGGAACTATGCCTAAATGGCTATAAAATTGTGCATACCCTTTGACCCACCAATACCACTTCTGGTGGTCTGTATCCCAAAGAGATCATAAAAAAAGTGGCAAAAGGACCCAGATAAAATAATATTTATAGCAGTTCTTTTTGTGATAGCCAAAAATTGAAAGTTGATGGGATGTCCATCAATTGGGGAATGACTGAACAAGTTGTGGTATATGAATGTAATGGAATACTATTGTGTTGTAAGAAATGATGCAGGCTGACTCCAGAAAAACCTGGGAAGACTTACATGAACGGATGCCTAGTGAAATGAACAGAACCAGGAGAACACTGTAAACAGTAAGAGCAACATTGTAATGTAATGTCATTTTAGACTACAGGATGAAAGACACTAAAAAAGATCCAGTAAGAAGGAGGAACCATACCCCCCCGAACTGCTCTTGTCAGAGCACACTACTGAATCAGAATCACAGAACTTCAAAGTTAAAGAGACCGTCGAGGACACATCCTCCAAATCCTGCCTGAAAACTCATCCCATTGACACCATTAGCATCAAGTGGTTAGTCGGTGCCTGCCTCGGATCCATGGTGAAGGAATTCACTAGCTCTCAAAGCAGTTCATTCTATTTTGGGGCATGTTATTAAAATTAGACTGGCTAGCCCCCAAAGTGTCTTCTAGCTAGGATTCTGGTATTCTCAAATCTCTGATGTTTTTCACTTGGAATGGATCATATCTCAATCTCATATAGTGGCTAATTTAGGATATAATAATATTAACATAATAATAAAACTCACTTCTTCCATTTATTGGTATTAACTATAGCAACATGGAAAGAGCCTTGGGTTTGGAGCCAGAGATTGGTGTTGAAATCTTGCCTCTTTCATGGCTTGTGACATTATGGAATATACTTTATTTCTTGGTGCATCAGTTTCTTCACCTGTAAAATTATGGAGGTAAGCTAGATGACCCCTGAAAACCTTTTCTAGCTGCAGCTCTATGCCCCATTATCCTCAAATGGAGGGTTACATCTAGACTGATAATGTGGTTCCATCATTTATCCTTTCTATTTACAAATGAGATTTTGTAATGCAAATTCTGGATTTTCAAGAAGGGTTAATCCTGGGCAATCTGGCAACTTGGGAGACATCCCTCCCTTGTCTCAGTTGGAGCTCCTGTGTGTATTGTACTCTCACTTCTCTCATGGTACTTCATTTATGCTGTTGCATATCCTAGTTAGTGGTACGTGTCAATTCTCCTACTAGGATTTAAGCTCCTTGAGTCCTGGGTCTGTATTCCATTCGTCTGAATACACCATAACACCAAGCACAAGTCTTTTTACACACACAGTAGGTTGTCAATTAATCTGTTGTAGAATCAAGTAATCTTAGTCAAACCAAGGTAACAAGCATTTATTAAGTTTCTATCCCACGCCAGATGTGAAGTTCTAGGGGCAAAAATAAAAGAGGAAAAATTTCAGCTCCCAACAAACCAGCCCAATGGTGGGAAAATAACATGCAACATATCTGTAGACTATGGTAAGAAAAATGTAGCTAAGCAACCTTCGTTAGCAGATATTGGGAAAGTTTTCCGAATAGAAGAGGGGATTTTACCTTACTTGAAGGAAGCCTACTCCACTTGGTTTCCTACTCAGCAGACTAATCTCTGTGATGTTCCTGACTGGGGTGCATTCAAATGAAAAAGGCATTTTACTTTTAAATTGGAGACTTCTACTGTGTGTCACCAGCAGATATTTCTGACTTTTCCTTTAATTTTTTCTGGGATGGATGAAGAGGCCTATCTTCTCACATGACAGTATTTGTTTTATGAAGGGGAAATCCATTTAGGGGCTTCTGGGATTCATGCAGCTTCCAGTTAAGGTTTCTCTAAGTTTTAGAAATGAGTGCCACAAGAATCATCTTCATTTTACCTTTACAAATATTTACAAATATTGCCTAGTTGTACCAGTCTCAGGATCAGAGTTCATGTTAAAGAAATATTGCCTGATAAAGCTAGAAACACTTAGCATAGACACTGGAGAGTATACCTCTCCAGGTATCTGAAGGATTATTCTGTAGAACATGGAATATACTAGGAGCAATGGTAGAAGTCAAACTTGGGGTTGGTGTAAGGATGGACTTGCTAAGAATGACAGTGGAATGCATGGCCTCGCAAGGAATTTATCCAGTCCCTCCCTGTGAGTCTCAAAACCAAGGTTAGCTAGGTGTGTCAGACAGGGTTATTTTTTTTTCCAGTGAAAGTTGAGTTAGATGGCAACTAAGATCTCGCCTGGCCCTGAGATGCTTCAGGCATTGTGTGATTTCATATTAATCATATTGGGCCTTTCAAAGTCAAAGCCATGCTAGTTACCATGATGTAAAGAGTTTGGGCTTGTGTTGTAGTTGGCATTTCTGTGATGGTCGCAGTTGTCTTGATCTTGTATTGTGTACATTTGTGTGTGTGTGTGTGTGTGTGTGTGTGTGATGGCAATTCACCCTAAGCTCCTTTCAATGGAAATATTGTTCAACAGTTGAGCCTTCCGAATGGACAACTTTGCTGAACGTGGTGACTGGCATTGACAGGACAAAATCAGCCATGTGCAAATATCTGCCTACATTTTGTCTTTAAAAATTCCACCAGAGCATAAGCTCATAACTCGTCACTGATGTGTGAACTTCACCGAAACAAGCCCACTGGTTACTCGTTGAGCAATGGTGTTCATAAGAAGATTTCCAAGGCTGCATCAGGTAATCCATCCCTGCACTCTCATGACTGTCCTTGGTCCCTTAAGCATCTTTTTTCCCCAATGACTGTTGCAACCTTCTGACACTAGAGGGCTTCCTGCAACCTTTTAAAGATAAGGTTTCACCTCAACTCAGGATTTCCTTCATGAACATCTACATTCTAAAAATAATGTCATTTTCGTGGCCTTAAAATAAATATTAAAATAAACATCAAAGGATAAACATTCATATTCATTGATAACTCTGGCCTTTCTAACTGAAGAACTAGCCCATTTGCTTTTGAAAGCAGCAATTACAGACCTTTATGCTAATTCATTTTCTTGAATCACACGAAACCATAGAAATACCCCTGCAAACAAACAGCAAGTCTGTGCTGACCTTGAGCCTTGCCGGTTGTGGCTATCATACTTGTTTGTGACATGTCATCATGCAAGAAGACCTCTGGGTCCACATCCTCTGTCACCAAAACTCAGACTGAGGAGAGGAGAGATACTTCACCTCTTTGTGCTGCCTTCGTTTTCTTCAAAATAACGGGATGCTTTCTAATATCCCATACACCTGAAATATCTTAGGGTGCATGCCTAGGTTTGGAGGAGGTGGCGTAGTCCAGTGCCTGCAGCAATGGCTCTGGAGTCAAGTTGACCCTCTCCTCCTAATTTTCTGGGGAATCTTGGGGCAGATGATATAACCTAGCTCTTGGCATGTTGGTTTCTTTGACAGTTAAAAATGAGACTTTTTTGACTAGATGGTCTTTTAGATCTTTTCTCATTTTAGATCAAAATTTCTTAACCTGGGTATCATGAACTTAAGTTTAGGACTGTATAGCAACATAATTATTTTCTTTGCAGTCCTATGTGCTCTGTTTTATGCAATTAAAAGGATCCACAGGCTTCCCCCAAGCAGCCAACCAAGGGGGATACAGACAAGGTTAGGAAGCCATGCTCTGGATCTATGATCCTTTAATCTATGGTGCTGTCATCTCCAAGCTTGCCTACATTTCTGCCTATCTGGGAATTAAGGCAGGGGCTCAAAGAAGAATTGACATTACATAGTGAAATCAGTTTCAAAATGTGATCCCCTGTCCTCTTTGGTCATTACTGTCATTCCATATAAAAATCCCCTGAAGTAACTGAATGCTTAGCCTAGAGAAGAGAAGGTTTGGGGGATAAAGGATAACTATTTTGAAATCTATAAAGGGAGGTCAAGTAGAAGAGAGATGAGATTTTTGATTGTTGTTGCTGGAGGCCAAAGCTAGGAGAAAGAGGATGGGAGAGAGTCACATAGAGGCACATTTGACACAAGACAAATTACCTCCATATAAGAGGCAGCTAGACAGCTCAGTGGTTAGAGTGCTGGGCCTGAAATCAGAAGGCTCATCCTCCTGAACTCAAATGTGACCCCTGATACTTATAACTTTATGACCCTGGGCAAGCCACATAGTGTGCACTTGCCTTAAGCCACTGGAGAAGGAAATGGTAAACCACTCCATTATCTTTGCCAAGAAAACTCCATGGATGATATCATCCATGTGATCACAAAGAGTTGGACATGACTGAATGTACAACAGCTTTTATAGAAATGTTCCAAATGGGAAGGGAGTATCTCAAGAGGCAATGAGATGCCTTCTTACTGGAGGTCATTGAGGAAAGGCTGGGGAACCACTTTTTCAGTATGTTGGAGGCAGACCCTTGTTCAAGAGTAGGTCAGACCAGTTGACCATTGGGCTTGCAGGCCAGCTGATCATTGGATTCTACTCCATCTCTGTGATTCTGAGAGAGGGCAGACATATTGGTAGCTTCACTGTGCTTGCAGAAATAGCACTGATGCTGGAATCTGGGAATGCAGACATAAATCTTGTCATAGATCATCATTTCCCATCCTACTTCTTAGGCAAATCAATACGTTTTCTAAGTCTCATCTTCTACCCCAAAAGAACAAATAGGTTGCACTAGATGACTACTTGAAGGTCTACATGGATGCTTCTGTGGATGAGTGTATTTGTGACCTAGGGCAGATCTCTTAACTAGCCTAGGCTTGAGTTTGCTCATTTATAAAACAAGTGGGCGGGGGTAAATGGCCCTAAAGGTACCTTCAAGTTCTAGTGCAGAAGCAGGAATCACAAGACCAAGGTTATTTTGAATCTGTTTTTGCTCTGTCCTGAAAGACTTTTTGGAGGGTTCATTCAAATGAGATGGGCATTATACTTTTAAATTTGAGACTTTTACCATATGTCACCAGCAGAGAGCACTCTAAAGGAATTGTCATTGCTGATATGTCCCTGTAGAATACCAATGACCTAGAAATCAATGGAATTTCCATGATCACCTTCAAGTATAGAAGATACAACTTATGTTTTGGAAGGACCTTTTTCAATGGAAGAAAAGCAAGGACTCATTGCATACAACACCGTCATCCCCATCTTCACGAGTCAAAGGTTTAAAGCTAACACATTTAGTCCATCTCTCCTGAAGCAGTGTCCTCCTCTCTCCCTTATTGCTAAGATGTTGAACAGAATTTTCTCTTAGCAGTTCCTTGAACCAAACACTTCCAGAATCCACAAAAAGTATTATCTACATGGGTCTCTTGGTCACACAAGAAACACAGGCAAAGTAGGAACCAGAATCCAAGCAGCCACATTAGATTTATGGACCTTAGGAAAGGGATGCCACATTTTGAACTCAGAAACAAGTTTAGCTGCCTGCAAGTGTCTGGACAACAAATTCAACTGAACAAATTAGGAAGCATAAGCCAAGTGCAAAGGGGCTCAATAACAACCCAGTTCCTGTTCTCCTAGGGTTTTCATTTTACCTTCCCCAACAGCATATGGTAGGGTTCTACACATAGCACACCAGGCACAGGCTTGTTCATTTGATCTTAGGAAACTGTGTTTCAAAAACTGTCACTCAAATGTTCCCAGAAATACTTCAAAATTTCCATGGAATTGTTATCTGAAAAGGACAACAGATTCCTCATCCATCTCAAAAGCTTACATTTAGGAAGGAAGGAAGTGCGGGTCCAAGAGAAGACCACAGAGTAATGTCCTTGCTAAGGTGAGATAGGAAACAGGGTCTTCCTGACTCCTTGGAAAGTGCTCTTCCTACCACTTGGCCAGTGTGGGTTTTCATTATTCCCAAGGTCCTGGGACTTCTCCTAACAATGACAACAATACAGATAACTACCATTTATATAGATCTTTACATGGAACATCACCCTTGATCCCCACAATCCTGTTTGAAGAAAGTGTCAGCATAATTCCCATTTCACTGATGAAGAAGCTGAAGCAGAGAGATTTAGTTTATTTTAGGCCAAAATGCTCCTTGCTCAGGGTTACAGAGCTAGTGATGAATGGAGGCAGATTCTGTAGCCTCTAAGATGACCTTCCAATGAGAAGATTCTGGGCGTCTTCAAAAAGAGATCTTTCCAAACATTATTTTTCCAAGGAACCGACATCCATCCCTAAGAGGCAGGCCATCCTTTTCAAGGGTTGTAACTAAGATGCAAGGCCCACTAATGAATCATTTTATAAAGAACACACCTTTTCCTATGTGGTTAGTGAAGAATTCTAAGCATAGCTGCTCCATCCACACTTCTCTATTCCCTGTCCTGTGTGGGAGAGAGTGAGGCCAGTTTTTATGTTGCCATAACTCCACTTTAAGAAAACTATATTCTCTGTTTTATTCTCTGCTTGCTGATGGCTTTGTGGGGTTCGTGAACGTTTTCCTCCTTGTGCTAGTGAGGGAAGGATGCCTTATGGTCACACTGACGCCTGTGGGAAAGGGGGCCTGCCCACCCCAGAACAGACATACCTACTATGCAAGATGGATGAGTTCATGATATACATATGAGCATGGGTTTGCTTTTTAGATGACCTCCCACTCCATGCTAAGCAAGATTCTTCAGGCCATAAGCTGCGTTAGGGTGGCCAAAAACCTCCCAACCTGCAAACAGACCAAGACCAGGGACTCTACCCACATCTTGCAGAGCTAAACCCACATTCTCCCCACTTGTCACTACCACAAAACAAATGAGCAAAATGAAGCAACGATGAACCCAAATCAAAACACCCAAACACCGCTTCACCTTTGGAAGCAGCTTTTAATTGCCCAACAAGGAAATAACACATGTGTAAGCATATCTATGTGTATATATATATATATAGATAGATATAGATATAGATATGTATACAATATACATATAAGTATTGATATGTGTGCATTGATGTGCATATATGTGTAAAATATATGCTTATATAGGCACAGGATTTTATAAAGGTCATGCAATATAAGAACTAAAAGGGACCTTCATGTGTATTCAATTAACTTCTATTTTACAAATGGTGAAATTGATGCCAAGAAAGAGCAAACAACTTGACAAGAACACAAAGGAAGCATTTAGACGAGTCGGGATTCTAGCCTTTTTCTCCTGCCCTGAGGGTCAGGGTGCATATGTGTGCATTTGTGTGAGGGCATGTATGTATGCATGTTTTTGGGGAGAGAGAGACTTTTGCACCATATTGATTAGGACCATTGAGGTTTGAGGTAGGAGAAACCATGAGATCACCAAGTCAACTCTTTTATTTTATCTCTGAAGAAACTGAGGACCAGAGAGGACATGTGACTTTCTTATGGTTACACAGGGCTAATTGATAGTAGGTTCTTTTTAAGGGTTCACAGGATTACAACTAAAGGGCTTCCTCTCCCCCATCCTATAACTTCATCAGGGTAGAGATTTCTTCAGGGTCTCAGTATAGGTTAATGCCTTTTTCTGAACATGTCATCTGGGAGAGTTGTATGGAGAACGGAGAGGTTAAAGGACTTGTCCAGGGTCACTGAGCTATATGGGTCAGAGGCAAGACTTGTACCCTGGCTTCCCTGATTTTGAGGTTGTCTGCCTCTCCCATCACAAATACTTCTCAAAGCTTCTGGATTCCTGAGAAATCTCCCTGAAGGAATTGGAGTAATCACTCTCTGAAGCCGCTAATCCTGAATGATGTGGGGGTTGGGGATGCGGGCAGTATTTGTGGTCACTCTTCAAACACTTAGGACAGTAATGGGGTAGAAGATATGTCTTACACTAAATTGCAAGGAATGACTCATCCAGGTTAAATCATTTATACCTTGGATGAATGGGAAAAAATACTAAATTTATTCTGATGATTGTATATCTCTCGAAGGGAAGGAAAATATACACATACCTATCTACATGTATAGGTTCATGCACATATATATGCACATGGACACTGTAATGCATGACTACATACACATATGTGTAGTATGCATTGGAATATGTATATGTGTGCACATATATACATATACATACATTCAGACTAGTAAATTAATGCTTATTTATAGGACTTGAAAAGAGCTTGCAAAATCTTAAGCCCAAGGTTTTAAGCAAAATCACATATCAACAAATAATAATCACGAAACATTGAAATCAATCTGGATACAAATCTGAATGACGCCTTCACCATCCACCATTTAGATTTCTAAATAACTGAATGGGGCCAAGCTGAGACAGAATTAAAAGGAAAAGCTCACATATTTTTGATTCCTTCTGTCTCAAGACAAAGAGCTACTCCATTGGAACAGTGTTTCCAAAGCCTAAATAGCAATATGTTTAGTTATTTCATTCAGATCCACAGGCTCTAGCACCAAGCCAGCTGTGGAATAGGTGCTTAATAAATCCTTGTTCAGGAGGCTGTTAGAATGGGAAGGAGCCCTTGAGAGGACTGGCACTCACCCTTTTCATTTTATAATAGAGCAAGCTGATGAAAGTTAATGAGAGAGCCAGGACCAGAATCCATCCCAGGGTGGGTCATTAGGAAAGCCAATACATCATTTCATGTTTGACTCGGTGGATTCACATTCAGTGGCTCCCAGCAGACCAGAAAACCATCCTGCCTGACCAAACAAGACACGTAATGTTCTGCTGCCAAGACTCACCTACCAGCTATTCCCTTCTCTTGTCTTCATTACTGTTTTCCATCTCTCCCATGTGACTAAACCAGCTTTTGGGAGGGTCATCAGAGGCCTCCTTCCTGGTAAATTCCTTGACCGGTTTTTCATTTTCATTCTTCATGACCTCCACTTCCTGTGAGACTCTTGTTCTCCCATTCTTGAAATTCCCTCACCTGTCCGGACATGGAACTAGCCATTACTGTTATCTCTTCATCTTCCCCTCCTTTCCTATTTATTAATTTAGCAAAAAGCAGAACAGTGTGGTATAGGCAATAAAGACTTGGAGTCTAGAAGACCTGGGTCCAACATCTGCTTCTTAAATATCCTAACTAGGTGACCTGGAACCAGGCACCTAACCTCCCAGGTCCCTAGGCAAATCCCAGTGACTTTAACTGGAGGAACAGACATTAAAATGCATCTGGAGAGGTAGTTTTCATGAAGTGACTTCCTTATGTGAATAAAACCAAAGGCTTGGCAAAAACAAAACAAACTCAAGCAAAATCGTGTATTAATTTAGTTTGACCCCTTTTCCTTCATCCATTTCATCACTGTGGTTGTCCTTCAATGTTTTGTCTTCAATTCCCTGCTATTCCTTTTCTGCAGTTTGACCCTTGCAGAGCTCAACCCCAAGTCACCCACATCCTAGAGAGCTGAACAGTTGTAGTTTGGCAAGTTGAGTTCGTGGGGTTACAAGTTTTGTGAGCAAAAAGAAGGTAAGGATTCCAGTTCTCAGTGACTAAAGTTTGGCCATTTCTCCACCAAGTCAGTGCTTCTCAACCTTTTTAATCTCTGGGCTCACTTATACTCATAAAAAATATTGACGTTCCCAAATAGTTTTTGTCTATATGAGTTATGTCTTTTATGATTTACTCTATTAGAAATTATATCATCTTAGGGTTATTATGAAAACAGTTTTGACCTGAGGACTCCCTGAAAGGATCTCAAGGAACGCCAATGGTCCAGGGACCATACTTTGAGAGCCTTTGCACAGAGTAATTCTGTCTCTGACTCTACAGTTGGCATACTTCAATGTCCTCTCTGACATCACTCCTCAATTCAATCCACTTTACCTCCATATCACTTTGAGTAATTTTTACTAAACCTTGTTTCCTTCATGTAATAGCTCAGAAATTCCTGTTTGGCTTTAAGAGCCCTTAGAAGTTAATGTGCTTCATGTCAACTATACTACATCACTTCCTATTTTCCCTCATTCCCTACGCATGATGCTACTGTAGTGTGGTCAGTATCCTCTCTGTCCCGACATTCAACATGTCCATGATGACCTTACTAATTTATCATGCCAGCAAAGGATGCCCATTGTATTCATCCCTAGAAATTTTGATCCTTAGAAAATCCATTGGGAATAAAGAGTGCTAGGATATAAAAACAACAACCATATATACTTTGTAAAAAAGACACACCATATTTCTTTTATCATTGTCCTAGAGAGTGAATTTTCTATTTCCAGTTGAACTATATTTCATTTTTTTTGTAGATTACATTCCAGATTGCTTTGGGGAGGAGGGGGAGAGAGAGGTAAGTAGGTGATATATTGTGTGTGGTTTTCTCCCCTCCTTCAGAGTGAAAACAGATGCTAGCACCATTATTCAGACTGAGTGATATGGACACAATCCTCTTAATGAAGAGGCAACCTTGCCTAGTTGGTGTTCCAGAAAATGGGGAAGAGGCTTGGAAGGGTCTGACTGGATTATCAGAGAGGAATCGATTAAAGAAATGCCCTGTAACTTGGACCAGTCTGCGGTCTCTCCATATTCCCTTTATCTTTTGTTTCCTATTTCACTAGCCCCAAACCACAACAGTTGTTCCCTAATTAATTTCTAGTCCCACAACATCAGGTGCCATGCCTGATACTTAAGATCCCATGTGAATTTCCACCCACCTCCACACCCACTGATGCTTCACCATTATTTATTGGACTGAAGACCAAGCACCATGGTGGAGGGGCTAAAGAGCTGGCCTGGAGGTCAGCAAAACTTGTGTTCAAGCCTTGCCTGGCTTCGTAAATCTGGACAAGTCACTTACTGACAGCGCTTTGGACAGATTTCTAAGATGACAAGGTCCAAGGGAGGTGCTGACCTGAAATGGGAGAGGGAGTTTCCTGATCACTATCACCATAGCAAAGAAGTCAGAGACCTGGCTCCTATCCCTAAAAGAGAAGCACAGTGATATGCTCCAATTCCCTTTGCACAAGCAGGGAATGAACCCTCCCTGTTAGATGTGTTTTGGGCTCCAGGTTGGTTTTTCAATGTTTCCTCCACATCCCACCCCTACCCCTCACCTAATTTCAAATCACCTTCTCTTACACCTGCTCCTATAGGATCACTGCAAAGAAAGGCAAAGGACTAGGAAGTATCACTTCAAATTCACAATCACCTCATTATTTTATTGTCTACTGAAGACATGCACATCGAATTGTCAATCAGTAAAGAAGCTATTTGCCTCATGACTTCCTGTCTCTCTCTCTCTCTCTCTCTCTCTCTCTCTCTCTCTCTCTCTCTCTCTCTTTCTCTATTTACCCTCAATGCTTTTCTTTTATTCCACACACACACTCACACACCTATGTATGTATGTTTTATATATATATATATGTATATATATATATACATATATATATATATATATATACATATATACATGTATATACACATACATTAATGGACATACTTTTCATAAACTTAAATGAATCAACATTGCCATGTACCTAGGTGAAATGTCCTGGTTCCATTTTTTTCTGATAATAAGTACATCATAGCATGTAGTTCTTTAAAAGACATTGCTTCGTAATGATGACAGTATTTTTCCATAGCTCTCTCCATAGATCATCCATTTTGAAACAATTATCATGTGCAGTGTTCTCTATGAAAAAATCACTTTTTCTTGACTGTTTCTGAGGAGGCCTGGAGCTTTAAGCTTCCCACAAATGGCCCAGTTACAATTCCACAGTTTTCATTCTATCTTTAATCCCCATCATCCTATAGACTTTGAGGAAGTAAAAGACATTTTCCAGTGGTCCTGACTCTCATTCTGAACCAAATGATCCAGTGTCATTAACGTCAACTCAGGTTTTACTCACTTGGGACAAGAGTTCCTAGGATGCTCATCCACATGGTTTTGCTCTCATTTTTCATTCATTCAGGATTCCTCATTTGAAACACCACAGGGTTAGTAATAAGATAAAAGTTTTAACAAGTGATTAAAAATATTTCTTTAAGAGGAAGTGCAGTTGCCACTGCGACTTCATGACTTTCCAAACTTAGTGGTTGATCCCTTGGAAGATTGTGAAGCCCCTGGCTAAGGCAGCAGTAATATCCCCTACCCCAGCCCCACTCCCATCCCTCCCCTCCACAGTGATAGCTGCTCCCCTTCCCTGAGTAGATTGCAGGCTTGCATTTCCCATCTAGCTTTCTTACCTTGATCAGGGCTTTGTGGGACAGCATAGTACAAGGATGCTGCTAACCTTAGCATCTCCTCACTCAGGAACCTAGCTGCTCCCTAGCTTGGGAGCCCACATAAACAATTAGATCATGGTTCCCCTCTGCTTGTAACCAGAGCCCTTCACCACAGAGAGAAAAGGCCGAATTCTGGGAGGGGGCAGCCCTGGCCTGCCTACGATTGGCTGAGGGGACGAGGAAGGGCCCTCTCTTTCAGCAGACTTGGTGAGTTAACCTGGGAGCATTTGATCTCCCCTTCATTTTCTCTCTTTTCCTTCCCTCCAGTCTCCTTTGATTTCCTGCTGGCTTTTTAAATTGAGGATAAAGTGAATTCAATCCACAATGCCACAGCTGGACTGAAGCATGGCTCTTCTCCTGGGCGGAGGGGGGAGGGGCTGGGCCGAGCCCCTGGGTCCTATTGGATCGCCAACACCCTTGGGGGCTGCTGCTCCAGCTCAGGGGCCCTCTAGTCCGCTAATTGTGACCATATGGTTTGGCAGCCCCGCACTCAGCAGACACCTTGTTAGCCCCCTGTGCCTAGGTGCTGGGAAGGAGAGATGGGCAGACCTGGAGGTAGAGGTGTGGCTGCCCACTGCCTCGCCAGAGGGAGGCTCCATTGATCCTAATCTATTCTTTTTGTTTGGAAGCAGCATGCTGCTGGCAGCAACAGCTTGGTAATAACAGAGATTGGGGCTTTTAAGTCCTTGTGGTTACGGCCCGCCGGCACGCGACCACTCAGCGGGGCCCAGCCAAGCCCCCTCTTTAATTGGCTTCATCGGTGGCACCAGAAATGAGAGGTTAGGTCAGGTACACCACATGGCCTACCTGCCCTGGCTGCCTGTGAGTGGGAGCACAGATGTCACGCCTTCAGACTGGGGCAGTGGTCACTGGAGGGGCAGGAGGAAGGCTTTGGGGAAGCTTTGGGAAAGGTAGCCGGGGCTGCCAGGCTCAGGGGGGATTTAATGGAGGGGAAAGTTCCGTGGATGAAACGTGAGATCACAGTGCAGTGTGGCCTGGTGAGGAAAGGGAAGTAGCAGAATAGTTTATTGAAAATAAGTCTTATTTTCATTTTGCAAGAAAGCTGGGGCATGATTGAAAACATCATGGATGAGTAGGTATCTACTGGATGTTTTGTCAGGGTGTCTGACTTCCATTCCTGTATTTGCCATTTGCTGGTCAATCCACCTGAGGCAAGCTTCCCAAGCAACCTTTCCCTATCTGGGCTTCAGTTTCCTGATTTGTTAAAGGACAGGCTTGGCTAGATCACCTGAACTGCCCCTTTATACCCTAAAGAGCCCATTCTAGGGAAGGTACATGCAAACTGTCTACTCTTTGCTGTTGTTGTAGCCCCGGATGTAGCCTAGTGCTTGGCACATACTGCAGTTGGTGGACAAGATGCTGATCTTGGCATCATCAAGCCTGATTTAGAATCTGGACTCTGACAATACCTACAGGTGTGGTGAGCTTGGGCAAGGTCTTCTCCCTGGTGGGACTAGAAAAAAGACGGCATTACCTTGTAGCAAATTTGGTGATGAAACAAACTAGGCAGGGACTCAGACCCTGCCCTGGCAGGTGAAGCCTTTGCAACCTGCCAGGACCTGGCAGAGTTTCTACACTGGTGTGACCTTCAGGATCTCATAGACCATAAACCAAAGCCCTAAAGCCTGCAGAGATGAGGAAAGAATTCAAGTCTCTGGGCAAAAATTAGACTGAGCTTATCTTTCATCCAAGACTTGGCAAAGTCCTGCCACCTACAGAAACATTTCCTAATCTCTTCAAGTATTAATAACATCTCCTCAGATTATCTTTTGTATACTGTATGATTTATTGTCTAGTAGAAAGCAAAACTCTTGAGGTCATGACCTTCTTTTTCATTTTTACAAAAGAATCTGAGTCAGAAGTCATTTCAGCATTTAGCCCAATCCAGATACTAAAGGAATCTACTCTGTAATGTAATCAACAAATCATCACTCAAATTCATCTCGAAGACCTCCAAAGAAGACAACCATCATTCCCCATGATGCTGCCAACTCTATTCATTAGGAAGTTCCTGTTTATTTTTCCTGATACCCATCCCAAATTAAGCATGTAACATCCATCCACTTCTGACTGCCTGGGCTTCCAGCCCAGATATCTCAGCCATCATCCAGGAAAGTAACTTTGGTGAAGAAGGAACTGGTCATTCCCATCAACTGGTAGCCAACTGTCACATGCTGGGCAGGCCAACCAGTCTAACTAAGTAGCAAGGACTCCTAAGCAAGAGAAAAGAGGCAACTCAGCCAATTCAGACCACCCCCCACCACCATCACCATCTTGAACATAATCTCTCCATTGTACTGAAGTTGTAAACAGCCCAAAAGCTTGAACCCAAGCCTTGGAAATAACAATGCTTCCCACCCAATGACCTTAGCTAGAATTCTGGGAAACCATCTCTGTGGAGTGCATCTACATATCCAGCAACCATACTACAGGTACTATGGTTGTGTCCAGTGTAGGTACAGTAAACAAAGATATGCCACCAAAGTTCTCAGTCCTGTCAAATGATTCAACATCAGAAATGGATATAGTTTTATCAGTAAAATGACACTAAGGCAGAGACATGACCATTTACTTTGTTACCATACTCTAAGGACCAAGGGAAACTTTCCATATGACTTTCAGTTGAAACGTTCTGTAGGTGTTGATTCCCTCTGAGGAAAATTAAATTCAACGCTATATTGTTTGAGTATTTATATTAACTTGTAACTTTCCCTTCTCTGATCAAAAGGTCATTCCTTGTAGTAGATTAGAGTGAAAAAACCCTCCAGGCCCATTTAGCTCAGCAATGTCATCACATTCCTGTTCCTTCCAAAGTGTGAGTTGGGCCTCAGTCTCTGAAGGAAAGTGTGTGAAAGAGAAAGTATTTGACTGACTACCAAACTGAAGGTCTACAGAGCTTTTGTACTGACCTCATTGTTGCATGTCTATGAAAGCTGAACAGTAAACCAGTTCCATGATAGGAAACTGAATGGCTTCCATTTGAATTGTCTTAAGAAATTTCTGAAGTGGCTGGTAAGATAAGGTACTAGACACCGAAGTCCTTTCTTGAGCAGCAGTGCCCATCAGTCAAATTTTACTGCAGATAGAGCAACTCCAATTGCCTGGCCATGTTGTTCAACTGCCAAACATTTACTTGCCTAAAAGACTATTTTACAGAGAACTCACACAAGGCAAGAGTTCACATGGTTGTTAGAAGAAGCAATCAAGGACACTCTCAAGGTCTCTCTAAAGAACTTTGGAATTGATTGTGTTACATGGGGTAAACTGGCACAAGATTACTCAGCATGGCATGCCCTCATCAAAGAAGGTTTTGTGCTCTATAAGTGAAGCAGAATTGAATTATCTGAAAGGGAACATGAGAAGCACCAATTTAGACTGCACCCCAAAGGTTCACATGGCCTGTTTGTGTGAGACCTGTGGTAGAGCATTCCGAGCTCATGTGGTCTGATCAGCCACAGTCAGACACACTATAACTTGACTCTAACATGGAGATGTCATATTGATCTTCTTTGAGAATGAAACACAACAACCCATGAGATACTTGATCAAATGCTTTTTTTTTTTCAGAAAAGCCAATTGATGGGTAAACTGTATGTTCAGTGTAGTAACTGGAAGGCCAAGCCTAAAGTCAAGAAGATCTGAGTTCAGATTCAGCCTCTGGCACTTAGTATCTTAATGACCCAAGTCATTTAATCTCTGTTTGCCTCAGTTTCTTATCTATAGATTGGGAATGACTATAACACCTATCTCCCAAGGTTGTTGCGAAGATCAATTTAGATGGTAATTCTAAAGCACTTAGTATAGTTCCTAGCATATAGTAAGCTCTAGAGAACTGTTTGCTATTGTTTTTATTATTTAGTAATAGTAGTAGTATAGCAGAGTAGTGGTAGTAGTAGTAACATCAGCAGCAATAGTAGTAGTAGCAGAAATAGTAGTAGTAGTATAGTAGTAGTAGTAGAAATACTATTAGGAGGAGGGGAAGGAGGAAAAAAAGGAGGAAGAGGAGCTGGTTGTTATTCTTCATCCTCAAAAAGTAGCAAAAATGACATTACTTTGTCAGAGTCAAATGACAGTGTGTCTGACTGTGGCTGATCAGACCAAGCCAATATGAGATGAGAATGTGCTACCACAGGTCCAGCACAAGTAGACCATGTGAAAACTTAGGATAGCTTTTCTAAATTTGTGCATCTCACATTTCTTTTGAACTACTTCAATTCTGTTTTCCTCATAGAACATAACACCTTCTCTGATGAGGGCATGCCCTACAGGATGGTCTTGTGCCAGTGTCTCCCATGTCACAAAATCAATTCCAGAGATCTGGCGATACCTTGAGAGTGTCCTTGTATCCTTCTTCTGACCACCATGTGAGTGAATGCCCTGCAGGAATTTTCTATAAAATAGTCTTTTCATCTAGCATACATTTGTTGTTCGAGCAGTGTAGCCAGCCCATCATAGCTGCCCTCTCTGCAATAGAGTTTGAATGCTTGGCAGTTTGTTTGAGAAAAGACCTCAGTGTCTGCTATCATGTCCTGCCAGGTGATCTTCAGAATCTTTCTAAGACAATTCAAATCGAAGTGATTTAGTATCTGGGCATGGCGTTAGTAAACTGTCTAGGTTTCACAGACACACAACAATCAAGTAAGCACAATAGTTTTATAGGCAGTCTAATATCTCTTCTCTCCCACACTTTCCTTCAGAGACTCCCAAACACTGAGCCAGCTTTGGGAATGCATGTGACAACCTGATTATCAATGAGTACAACCCCAGAAAGTATACTGCCAAGGTAAGTGTACTTATCCACAGCTTTCAAAACTTCCCATTTGCTGCAACAAATGGTTCCACATATGAATGGCATCGTGCTGGCTGATAGAGCACCTATGTTTTCTTGGTGATAATTGCTAGACCAAAATTAGCACAAGCAGCAGAGAATTGATCCATTCTTCATTCCATCTCAGTTTCGGAAGCTGTATTGAGTGCACAATCATCTGTAAACAGAACTGTGCACAAGCATTCCCTTCACTTTGGTTTTGGCTTGTAGCCTTTTCAAACTGAAGAATTTACCATCGGTATGGTAGCTGACCTTGATACTGTGTTCATCCTCACTGAAAGCATTTGACAACATGGTTGCAAACATCATGCTAAAAAGCATGGGAGTAAGTGCACAGACTTGTTTCATTCCACAGGTGATTGGACAAGCACAAGGACATCATTCATTATCCAGAACTTAGGCAAGCATGTCATCATGAAACTGAGGTACAATTCTTATGAACTTCTATAAGCAATCAAATTCTGAAATAATTTTCCATAAGCTCCTGTAACTGACAGTATCAAAAGTCTTGGTCAGATTCACAAACGTTGTATACAGACCTCTCTTCTGCTCTTAGTATTTCTCCTGGAGTTGTCAAGCAGCAAATACTATATCACCATATAGATTGTTCTTTGGCCATTTCTGAAGTCATTCTAGCTCTCAGGTTGACAACCATCTTCCAGGTGAAGGATTAACCTATTAAAGAGGCCTCTGGCAAGAATTTTGCCAGGAATGACTGAGACCCTGCTGTGATAGTCACAAGACAATCTATTTTCTTTACCTTTATTGAGATGGACAACAGAGGCATCCTTGATCAGCACCAGGACACAGGAAAGGAGCCTAGTGGCCCTGAAAGATTCTTCGTTAGTTCAAACTTCATCTAGGGAGGGATTGACTTCAACCCGAGGTATATGGTCAATGGCCTCAACATTGATGGATGATGGTCTGTTGAGAACACTATGGAAGTATTCAGCCCATCTCTCTAGGATCATTACCTTATCATTAATCAATGTGGCTCCATCAGCACTGAGTAGTTGTGATGCACCATTGGTCTTTGGCTTATAAATAGCCTTTCAGGGCATCACAAATGTACTTTGGATTGCTACCTTCAGCATAAAAGTGAATTTAATTCCCCTTCTTACTGAACCAGGAATCCAGCATCTCTCTAAACTTCTTTGTACTTTACTTTTGATGGAATTACATGCTGTCTTCTTAGAGGTGGACGAAGTATGCTACTGATAAACCCTGTGGAGTTCTCATTTTTCAGTTAGCAGCTTCTGAATTTCCTCATCATTTTTTGTCCTATCAGTCTTGATGTTTGCAAATGTTCTGCAGTGAGCAAATGTGATGCTGTACAGCAAATCTCTGAAAGCTGCTCACTTCATTTCTGCTCCAAAGATGCCAACTGTGTGTTGGTTCAACTTTCCCTTCAAGTCAGCAACAAAATAATCCCAGAGGATATCAATTCTTCTGGCAGTCACTTTGGCTTGGGGTCACCACTTTTGTGGCATGCAAATATTTACCTTGTAGAGAGGATAGGTCTATGATCTGTCCAGCACTCTGCAACACACATTGCCTTCCTTACTATCTCATTCCATCTGTCTCTTCTCCTTATAGTAACAATCTCATAAATGTCAATATTTACTATGAGGCTACATCCTTGACATTTTATTTCATTTAGGTAAAAGGAAGACAGCATTGGTGATGAGGTCATGAGCTATGCAAGTCTTCAGTAGTGAGTGACCATTCCTGTTGCTGTTTTCAACTCCATTGTTTCCTAGGACTCCCTGCCAAGTCTTGGAGTCTGAGCCTACTCTAGCATTAAAGTTACCCAGTATTACAAGTGTGTCCTCTTTTGGAACATTAATGGTAAGGGACTCCAGGTCTTCATAAATTGTTTCTTTGACCCCATCAGTGTTCGTCATATTGGTAGCAAGGCACTGATCATGGTGGCATGACAATTTGCTATAAGTGGTAATTGTGTTGTTGTGAGTCTGCCATTCACTCCTTCTGGTAATCATACAAGCTTGTTGACTAGATTAGTTTTGATTGTGTTGTAATCAAAACTAATCTAGTCAACAAGCTTGTATGATTACCAGAAGGAGTGAATGGCAGACTTCGCAGTGCTCCCCTTCACTGTAGCCACTTCAGAAAAAAACATGCATCCAGTTTCAACTTCAGTAAGCTGGCCTTCATTTACCACCCCTATTTCACTCAGGGCTGCTATTTGGATGTGAAACCTGCTGAGTTCTCTCAAAATAAGAACTGTTCATCTTTTGGATCTAGTAGATTTTGTGTTGTATATGAATGTGCAAATATTTCATGTACTGGTGGTGAGGAGTAGAATCATCTTGGTAGAAGTGTTGGTATATTTTTTGTGTATTTTGACCACAGGGTAGGATCCACATGTCATGGTTTTCAGGTCAGAACTAGGTTAGCAGACAATTTTTAGGTCACCTTTTTTAGCCCCTTCCTCACACCAGGAAATGAGTAGTGTGGTCCTTAAAAGGGTCTGGCAAGTCTCACTGCTGCTTTCAGTGAGAAATGATCCTATGGCCTGGGCTGCCTGTGTACAGGGCTGTGATGATACTTCCTAGTCTATCTACAGCTGCTGCTTCATCCCTTGCTTTTTGCCACAAGACTTTGAGATAGGTTAAAAATGGTAAATGGTATGGGTGATGTATTTTGATTCATATGTTAATAAGACTTAAGGGAAGCAGAATTGCACAAAATATTCAGCTTCACTTTCTTCCAGAGTGATCACAGTCTTGTGACAGGATAAAGTCAAGAAAACTGATCCATGGCCAAAATACAATAAACGATCTTGGTGTCTCTGATGTCTGGCCAAGCTGTAAGTGCTCCACAGCCTCTGATTTAGTCAGTTTCATGGCCATTGGAACAAGTTGTTCTCATATGTCCATTCCACCAGGGAAAGTCTTCACATGCTTGGGGTACACTAAGTCACTAATGGGTTTGAGACCCCTCAGTATCATCAAGCTGGTTTATCCTGTCTGCCAAATGGTTTGCTGGGGTTTGGCCACTGTGCATGCTACAACTTCTTGCAGTCAAAGGTGACAGCTAGGTGGATACCAACAGTGGAAATCAGCCCTGAAAAGGGTTCAGTAACCTTTATGCCAGAGGCATTAGTCTTCCTAGAGCACACCCTACACCACAGGAAGAGTGATATTATAATTAATAGTAGTACTAGCAGCAGCAGTTCTCCTTCAGTGTAAATTTTCACTCCAAGCCAAGAGGCCACTTGAAGGATATATTATAGAGGAACTAATTTTCAATTGTTGTTGAAATCAAGAACTTATTTCAAGTATATATAGACATTGTGGCCCCTTCTAACTCTGACTGTCTGATTCAGTGAGTAGGGCCACAGGAATGGTTTCTAGGGTTGATACTTTCAATGTCAAAGAAACAAACTCTTGAACTGCAGAAGTCTGATCCTGTTTTAATGGAAAGCCTCCTCCTCAATGCAGACACAGAACTCTCGGGGACCATGTTTCTGTTTCTCTGCTTAGTGGATGAAGAGTAAGTCATGATTCCTCTTCCCCATTCCAAACAAAAAGGTCAACGAATACCCGTTGTGATATTTTCATTGTCTAGAAGAGATGAGCAGGCAGGATCCTAACAACATCCTTTGCCTAACCTGGCACGTATCAGACAGGGAATGGATTGTTCTCCACCATTACAAATGCTCCATCCAAGTTATCATCATTGCCCTAGCTTTAACTTTGTCCCTGATGAAATATAAACTATCTTTTGTTTTCTATCAGTACTCAGTGCCCAATATTCACATAGACTAGTAGATACTTAATAGGAGGAATAGAATTTGCAAATACCTCAAAGAAGAAAGTTCTATCAACTGATTCAATGTATTTTTTTTTCAATTTATAAGTCAAGGTAAGTAGACAAGACAGTAGGATGAAAACTTGTATTTCAATATAAAATTATAATATCAATTTGTAATTATTTATATCTAAGTATATTTGCCCTGATAGGAGAAATAATCTTAATACAGTTTTAAAATGTTTTCATTGATACTCCTTTTACTTCCAGTGTTGTAGGGGAATTCACCACTTCTGGAGGGATTTCAGCAATGACTAAGCTTTGCCAGAACAGAAGAGGACCAGCAGGACTTGTCAGAAATGACCTGTTACTCTTAGACTGACTAATTGGACATTTGTGTACCATCTAAATACCATTAATACATACAAGTTAAATAGAAAAAAAAATTAGATTATAAGTCATAATTCTAGATGGTTTTTATTTGAAGTCTTAGGTCTGATAAAAAATGAGAATACATGAATTTAAAAGTTCTGCTATGATTTCCTGGCTAAGAAATTGTGACAGAAGTCTGTTGTCTCAGGTTCTAAATACAAACTGTGTGACTTCCTAAGTGGGATCCCAAAGGAACACAGGCAAGGTTCCACCTAATCATGTTTGATGCTCAAAACAAGTGTTAGGAAATGCACTTGAAAATTAACCAGAAACACAAGACTCCCATGATGGGTGAGGGGGTGGTACTGACAAAGATTTGTGGAGTCTTCTTGGAAGGGAGGGAAGAAACGGACATGAATGGGCAGGAAAGAGGCTCCCCTAGGTGTGTACATAAGGTGAGGAGGTATCTAGTAGATTACTTTTAATATAATTATCCCTAAAAATTCTAGTAGTTACTAAATTTAATTATATTTATGTTGTAGAAAGAATGAAAGGTATTATAGGCACAACATCAACTGAGGAAATGTCCAAGTTGCCTCACTCTTGTGATAGATCTCACCAAATATAAGTGCAACAAAGGGAGACTGAGACACATTTTCTCTGAGCAAGGTAACAGTTTTTTTAAAAAGTGAAGTCTATAGCTGTTCTTAATGTGGGTCAGATCAGCTCTCTCAGTGACTAAAAAGGGACCAGAAAAACCTTCTTTATTGAGATGCAAGAAAGGAATATTATGAGAACATCACAATTGGCTATGCAGGCAGTTAGGTGGCACAGATGGTTGTGGATAAGAGTGATACTTCTTAAGTCAGGAATACTCTTCCTAAATTTAAATCTGTCCTAAGAAAATTACCAACTAATGAGCCTAGGCAAGTCATTTAACTCTGTTTACCTCCATTTTCTCATCTGCAAAATGATCTGGAGAAGGAAATGGCAAACCACTCCATATGTTTACCAAGAAACCCCAAATGGGGTCACTAAGAATTGGAAACGACTGAAAAATGAAGGACTGAGAGCAATTGGCTACATCTGGGAAAGGTAGGTTGGCCTTCAGGGGTGAACGAGCACTCCTCTCTCACCATTAAGGAATGATAATTGTTTTAAGGGTTCAATTGCCTCTAGTAATATTGGCTAGAAAATCAGAACCACCCCAACTTGGACTCCTTAGTCTTTCCCTTGGGGGAAATCAAATTTCACAAGGAGAAAAGATTGCAGAGGAACTGTCCCTTAGGAAAGGGCTGAGCCTAAATTGGTTTCTGTTTACTAGTAAACAAAACAGATGCCCCCGTGGGCTAGTTGAAAGGGAATGACAACATCATTCAATCAAGTCTTTAATGCAGGCCTTATTTTTCAGTTTATTGAGAAATGGGGCTCAATAAAATGGAGAATAGGATAAATTATAGAGAAGGATAAGTTTCTAAATGATACAACATAATTTTAATTTCCTCATAAGAAGATAGAAGGAAAATGGATTATGACTTCTCCCTTGAAAATGATCTTCTTAATGTGCAAAAAAGTATGATTGTTTGGGTCTTTATATGGATTATGAATGCTCAAATTATGAAAGAAAATATTCAAAATAGAAACACTGATGAGAGGTTAAGATACTTAAAAATCAACATCATGATGTAAGTGTTGGTCGGAAACTATCTGATTTGGTTCTGATGCCTTGATTAGGAGAAAGGTTTTGATTCAATCAAATAATCAGAATTAGATATATTGCAGGGATTATATAACTCCTTAAAGTCACTTTGTTAGAGATTGGATCCCAGTCTAACTAATTTCTATACAAGGGAGAAGCTGTATCAGACACATCTGATTTTGCTCATGACATTTAATAAGTAGTACATAGGTAGTGTGTGCCTACTTCGAATTGTACTTTGTACAACAGAACTTAAAGACATTCCCTCCCACATGGCCATTTGAGTTATAATCTTCCATTCTTTCATCACTGAAATGGAATAAACCAACATAAAGGTAAATAATGTGTTACTGTTTTAGACGTGATTTATGGATTTCCAGATGGACCATTCTCACATACGCCTTTGGATTTTAGAAACATTGGATTTATGAGAAATGGAGAATTACTTCCCCAATTAGGATTGGAGTTTAGATACTCTAGCTTTGCAGAGGATTTACGCTTACGTTGTTTTTGTCATAGGGACCCAAGATGACATCAAGAACAGGAGAATGTCGTCCAAGTACAATTTCAATTGCTGAAGAATAATTTGAGGGTCTGATTATGCATCTAGAGAACCCTTTCAAACTTGAGACTACAATGATGTACTTTTAATACCTTGCTTTGGGAATAAGAGGTTAACATGTATTCCCTGCTGTCACTTTACCCTTCGCCTCTGCTTGGTTCCAGTCCTCATTGTTTATATTCTCCCTCTACCTCTTTGATGTAGAAGCCATATAATCTTGTGTTATCCTGATTATGGCTTCAGGGTATTAGAACTGTTTCTTTCTAGTGGCTTGTACCTTTTTTTTTTTTTTACTCCTTGACTTGGGAGCTCTGGAATTTGGCCATAATCTTCTTGAAAGTTTTCATTTTGAAATTTCTTTCAGGGGGTGATTGGTGGATTCTTTTATTTCTATTTTATTATCTGGTTCTAGGATATTAGGAAAGTTTTGCTTAATAATTCCTGGCAATAGGATATCTAAGATGTTTCTTTATTCATAGCTTCCAGGTAATCCAATAATTCTTAAATTATCTCTCCTTGATTTATTTTCCAGGTCAGTTGTTTTATTTTGTTTTCCAATGAGATAGTTCACATTTTCTTCCTTTTCCTTTTTCATTATCCTGATTTGATCTGATTTGATTGTTTCTTGATGTTTTCTGGTGTCATTAGCTTTCACTTACCCAGTTATAATTGTTAAAGAATTATATTCTTATGTGATCTTTTGTATCTCCTTTTCCAATTCTATTTTTAGGAAGTTCTCTTCAGTGAATTTTTGTGCCTCTTTTGCTATTTCAACTATTTTATTTTTTAGGTGTTATTTTCTTCAGTATTTTTCTGTATTTCCTTTACCAAGTTGCTGACTCTATTTTTCATGATTTTTTGCATTATTCTCATTTCTTCTCCCAATTTTTCCTCATCCTCTTTTGACTTTAAAAAAAAAAATCTTTTTTTAGTTCTTCCAGAGTCTGAGACTAATTCAATTTTTTTAGGGTTTTCATGTAGCTGCTTTGATTGTGTTGTCTTCTGATTTTGTGTTTTGATCTTCCCTGTCACCATAACAATGTTCTAGGCTATTTTCTAACTTATTTCCTGACTTGGATAGTTGTTAAATTTGAATCGTGCCCCTAGTGTGGAGGGCCACAGTCCCAAGCTTCAGCTTTTTGGTGTTGCTGTTTTCAAAGCTAGTTTCCTGAGTCTGTAAGTTGTGTTTTGTTTTAGTTCTTCCAAAGTGGTATGATTTGAAGAGAGGTGTGGCCACTGCTCTCCTGGCCTGTGTTCTGATTGGTGAGGGACCACAAGCACTCTTTTCTACCCTGGAACTGTGACTAGGTTCCCTACTCTTCCTAATGGTCCTCCTTCCCTTAGGACTGAGGATGGGCAATAGAACAGAGTACTGCTCCCAATGCCAGTGATATCCTTTATACAGTGCTCAATGCCTTTACTATCTATGGACTGAGAGCTTCAAAAACCACTGCAGGTGCTGATTCAATCTCCCCTAAAGACTGCTGCTAGTTGACCAGGCACAGCCTACACTGGACTGTACTCTAAATTCATCCCAATGAGACATATCTTCCCTGTAGACCTTTCAAGTTGTCTTGTGCTAGGAAATAGTTTCCCCCATCCTTTTGTTGCTTCCACAAACAAAAAATTTTGAGGTGTAATTTTAATGTGGTTTGGATTGGTTTAGGGAAGAATTCAGGCAAGTCCCTGCCTTTACTCTGCCATCTTGACTCTGCCCCTCAATATGATTTTTTTTATAGTAAACTTCTCTAAAGGTCTTATTTTTCAAATGTATATGGAGTATAGAATTGAGACCAATTCATAAAAGCAGGAGCCATTCTCCAATTGATAAATGACCAAAAATAAAAACAGGAAGTTTTCAGAGGAAGAAATCTAAGCTAAGAAAAACAAAAGAATCCTAAATTACTATTGATTAGAGAAATGCAAATTAAAACAACTCTGAAGTACCATCTTGCATCTATCAGAAATGACAAATGCTGGAGGGGAGGAGGGAAAAAATACGTACATTAATAAACTCTTGGTAGAGTTGTGAACTGGTTCAGCCATTCTGGAAAATGATTTGCTATGAAGGGCTACAAAATTTTTCATACCCTCATGCCAGCAATACCACAACTAAGTCTGTATAGCAAAGAGATCAAAGAAAAAGGAAACAGACCTATATATACAGAAATATTTATAATATCCCTTTTGTGGTGAAAAAGAATGAGGAATTTGGAGATCTTCATTAATTGGGGAATGTCTAATGAGTTGTGGCATGTACTTGTGATGGAATATTATGGTACTATAGGAAAGGGCCAAGGAGGGTGTTCAGAAGAAGAATGGTAAGATCTAGATGAACTGATGCAAAATAAAGTGAGCAGAACCAGGAGATTGCTATGCATAGTAACCACAATGTTGTAATGATGACCAACTGTATTGCCAAGGCAATAATCACAGCACTGACGGTGACTATGAATATGCCAACATAGTTCTCAATTGCAAAATATAAAAGACTCTCCACATAGAAGCGAAAGAAAAACATTTGTTTAAACACCAGAAAGTCAAATCTCAGAACCAAAAAGCAAAATCCGATATGGTGACAAAGAAGTTAATAAACACGAACACAGCAGAGGGCAAAGCCATTCTCAAACTTCCCGTCCCTCAGCCAGGGCCTTCTTACCATTAACTGTCACAATGTATCAGTCTCAAACCTCCTCTCCCTCAGCCAGGGCCTTCTTACCATTAACTGTCACAATGTATCAGTCTCAAACCTCCTCTCCCTCAGCCAGGGCCTTCTTACCATTAACTGTCACAATGTAT
>CM053771.1:551883674-551928846 GCA_028658325.1 Potorous gilbertii | reverse complement strand
TTGTCATCTTGGGCATTTTGTTTTCTGCATTTAAATACGTGATTCTGTGAGGGGTCTACAGGCTTCAGCAGACTGACTCCTAGAGGGACCCAGGTCATCAAAAAGGGTGAATCATCCCTGACAAGCCCCACCCCTCATTCGACTCTAATCTGTGAGCTCACTCTTCAATACTTCCGCAGTCATCATTCTGGGCATTTTTGTAAGAACGTTACCATAAGGAAGCAGTTCTCTCTGTATAAAACGAATACACTAGAGTACTATATTAGAACAAGAATTATTTTGCTTAGTATCAACTAAAAAGATTTTCCATTGAAACTGGAAAACTAAGATCTAAAAATCTCAGCTGAGTAGTGAGGAGAGAAAAATGGAAGTTCTGGGTCTTGGGATGGCAGAATTTGGAAGGTGAAATCATCTCCTTAGCCTTTGGTTCTAAATAAAAGGAAAACAGTTTTGACCTTGATAAAACCATTATGAGACGCTTACTTTAAGGAAAGAGATGCTGAGAGGGAAGGAGCAAGTTTCCACATAGGACTCCGTTCATTAGAACAGTATTTTTCTGTTGACTAAGCATGAGTATGATATTAAAAAAATAGAGTCAAAGGCAGTATTAAAGCCCTTCCCTAACAAGATAACCATTACACAAATCAGATTCCTTAAAGACTGTCAAAACAGAGATAACTTTGTTTAATACCATTTATGACTGACAAGTAACATTGTAAATAATATTTTATTTTGATATTTTTAATCTAATCCTCCCCAGATTTCTACAGTGGTAACATTAGAGCTTGGAGGTGAATATGAATTCTTAAAGGCTAAATTCCAGGAGAATGCAAATTCCGGTAGTCCCTGACTCGCTCCAACACCTCAAAAATTGACTGCCCATTGGTCTATCTGGCTGTCACTTGATCAGCAGTCTTGATCCATTTGATGAAGCCCATCTCCAGGACAACTTAATAAATCACCTCCTGAGGCATGACTAGATGGGTTACTATGAGCATTTGGTAAAAGGTACATACTCAGGGAAGAAATAGTAGGTCTTTGGAGTACTGAATTTTACAACGCAGTTGATTGAATTAAGCCTCAAATATTTTATGCTGTCATTACAAATGGACCTATAAGTCACAGATCCTTTAAGATGCCCTCATCTTTTCCTTTCCTTCCATTTAGAAGTGGCTGATTTAGAAAAAATGGCAGACAGATTTTCATGTAGATTCATGTAGAATCATAGATCTGGAAGAAGTGACTATAGGTGGCAGCTAGACCTACCTTCTTATTTTACAGTTGATAAAATGAATCAGATAGAGGTGGTTTGCCCAGGATCACCCAGCTAGTGAGTTTTTGAACTAAGGTTTTGGTAACTTAAAGCTTAGGGTTCTATGAACTGTAATACCTTGTCTCCAATAGTAATAATTGGTATTTTTAACAGTTTACCATGTGCCAATCCTTGGAGAAAGAGAGACCATGAGGCACATCCATTGAATTCATTTTGAATTCATTTGCTTTTTTTTCTGACAGGATTTCTAGACTGATAGATGAGGAGAATGTCATAAACATGGGCTAACTGGATTTCAGAAATGCATTTGACAAAGACACTTACACCATCACATCCTTGTGACCAAAATGAATGTAAGTGTCCTGGATGACAAAACAGTTACATGGATTCAAACCGAATTGAATGACCCATTCCAAAATGTGTCAATGTCACTAGGAGGGGGATCTCTCATGAAAAAGCCCAAGAGTGTATCCTTGACCCTTGGATGTTCAATATTTTTATCTATTAGAGAAAACATGAACATAGCTGGCAAGGTCCTAACATGTGCATTTTACACAAAGCTTGGAAAAATGCCTAACAACTTTGATGACATAGTTATGACACAATTATCTTGATGGGGTATACCAAAGACCACTTTTTTAACATGTATATTCATACTTTAGCTGCATCTTCTCAATAACTTCATGAGATAGGGAGATATTTTCCCCTTTCCATATATAAGAAAATTAGGAAAAATAAGTATGGACCTTCCCCCAATGACACAGATCATGACTGTTCACCAAGCTTTAGGAAACAGGCCATCTGAGTTGTGATGGCCTAAAACTTGGTCATTCTCGGTCAATAACTGATAAATATTTATTCGTTACTATGTGCCAAAGTATGTATGCAGTACATAGGATGCAAATAAGAAAAAGAGAGAGGCCCTGCCCTCAAGGTTACCAGGAGATACTGCCAAGGAGGTAGGATCTTCATAGGGCCGAGCAGCTGATGGAGAGTGAATAAGGCCAGAAAATTCCGAGCCCTCTGTAGAGGGTGGCTTTGGAAGGAGTTTCTTGCCCTGTCCTCTAGCCCTCTGATCCAAGAAGGGAGAGACAAGGGCTTGAGGGTGGGTGACCAGACTTCTGCAGTGAGACAAACCATTCTGGTTGATTTTTCTTGATTTGTTTTCTCTCCCTAAAATATTTGGAGAATGTTCAACTTTAAGGTATAATTGAGAAGGAAGTTTTGACTGCGGGGCATTTCCTGTCTTAGAGATATGGCTCTCTCTTGTTTCTGGCACCCTCACTTGTAGAGAGATGTCAGTATTCTTACCCACTTGCTTTTGTGGGACACAATCGAGGTAAGGGCATATGATGGAGATGCTTGTAGAATAGAAGGCATAAGGTCTACATTCTACTTAGCTACTACGACTGCTGCTAATATTACTACTACTACGACCACTATTACACTACTACTACTACTACTAGTACTAGTACTACTAGTACTACTACTAGTACTACTACTACTACTACCACTACCACCGTTGCTTCATCTACTAGGGTTGCTGCTGCCACTTGACCTCTTTCTATGTGGTGACTTCTTGTGGAATGGAAACTTTGTGGGCAGGAGTTGATTAGATTTCTCTCTGTATCCCTAAGGTCTAGCACAAGATAGCATTCTTAATGAATATACAATGGATCAAAATAAATCTGAAGTCCCTTCCCTGGACTTCAGTTTCCTTGTCTGTAAAGTGAAGAATTATTTGGGATGTTTAGCAGGATTCTTTCTATCACTAGTAATCTGTGATGAGGTGACACCCTTCCCCCACTTTCTTCAACCTCAATTATGATTGAAAAAGCATCTATTAACCAAAAACTCAGTACTCAACACTGTGCTAATTTCTGAAATTGAGAAAGTCCTTTCCCTATAATAGCTTATAGTGTAATAGGTATATATGACACATATCTGGAAATGGTGGCCAGGGAGAGATGTTTCTGTCTGGCAAAATTCGGGGTGAATGAATATAGCCAGAGAATAATTGATTGAGAGTGTTGTTCCAGCAACAATATGGATTTCATTATAGTTCCTGAGCTGGAGAAAGGAGTGAGGGGGGGAAGGGGGGAGGAGAATGTGCACAGCATATCCAAACAAATGGTTAAAAAATGCCAGTGGAGGAGACAGAAATTTGCAGCCCAAATGGAGATGGCAAAATTGAGTAGACTATGTGATGACTTCACCAATTAAAAATAAAATGCAGGTCTCATGATGGGAGTCCCGAAGTTGGCAAGGATAGGTCTTTTAGGACAAGGTCTCTGGAGAACTTGCCATCTGCAGCACTTTTTAAACTGTGGGTTCTGACCCCATTTAGAGCCACAATAGTTTGGCATCAGTGAAAGGTTTCTGAATGTGCAAGGACCAAAAATTGATTAAATATCAAATGTGTAACGAGTCTGAGGCATTTCTGGCAGTGCTTGCCCATGATGCACCACACAGTTTCACTGCAGCCTGCCTTCTGAAGACAGAGCACATTCATTTTTTGCACTGCACATGTCCTCAAGCCATGCAGCACCAAGAAATGCTTCAGAAACTGAAAATGGGGCTTCAGTGGGAAATGTTTAAGAAAAGCCTGCTCTAGAGTGAGTGGCAGGACAGAGAAATCATCTCTAGTGGACCAGACCAGTGTGTCAAACTCAAATGCAAGCAAGGGCCACTTATCTGTACATAAAGATCCCTGCCAGCCCCATATTAACTTAGTTTTGAAATGGAGTATTAATTTTGTTTTGTTGTATTTTTTATTTTGTTAAATGTTTTCTGCTTTCATTTCAGTTCAGTGTAGCCTGCACTCAGGAGTTCTGAGGGCCACCTATTTGAAACTTTTGGTCTGTGCAACAATCAACAGGTGATGTGGGGAGAAGAGGAATGAACAGGGATATGATGAGGAATGTTGTAGACTCCTAGATGTAGTGGGACCAGTAGCCAATGAGGAAAACAAGGACCCTAGAGTGCAGTTGTGTGGAGGTCTATGTGAAGTATGAGTAGAGCGGGCTAACCATGTGACCAATTCAGCAGGTCTCCTCAAGTGGTGTTTTTTCTTCCTTTATCTTTCTATATAGTGTTCCCTTGACTGCCTCTTTGTGTCTAATCCATGAAATTCCTTTAAAGCTTTTGCTCAAAGAATGCCTGCTTAATTGAATAATCATTAGGTTGTTGGTTTTTTTTTTTTTATCATTCCTACCTATTCCTATTTGACAAATGCAATGATGCCTTAGAAGAATTCACTGTTTTTCCAAGAGCTTGACCAATATTTTTCTTGATCTTTGAGTAACATCTCTAATAATTCAGTCAGTATGAGTTTTTTGGATCTTGTTGCCTTTGAGATTTACTTGGGAATGCTGTTTGGACAATCCTTGGGGATGATGCTATGTCAGGTCAAATCAATAACTAGAGAAGAACTTC
Source organism: Potorous gilbertii (assembly GCA_028658325.1). Lineage (NCBI taxonomy): Eukaryota > Metazoa > Chordata > Mammalia > Diprotodontia > Potoroidae > Potorous > Potorous gilbertii. Next base: position 551,924,138 of record CM053771.1, on the reverse strand, counting down.
TAGATTGAGCGGAAAATAATTTTTGGAACATTCTTTATCAGATGCCTCTTGTCTGGTTCCCTAGAATGGAGTTCCTGATAAAATCTAATCACTTATTAGAATCAGAATGTGACTATTAATTCAAGTGATATCTGTGTAAACATTGGTCAGGGATATTATCTAGGGTTTAGTTGCTGTTCTGTGGATTGTACTATATATAGCGAATCTTCAGAATTTTGCAATAGTACATTTAGAAGGATATGTTATCTTCCAGTTCATGTGGCCAAAGACCCATTGGTTGGTTTCCTTAACCAAGTTGGACTAGAGGAATGTGTCTTTAACAGAAGTTGGTCTCACCATTTCATTGATAATAAGATGAAGAAGAAGAATGTCACAGAAAAGCACAACAGTGAACTTCATTGCTAAAATTGAATGAGTGATTTTGTCACTAAATATTCAATTGGTAGGAATTCATGTGAATATATATGCATATATACATATATACACACACATATATATGTATATATATACATATATATCCATATACATACATACAATGCATGTGTGTGTGTGTGTGTGTGTGTGTGTGTGTGTGTGTGACTAGCCTGGAAGTAAACTAAAACAAATATTTGTTGACTGATCAAATACTCTCAATTCAATTACACTTTCTGAGTTTACCTTTCAGTGAAGAGATACTTTCTCTCAGCTACTTTGTTGCAGTCAAGATTACAGGATACAGAGTCTGGCTTCCTGGTAACTACGAAATCATTAGTTTTTTTTTTCTTCCTGATTCTGTACTTCTGTCCTGATTCTTTTTCAGTAAGTAGGGAAATTCAATTCAAGAGGCATTTTTTCATTTAATATTTAATTTTTCCTAATTTCTTGAAAAAAACTATTTTAACATTTCTGGGGGGTTGCTTCCAAATTATTTCTCTCCCTACCCTCTCACTGAGAAGGCAAGTAATTTGACATAGGTTATACATGTGCAGTCATGAAAAATGTATTTCCATATTAGTCATACTGTGAAAGAAAGCACAGAATAGTGAAAAAGAAAGAAAGAAAATGTATGTTTTAATATTCATTGAGGCACCATCCATTCTTTCCCTGAAGGTAAAGGGAATTTTTCATAAGTCATTCAAAATTACCTTGGATCATTGTATACCAAGGAAACCTAAGTCATTCACAATTGATCATCATATAACAATGTTACTGTATACTATGTTTTCCTGGTTCTGTTCATTCCCCTTTGCATTGTTCATATCAATCATTCTGGTTTTCTGAGATCATCTTGTTCATCATTTGTTATAGCAAGTAGTATTCCACGAAAAATATGTGCAACAGCTTTTTCAGCCCTTTCCTAATTGATGGACATCCCCTCAATTTCCAATTCTTTGCCACCATTAAAAGAGTTGCTATAAATATTTGTACATATATGTTCTTTTCCAGTTCTTTTTAATCTCTTCGGAATACAGACCTATTGGTAGTATTGTTGAGTTTTATAGCCTTTTGGGCATAGTTCCAAATTCTTTCTAGAATGCTTGGGTCAGATCACAACTTCACCAACAATGTATTAGTGTCCAATTTTCCCACATCCCCTCCAACATTTGTCATTTTCCTTTTATGTCATACTAACCTATCTGATGGGTGTGGGGTGGTGTATATGAATTGTTTTAATTTATATTACTCTAATCAGTAGTGATTTAGAGCATTTCTTTCATATGACTAAAGAGCTTTGATTATTTCATCTGAAAGCTGCCTGTTCATAATCTTTGACCATTTATCAATTGAGGAATATCCCTTATTTCTACAAATGTATTCTCTATATATTGGAGTAATAAGATCTTTATTAGAGAAACATGCTGTAATTTTTTTCACAGTTATGATTACTATGTATTCCTCTCCATCCTATTATCCCTATGTTTATCCTAATCTCTCCCCCCTTTCATTCTGTCCATTTTCAAAAATGTTTTTCTTTTGACTTTTACCTCCCTGAATTTGCCCTCCATTCTATCAGTGATCCCCTTCATCCCTTTCCCCTTCTACTTTCCTGTAGGGTAAGTGACAATTGAGTGTGTTGTTAGTGACAGTAAGATTTGTATGTTCCAGTTTACCTCCTCCATCTTCCTCTCCACTAAAAATCTCTTTTGTGCCTCTTTTATATCAGATTATTTACTCCATCATACCTCCCCTCTCCCTGTTCTCCCAGTGCCTTCCTCTTTCTCATCCCTTAAATTTCTTTTTATAGATAAACATCCCATCATATGCAACTCACATGCTTTCTGCATAGGTATACTCCTTCTTACTGTCCTAATAATGAGAAAGATTTTAGAAGTTACAAATATCATTTTCGCACAATTTAAACTTATTGAATCTCTTATGATTTCTCTTTCCTGTTTACCTTTTTATGTGTCTCTTGAGTCTTGTATTTGAAAGTCAGGTTTTCTATTCAGCTCTAGCTTTTTCATCAGGAATGCTTGAAAGTCCTCTATTTCATTGAATATCTATGCCCCCCAAGGATTACATGCAATTTTTCTGGGTAGGTGATTCTTGGTATTAATCGTAGCCCTTTGATATCCTATGGGATATCATATTTTAAGCCCTCTAATAGTTGTATGTAGAAACTATTAAATCTTGTGTTATCCTGACTATGACTTCATGATACTTGACTTTTTTCTTTCAGAATGCTTCCAATATTTTCTCCTTTATCTGGGAGACCTGAAATTTGGCTATAATGTTCCTGGAATTTTCCTTTTGGGTTCTCTTTCAGGAAGTGACCAGTGAATTCTTTCAATTTCTATTTTATCCTCTGGGTCTAGAATGTTGGAACAGTTTTCCCTATGGATTTCTTGAAAGAGATCTGCTTTTTATTTATTTTTTTTTGTTTTTATTGAGACTGTCAGGTAGTTCAATAATTCTTAAATTCTCTCCTGCATCTATTTCCAGATCAGTTGTTGGTTTTTTTCAATGAGATAATTCACATTTTATTCTATTTTTTCATTCTTTTTTGAGTTTGTTGTATTGTTTCTTGATGTCTCATAATGCTATTTGCTTCATTTGCCCAATTCTAATTTTAAGGAATCATTTTCTTCAGTTAGCTTTTGTACTTCCCTTTCCATTTGGTCAATTCTTCTTTTTAATGAGTTCTTTTCTTCATTGAATTTTGACTTAAAAGTCTAATTCATTGAAAAAAAGAACTTCTTAAGGTATGTTGCACAACATTGGATTTTTGTGCCTCTTTTGCCATTTGGCCTATTTTGTTTTGTAATGTGTTATTTTCTTTATTCTTTTGTATTTTCATTACCAAGCTGTTGACTTTTTTTCATAATATTCTTGTGTCACTCTCTTTTTTTCTGATTTGTTTTTCCTCTTCCTCTCTTAAATGATTTTTAAAATCCTTTTTGAGCTCTTCCATGGCCTGAAACCAATTCATGTTTTTCTTTGAGACTTTGTGTGTAGCAGTTTTGACTTTGTTGTCCTCTTCTGAGGTTGTGTTTTGATCTTCCCTGTCTCCATAAGAACTTTCTCTAGTAAGTATCTTTTTCTGATGTTCGCTCATTTTTCCAACCTATTTCTTGATTTTCCACTTTGTGCTAAAATGTGTTCTGCTTTTGCAGTGTCCCAAACATCAGGGGTTTTGTGTGTGTGTGTGCTGCAATGTAGTATGATCTATGGCAGAGTTTCCCAAACTTATTTGACCTACCACTACCTTTAAAAGAGTACTCAGCACCCCCCAATCTCCTGTCTTTAAACTTTAACATCATTTCCTAACCCTTTGCTTCATTTAAAAGTATATTTAAAAATATATTACACACACACACACACACGCACATATATGTATTTAAATGTCACACCTTAAATTTAATAATTTATTGTATATTTTCCTGTACTGAAATTTTGATCATATAACATTATGTAGCCATATTGTATCATTTTGTAAACAAGCCATTACAATGACATAGCCTTGCCAATGCATACTGGAATTCCAAGCAATGTGAGACACACTTGCTCGTAAAGATCTTTCAACCAACTTGACCATTGATTAATTCTAACTTGCATTTCATGTGTTTACTTTCCAATGCCTGATACAGATGAAATATGTACCAAAGCTTTTTTCAAAATTTTCTTCTCTTCTTTCCCTATACTTCTACTACCTCCTTATTTTTATTCCATACCCCCCAAATGCACTTGAGGCTACTACAGTGCTCCCCAGGAGATGGTATTGCCCACTTTAGAAACCTCTGAAAGGGAGAATTGTGTTGCTACTTTCAGGTCCACGCTCTTGTCCCTGAGTGACCACAAACATCCTTTCCTGCCCTGAAAATGTGACGAGAAACTCAGCTTCACTGCAGTTGCAAGCTCTGCTCTGTGCTAGTGCTTCCCTTTAATGTGGGACTGAGATCCAGGGCTATGACCCAGTTGCAAGTATGGACAATGCAACAGAGACCTGCACATGGTACCACTAAAGGAACCCATCCTTCTGACCAGTTGTCTGACCTCCTTACCATCTCCAAGCTTAGAAGTCTGGCAACTGCCACTGCTATTACTGATTCAGTTGCCCCCAAGGTTTACTACTTGCTTAATGGGGCACAACCTGGCCTGTGCCAGACTGCACTCCACTCCCACCCTGACTCAACAAACCTTTTCTGCTAAACTTCTAATTTATCTTGTGCTGAAAAAAGTTTCACTCCATCCTTCTGTGGATTCTGCCACTCCAGAATTTGTTTTGAGGTATAATTTAAAGTTGTTTAGAGGGGTTTGAAAGAGAGCTCAGGTGATTCCTTGTCTTTTCCATCTTGACTCCCCTTCTCTCCCCTCCAAAGACCCTGACCCTACCCCCAAACAACAAGCCTTTGTGAACCACTTTCTAGATGCAATATTACTTGCTAGAGACAGGGAATATGAAAATGAAAGCAATCAAAGCAAAGCTTTCCATTCTCAATTTAATGTAATTCTACTAGCGGGTAGAGGAGTTCTTCAGGAAGGAATGGATGACATTTGGCAATGTTTCCATTCCCTTTTAGAAATCTGAAGTCCCATCTAGAACAACATCTTATCTTCTAACCCTGAGATTAATACTCAACCCCAGGAAAGGTGGAATATTTTGAAGGCCACAGAAAATAGGAGGGGAAAGTTGAAGGACCAATTTTTTTTTAAGAAAAAAAAAAGCAGATGAAATAATGCATTCCTCATGGGATAGAGAGTATGGTCCTGCAGCTGTGGAGAGAAGACAAAGTGAATGACTCTCTCCTCACTCCACATAGGCGGGCTAATGGGTGAATAGGAGTAAGCATTCTCCAGGGGAGAAATGAAATCACATTCCATATGCCAGCCAATTTACCAGCCCAGATCACCTTTGCTCACAACTACACTTCTGTCTGTCTACAGATTGTGTCTGTATACAGGTCAAGTTACCATCTATTTTATCTTTGCCCTGCTGGGAGACAGTATCCCGACTCAGCAACTCCTCTGTGATTAGGCCCCTTTTCATACCACCCTCTTAAGCACAATACAAAAGGCAGTTTTTAAATGAACCTTTTGTTCATAGACAGAGAAGCCATCATATAGTATTCTAATCAACAAGGAAAGCTGTGTTAAGTCTGTCACTATATTTAAAATCTAATATTTTATCACAAAACAGGTATTATAAATATTGGGGGAGAGGGAGGTGGTTCATAAACCATTGATTTTCCTCCATCACCATTGATGATATCACAAAATTGGGCAGGCTATCTAGAGAGGAGATGCTGATGAATTAAAAGATATGTCTATGCCCTATCACTCCTTTTCTTGGTCTTTGGAGTTCTCACTTATGGAATCATGATGGGGTAACTCACTACTTGATCGCTAAATATAGCCATGTTCCATGGGGTCAGCATGCTTATCAGCTCTGAGACATAGTCTAGGGGGAAGAACATTTATGGAAAATGATTCTTGTGCTTTTACCAGGAGGCAGAAGAGGGACTGGGTTCTATCTTCCCACTACTGGCCAAGGTGTTTTGTAGCAAATGTCTCAAATGGTAGGAGATACCAAATTAAGCAGAAGGAGAAAAGTCATCTGGCCAGCATATAGATTCCAGAAGGATGGCTTTTAGAAGAAAGGGAAATAAGTAAGTATGGATTCCAGATGGCAATAGATAGTAGAGCTCCAGGGTAGTCAAGCACAAGGAAACCAGTAGAGTGATCATCCCAAAAGAGATGCTGCTGTACCCATAGAGTAGAAGTAGGATGACAGTAGAAAAAAAAGTCATTCATACCCTGAAGTAACAAAATTTCAAGATACTTTGGCCATATGTGAGCCTCACTTCCAGTATAACTGATTTGTGCCCCCTCTTCCCTCTTAGGGTCTATGTATTTGTTGGAGAATAACACCATTTCTGGGCAGGAGGGGATTTCTGTTAGCTACTTTTTTTTCTATGCCACCTTTAGTAGATGTCTTTGTTTTGAGCTAAATATGTCTACTGTATGATCAGCCCAGCATGCAAATACATATTCCAAGTACACTAGTGGGGGCTTCTGAGCTATAGTCTCCAGAATGCAGACCCTTCTGGAGTGTCTTTGGGCTGGTGGGTAGTCACATCACTAGAGGACCCAAAGAAGAGGTTCTTTTTAAAGAAATTTCCTTTTCCAGGTGTCAGGGCTATCATGTGTAAAAAGGGGTAGATTAGGTCATCTCTGATGTCCTTTCTAGTTCTAAGTTCATAATTTTATAAATAAGTTTTCAATAAATTGCACTCATTTCTGTCCACTGCTTTCTCATCTTACATGACATATTCTTATGCCTGACTTGTCATTCATCGCCACTGGTCCCAAAGCATTCAACTTTAATATTATGCCACCCACTATCTTTCTATGCCAGTCCACCCCTGTGCAAGTCACGAGTCACCCTCACTTCCTCCAAAACAAAATAGTTCTGTTATGGATTATAAAAATGTTAACCATTATTAGCATGAGAGTATAGATTTTAAGAGGAAAGGGACTACATGGCCTCAGAAGTCCCATTCATCTCAAAATCTATAACCCCGTACTAAGAATGGCTAACATGTAATGGCAGAGTGTGTCACATTTATCCCCATTTCATAGTTAAGGAAATTGAGGCTTTAAAAGGGTAAGTGACTTGCCCAGGGTCACTCAGATATCATATGTCCAAGGTAGGTCTTCATAACTCAGTTTCCCAAACTATCTATGTAAAAACTGGCAACTCTTCTCCTTTTTATTCTCAAGGCATCTGAATCCTCCTCATATCTCCCTTCCCAATGAGACTGATAAAACTATTTTTTCTTCCTTTAATCAAGATTCTCTAAATAAGAGTAAAGCAGTTTACTGATCTCAGTGCAATTTTGCCCTTTCCTTCTGGAATGATGCATATTTCTCTTTTACCAATTAAAATCAAACATATTCTCTATCATCCTTCTCCCTATTCCTAAGATACAGGTATAATATCTTTAAAACACACCCAGATTTCACTCCTCCCCCTCTCTTGGTACCATGTTATACCTGAAATTCATTTTCCATTTATCAAATGAGTCTAATTGTGAACCCTAAAGACTGAGGAACCAAGAATTGTACTTGGAAAACACTTCTTGTTATCAGAACATTAAAGTCCCCCTGCCAATCTTGCTGGGGTCAATCAGCCACCCCAGGAGTGGGAGCAGATGATTGTTAGGGACTTCCTGAGCACTGGGTATCTAGATAATCTGTTTTGCTGGGTAAATGAGAAGCAAACATCTCTGTCACCACTCTGGTAACCTACAGCTTGGGCTTTCTTGCTGTGCTGAACAGGGATACCCCTTCCTCCCTCTTACCCCCTTCTCTTTTCCTATCCTTTCCATTTACTCCCCTTCAATTTGGGCAGACCTAGAGAAACTAGCCTGAGAAACTGGGGAAAGACACTGCTCCTCGGTGTGTTTGTATGTTGTGTGTACACATATGTATGTTGTGTGTATACAAACACAAATATTGTGTACACGTAACTTCTTTAGACACTGAATTACCTCCTTTGCATGAATGAATGAATGAATGAATGACAGACTCAGAATTTATTAAGCCAAGCTCAGTGCTAAGATCTGGAGGCACAAAGGCCAAGTCTCTGTCCTCAAAGAACTTGCTTTTAATGAAGGGAGAAAACTCACCAAAGGGAGTGGTAGCACGGACGGTTTGGACTAGAATGTTTGGTGCAGGAGTGGGGCCAAGAGGCAGCAATCTGAACAAAGACAGGGCTGATTGGCTTTTGGTTGGGATTAGGGGGGAAGGGCACTGGAAGCCTAGGCTCCTAACTGCCAGCTGAGGGTATGGGGTGACTGGGGTGTGAGTAGATTTTGCCCAGAGGGCCTGAGAAAAGACCACTTGATCTAGTGTTGTGGCAAATGGGAAAGAGAAGAGAGCTACTTTCCCTCCCTTTTCAGGCCTGAACATCTGCTGCTCAGGGAAGTCAGGGAAGTCAGAGAAGCGATGCTGGCTCAAAGGTCAGCATCATGCCTCAGGTCATGCCTCAGCTTCCCGGCACAAACTGAACATCAGAGAACCTTTAACATACATAGAAAGCATAAAGACGTCTGCCTGCGCCAGTCACTCCTAACCAGTGTTGGTGACTTGGCACTTGTGACAGCCACTGCCCAGCCTCAGTTTCCTTTTCCTTCATGGAAGGGGTGGGATTAACGTCTGGCAAAGTCTCTCCCAGGCTGCAGGGAGCAACAGCCGGTGCAGCTGCGGATCCCAGCTGCTCAGCCTACTCGGCGGGGCTGCCTCAGCTTGACCGCTCCCTGGCACTTTCTCCGCCACGCTTTCCCGCTGCCTCCCTTCCCTTTCCCCCGTCACTGTCCTTAACGGCTCGGTCCCGAGTCTTTGCAGCTGGCTCCTGGGACAATCGCCGCAGCAGCGCTGCTTTTCTGAACTCTGAGTACGGACAGGCAGCGCTGCCGGTGCGCCCCGTCTGTGGGTCTCCGGCTCCGCTCCGCTGGTCGCACCCAGAGCGGCGCCGACGCCAGGAGCACAGTCCCGGCGCAGCTCGGCAGGCTGGCCAGGGCGCCCGTTTTGAAATGACTCTGAGCAGCCTTAGCTGCGCGGCTGGGCCCCCGGGGGCCCGCCGTTGGCCCTGGACTTGGCCCTAGTCCTGCGCTCCGGGACGCTCCCTTCCCCGTCTGCGCGGGCCGCGGTGACCTGGGAGCAGCCGGCTGCCAGCCCGTGCCCTGGCGTCACAAGTTTGACAGCTTCGCACCAAATCAGATCGCAGCGTTTCCAGAAAGCCCCGAGGCGTCACTGGGAGCTGCTGGGGATTAGAACTCGCCTCCCCAGGCTCGCCCCCTCCCAGCCATTTAAAGCTCCTCGGTGGGGCGGGACTGGGCCGAGGGCGCTCCTGGCTGAGGCTCGGGCGGCCCCCGCCAGCACCATGGTAAGTGGGGACGGGGAAGGCAGGCGCCTTCGCCCTGGGACTGGGCAAGAAAGTGGAGCTGTAGATTCCAGGCTTCCGCTGGAAGCGGGGGAGCCAGCTCTCTCTGGCCCCTGCGACTCCGAGCACGTTCTCTCCCGGAGCTCGCTCCCCTACCTCATTTCGGCCCCTGCCTCCTCCTGGCTTTCACCAGGGTCTTCTGGGGCTGGCCCTGACCTCCGGCGCGCCGCCCCAGGGCTGCGTTCCGGACCCAGGATTTCTTTGCACGCTCACCACTCCTCTCACCTTACTCTGCTTGGATTTGGACATCCCAGCAGAGAGACTCTGGGTGGACTTTCCTGATTGCTTCAGGTAGTGGTTATATAACGGGGAAGCGCTTCCTGAGCCCAGGGAGTAAGTTGGCAGACGCTCTCGAAAGAAAAAATACTTTATAAACTTGGCTCAAGTTTCTGGGTCTGTGGCATCCCAGCCGGGTGGGCTTCAAAACGGGACCTTTCCCAGCTAGTTGCAGAGAAAATGAACAAGGCTTGACTTTTCTTAATTCCCTGCCTCTCTTTTCCGCTTTGGTTGTATTTTGTCTAAGAAAACTCTAATGTGGAGTGATGGAAGATCTTCCCCAGCCCTAACGCTGCGGACACTGTCGACTTCTGGACCTTTAAACATTCACCAATACAAAGAAAATGAGTTACTGATCCATTATCCCTCACAGACTGAGTGCTTGTTAACCTCGCTTTGCCTTGCTCTGTGGATGACTCTACCTGTATGGGGAGGGTGGGGATGGAGGAGGGGGCCTCCTTAAACTACCTGCATGAAGTATTGAGTGATGGTTGTGCTGCAGCACTGAGACCTAGAGTGAGAGGAATTAGCACTGGAAGCTTTCCTGTGCCTATTTTACATTCAAATTGAATTGCAGGTGTGAGTTGGAGTCAAGACTGCGGCTTAGGAGTAATCATTGATATGCAGCTTAGAGAAGGCACTACCCAAGCTTAAACACTAATGATTAGTTTATCTACAACATGTACGTATGAATCCAAGTGTGTATGCTTGTGTCAAGTGAAAGGTGCGAACCCAGCAACTTCCAGTGGAAGAACTAGGCTTGGAGCCAACTGGTCATTGAGTATGTTAACAGTACTCCTGACTTGGACAAGTGGGACATGAGCTGTCTGCAGGAAAACAAAAAGAAAGTCTCTTTAAAAAAAAAAAAAAATCTGTAGTTGGCTTTTTGGGGGGAGTGGGAGAAACTTCTATCTCAGCTTAATCAAGAAATGTTTCGTTTCTTTGGGGTCACTGTTCCTGTTGTAGGATCCTTCAACTAAATCAATACAGAAGACAAGAGTGAGATCTGGGGGTCTTACTAACTTGACCTTTCCCCACCTTGTCCTTAATCACCTAGAGTGATGTCTGAGCAATGAGGGGGAGGGGAATAGATCTCAGATTTTGTCTGTTTATATGTTGGATTTGGGAATTTGCTTTGTCAGGTTTCTTTATCTTCCCCCCTCCCATTTTTTTTTTTTGGTTGCTTTTGTTTGGAGGGAGTGGTGTCCTAGACCAGCTTCAGTAAGTACAGGTCAGGTTTTCTGTTGTTCAGGCTTTGTTTTTGACAGTCATTCAGTGATAATATTGAGATTATTAACATTTTAGAGTACTACTTAGAGCATCTACCTTATGTTACTTTCTTATTTGCTCATTAAAGAGCAAGAAGTACACTAGAAAGGAGGAGAGGGGGATCGCTGGGATGGTTTAGGTGTCCAAAAGGACTGGGTGCTTGATTTTGCTTCCTAGTCAAAACAAGAAGTAAATGTGTGATGTATGCCTGTACATACATATGTATACATACATACACATATACATACATGTATATGTGTGTATATGTGTATATATGTATGTTTTATGTATATATGTATGTACATTGTACTTGGGCCACTTACAAATGAAGCACAAGTCAACTTCTTATACCTACACTGTTCTTTTTAAGTGGATCTATGGTCTCCTTCCTCCTCCCACCTTTTCTGTCTTGCTTGGCATCACCCCACATCACTGGACCCCACCCCTTGTGTTGTATTTTACAGAGCACCGGTCTCCCCTGCCAAGATCAGCACTTTGCAGGGGGCCAGGACTATAATTGCCCCCATTCCACCTCAACGTCAGCATCCAGTGTTGACGTTTCCAGGGAAACTTGGGTCTCTTTTTGGGCTGCTGGTCTCCTGGACAACAGAAAGGAGCAACAAGAGCGGCAGTCACAGGGTAAGTCTTGCTCTTCTGCTTTCCCCAGCACTGCCCAGGGAGTATTCCGGCACCCAGACACACCAATTACACCCAACACTGGGAAGTGTCTGCAAAGGGAGAGGGAGCACTGGCTAGACAGAAGAGGGGACTGCTAGCTCACAGGCAAAGAAGCCCAAATCATCATGCATCCAGGAACAAAGTGACCTGCTGGTTTTTGGAACCTAGGTCACCTTCTTGTGCAATGACATTTGTTTGTTGGACCACCACATGTGGTCCTGGGAAAGGGAAAAGGATCATTGTATTCATTAGGTGATCTTTGGGTTGCCAGGCATTATGTGCTGTCCAATTTCATCAAGCTCTTTTGGAGTCAAGATGCTCATTGAAGTTCAACCTTTCATATTAGGGGAGTCCTGTCTGGTTGGTTTGAGAGAAGGAAAGGATGTTCTTGGAGATGCTATCTCCAGAGTCTTGTAAGTGCTAAGTGATCATACTATATGACTAAGAGAACACTTCTGCCTTTGGGGAGGGGGCATGTAGGGGATAAAAGCCCCTTCCTACATGACCAGGATATGAATTCCATTTCTTATACTATGATGCCCAATCCCTAATTGTGATCAATATTCAGTTAGTATTAAATGATCTTCACTAATGATACTGCAAATCTCAGTTTCTAAAAATGGAAGCTGTTAGTTAGACAGCACAGTTCTTTCTCATAGGTAGTATGTAACGGTTAAAAGATACTGGAATTTTAGAGGGTGAGGAAAAAAGTGATTTGGTTTCAGCCCTCTAATACCCTATGCTTTGCTATCAGATTAAATGAAGCAATTAAGGCCCCCAAACCCCAACTCCCCACCTCATTCTTTCAAATGACCACACTTTAATACAATGAGTGCTTTAGAAAGAAGAACTACTCATTTGGAAAGAAGGTAAGAGAGGGGTATTGCATGCATATGACCATGGAGTCATATCATAGGCATTATTTGTGTTGGTCTCCTGTGAAAGTTTCCTTTGTTGCTTCTAATGTAATTAAAACTTGTTTGGTGGACAAGAAAAAGGGAGTAGAGATGATGTCACTCTGATGGTAAGATGCAATACCCCGGGAACGGTGCTTAGACAAAGATGATCTAAACTCTCTACAATGCTCCTACCACCATGTAGCTAGCTGGCCAATAAAGCATCTGTGCATTCAGATATATCTAAAAGGGAGGTGGGGGTTCCTTGAAGAAATAATTCCATTACCAACAGAGATTGACTCCAGAACTTCTTTGTTGTTTTGTGGTCCCAAGGTGCCAAAGAAAGGTAGGATTGGGCAATGTTCTCAATGGAAAATTGCGCACAAAAACACACATAAATACACATATACATATGTGTGTATGTGCATGTATGGTGTTTATACATATTGTATTACATATACGTACATGTACATGGTACAATATATCACATTAATATATGCTATTAAAAACCATAAATGCTTACTACATTCATTCTTTTGAGAATACGTATGTGTGCATGTATGCATGTAATACTTGATAAAATTAATATGTAAACAGTCACCAATTCACCTCAATGGTCACCAGATGCCAAATTCTATGGATATTATTTCCTCATGGACTCAGCTATCTGAAAATGGTAGATGGTGATTCAGAGATTTTTCCCTACAATCTCCTTGGCTGGAGTAATTAAGATGCTGGTATATCCTCTGGTATATTTCCAAAGCCCTCAGACAGATTCTCTCACATGGACAGGGGTAACAAAATGTGTCTTTCTATCTTCTCCCAGAACAATGCAATGATTGGGATTTCTTGGTCCAAGAGGATTATGCTGGGTCAGGGAATCAGCTGTCTTCACAACTCTACAGAAACAAACAGGTAACTGGGGATGACTGGGATAGGGCAGCCACCTGATTCCTTATGGAGGGGGACAACTTCTCAGGCTACCCCACCTTCACTTCATCTTCCCATTCAAGAGATAACTTTTAGTATGGAATTCCAAGAATAAGCAAAAATCCAAGAAAGTCCAACGGATAAGAGAAGTTGAGGCAATCTTCTCAGTGTAGCCTTCCTATCTTGGAGGTTTTCTTGTTTGTTTGCAGAGGACTTCAAATCCAAATCTCATAAGACAGATCAGACTGAACCTAGCTCCTTGGTGAACTGTAGAGAGCCAGGTTCCAGGAGACCATTTTCTCTGAGTATCCTTCTCTCTGTTGTAGCAGCTGGGGTGGGGGTGGGGTGGTCCCTGCTTTCCTGCACACATGCATGTAGGAGTTATTCACTCAGAGTGGTCATTTGGAGAATGTCCCAATCTTGTCAAATAGTTTGCAAAGAACAGGCAAAGTTGAAAGCTGAAAACTGAACAGTCAGGTGGGGTATGGGAAGGACACACTGAATGCAAGACTAGTTTCCCGAGATTGTCTTCATAAAGCAAACAAAGGCAGAATGGAGGCTAAGCAGGCCCATGAGCCAATTGATAAAGTTACAAAGTCAATACTGGAGAGTAGCTTTCACCACTGTGGGCATCTCCTCCCTAGCTCCAAGACACCCTGCTGCAGAAGGAGGAAGAACTTGCTAGGTTACATGAAGAGAACAGCAACCTCAGACAATACCTGAATGCAGCTCTGGTGAAATGTCTTGAGCAGAGAGCCAAGGTATGAGATGCTTTCATTGTCAAGCCAGAAGGGCTTTGGGGGTCAGGGAAGGGCTGGACAGTGTTCTGAGTTCCTGGAAGAAATACAAGATGCTGAAAAGGTGCTTTTGGTAAGACAATTTTAATACCTTGATCTTATAGCATAACCTAGCTTAGTCAGTCAATTAATATGTATTAAGTGCCTACTGTATGCCAGGTACTGGGCTTGGTGCTGGATATTCAGACAAAAGTGAAATGATTCCTGCTCTCAGAGGATGTGTGCATGCACACACACACACACACACACATGCATGCACACACTCATGCACACACACACACACACACACACACACACACACACTTAATACATTGTAATTTGAGGCAGGAGAGCAGTAGTATTGCACTTGAGTGAGGCAGCACTTGAATGGAGTTTGAAAGGAAACTGGGGATAGTCTGGGCACAGGTGTGACATGAATACATCGCAGGAAGGAAAGTCCTTTCTTAGATAGTCCCATGATGTCTTCTACATCTGAGAATTCATTAGGAGCTAGATTTATCCCTGTTTTATAAATGTGGAGGTTGAAGATCTAAGGTGACACACCCAGGGTCATAAAGGTTAGCCAGCCTCACAGTAGGCAGAGTCATACTAGTCATTCTGGTATTTGGACATAGGTCATTCTTTGTAGGGGTTTGGGGAGAAAAAGAACTCTGAAGTTACTTCTGAGGAAGCTACTAAAGTGTCCACCATCAAAGCTACACCCAAGATCAGGGTGCCTTACGTGGCTCCCATCATCAATTCTGGAGCTGCTACATGGATAAGCCTCCGAAAGCAAGCCCAATGAAAGAACCCCTTGATTTAATGGTAGCATTCAGATACAGAAGGCTACAAGGGGAGGATATGTCACCCTAACTCCTGCATATTATTAGCATGTTGGACAAAGGCTGGACATCTCCATTCTAATTAGAATTTTTCTAATCTAATTAGAGATTTGTATGTAAATTCAGTGTTTGAGACTGTTAAATTTAAAACTAGCTCTCTCCAGCTCCCCATTTCTCTCCTCTGGCCATGTTTTTGTCCATGTTCTAGCGTGATTATCGTTATTCATGTCATTAATCAACCTAAACTGGCTCCGCAGCGTTTGTATACCTGGAGGAAAGGGAGTTGCTCTCATGTAGAATTAGTTAGAAGTGACTTTTGTCCAAACTCACATCAAAAAAGATGCAGAATAATTCTCGGGGGCTCAATGACCTCCTCTATGAGGGAACTGCCCTGTCAGTGCAGAGAGAAACTCATCTCATCTGTATCTCCCCCGCCCCCATACCACTACACCTTCCAAAGATCCCAAAGGGGTTCTTCCAACATCCTGGAATGCTATCCCTCTTCTAGATAGCTTGGCACTGAGTGGACAACATTAAAATCCAAAGGAATAGCCCATTGGTTACCATTCCTTCTCCTTTTCTCTTCCCTTCTGTTCCTAAACCACTGGGAAAGGGGTACTGATTTTAAGCTAAATTCTATCAAGAAAAGATTACAGAGTTTTGTTGGTATGCACCAGTGTGTCTTAGATGGAGAAAGGTCTTTCTAATGGGTAGAGATGGAGTCCCATTCTCAGTCACTTCTCTCAAAATGCGGACTTCTCTTTTCCAAGGGCAAATGACAAGTTCCGAGTTTTGCTCAAATTTTTCTTTTTGTTTGTTTGTCTTTTCTCTTATTTTGATTTGTAGAATCAAAAAGGATCTGGTTGTAATGCTGGAAGAGAACACTGGGGTTATCTTCAGACATCATCCATATGGGTCTGTACTTCTCTGTTAGGTGACGTCTTAGTCTGAATAAACATCTTAGGTTGTGTTGAAAAGGCAGCTTCAGAACAGGAAAGGGCAAGGTCAAAGAAAAAGGGTAATGGCAAATGAAGGAAGAAAGGTATGGAGAGAGGTGAACAAAATGAAACGAAATTCGAGGGCTAGAATTTTTAAACTTCCCTTGGGGCATCATCTCCTTTGCCTGTGCATCCCTTCCCAGAATCATGTCTTTAAATTCATAGAACAAAATATATAGAATTAAAAAGGAAATGTTATGCTGAAATACAATGGTCAAAAATGAATTTTTTCTTAAAATTCACCAGTGTCAGATTAAGAACTCCTGTCCTATGCTGACCAGAAAGGAGTTAGGCGAAGGGACGCATCTGTCAGGGTTGCCTATTTTGCCATTGACTCCAAGGGCTCAGACAGGCCACAGGCAGCAAAGACTTCCTTCTCATCTCCTCCTTTTATCCCACTTCCTTTTCTGGGTTTCCAAAGCATAAAGTGATAGAGACTGGCCAGATCACAAGGTTGTCAGTTCATCCAGTACATGAGGTCAATTTCATTGTGACTTTTCAGTCCTGGCTTCTTGCCAAAGTTCACATTTATCTAGGATTTAATGTCCGATGCTAAGTAGGGTGTGTCATTGCTCTAGGCTTAAGGTTTTGTTGCTGGGTTGTTTTTTTTTAGTTTAAAGCAAATAGCATTTTTGAGCATTATGAAGGAAATTCCAAAATGCAATTTGGAAATCACTGCTTGCTGCCCCTTGCCCCATCTTATTTTTAACAGCTCTTGTGAATTGTTTTGCCTTCTTTGCTTATTTGCTAGTTTACTGAGAGACACAGAATAGAAGTTGATGTTAAATGATGCAGTTCAAGCCATCCAATAGTTGAAAACTCTGTTTTCCTGCATTGTCACATAGCTCCCTGAGTGGTTTTGATAGGTCATAGAACCATCAATTTCAAACTGGAAAGAACTGTGTGGGTCATCTGTTCCAAGCCAGGTGAGGAAACTGAGGCTGAAAGAGATGACTAGTCACACTGGCAACAAAAGACAAGATGGGGTTTTGAACCTAGATTCACAAACTCCAAATCAAGCAGCCTTTCCATTCTCTCATGATGTTCCAACTTCCCTGAGTAGAGCCATCCAGAAGGCAGCCAGATAGAGCCTTTCCCCCAGAGCTGTAGGAATGAATAGCCAACAGGCTACATACAATGAGTGTCTAGCCAAAGAAATCAGTGGTACTGAGCTTCTGCATGCTGTGTGTAAGCATCAGGAACCTCTGATGTTTAAAATCTCTTAACTGACTGAAAAGGACCAATAAGGACCTCAATTTTCTTATCTCTTCAAAAGTGTATCAAATTTTGTCTCCTCTAGAAATTGCTGATGCAAAATGGACCCACCCAAATCTATGGATGTACAGAAAATGGGAAGAGGAAACCAAAGGAGGGAAGGTACCCTGCCATGGACATTCCCCATCCCAAGAGTGCCAAGAGAAACCTCTTTAGTGAGTTTGCTGCCTGTGAGGGTCAGCCAAATCCTCCTGTGGACTCATGGGTCCTGAAGACCCTTGGATTAAAAGACATTGACACCATTGACGACAGTGTGCCAGCTAACTACAGTGCCGTGCTCTCTCAGCCTGAAAGGAACACATTCCCACAGTTTCCTGGTGAGGAGGGCAGTTATGAACATGGTGGCATTGTGGGTCTGCCCACTCCTTATGAGAATGCTCAGGTGGCCCCCTTGCACAACACAGGCAGTCAGCAGGAGGAGGACTTGGCCTTTTTCTCTGGGGTACCCACCCAAACAGGTGCTTTACAGAGCGTGTCTAACCTTTCCCCCAACCCTTTCCCCGCTTTCACCTCACCTGGCTATACTCCTGATGTCTCACCCAACAAAACAGATGTAGCCTTTTCCACATCCCTGACACCCCACTGCCATGTGAAAACCCATTCCTTTCAGCAGGGACAAGCCTTTGTCCGGCGAGATGAAGGAGGTTGGAAGTTTACTTGGGTTCCTAAACAGTCTTAGGAAATCCCTACACCCCCCCAACTAGTGAACACTGCCACAAACCTGCTGAGTGTTTATGGAGATCCTCTTGC
This sequence comes from Potorous gilbertii, assembly GCA_028658325.1. NCBI lineage: Eukaryota > Metazoa > Chordata > Mammalia > Diprotodontia > Potoroidae > Potorous > Potorous gilbertii. Next base: position 551,906,024 of record CM053771.1, on the reverse strand, counting down.
ACTGGACCCTCACCTTTTGGGACTGGAGGTAATGTCTGAAGTCTTCCCTCCTCCCTTCCACCTTTTCTACTTGCTCCTTTTCCCTTTCAGGCTTTAGGCTATCAGTAACATATCTGTTCTTTTTTCATATGCTCCTTGGCTTGTTTACATAGAGACTCGCATGGTCCACTTCCTCCCTTAGACCCAGGACTTGAAAAGGTATTTTCTTTTCAGTTGTCCATAGGCTGAAAACCTATACGCTGCTCCCATTACAACCAGTCTGACGACTTCTTCCCTTTAGTGAAGCAGTTTGCACGTTTGTGGTTTCCACTTTTGTTCTGAGCCCTGTTTTCTTCCCGAAGCTGACTGTCAGAAGGTGTTCAAGTATGTGGAATGTGTTTCAAGGTCATTTGTCTACCATCACCCCCAGCCGAGGCCCAAGGTCATGAGCAAGCAGTGTGCATAAAGTTGCTGCTCAGGGGAACTGCTGGCTACTGGGGAGGCCTCTTGGTCTGAGCCACCCAGGACAGTTGATTTTCCATCAGCCACACCATGGACAGCAGCCACTCTGACCTCCCACCCACAGGGAAGAGGATTTGATTTGCAGAGGACCCCGGCATTTGGCCTCTCAACAGCAAAACTCAAGGGAGAGGCTTTGCATGGGTCACTGGGCATCCCCCTTCCTGCATTTCCCATACAAGCTCCACTCTCCTGCTCCACTCCCAAGGAATGCATGACTCTGATGGCCTCTGGGCAGCCCTTGTCTTTTGGCAGATTTTAGTTCCAGAGATGCTGCACTGAAAAATAGAAAGTCGATAGATATGGTGAAATGCACTCTTGCCTTTTAATCTCATGTTATAAATGTGTCTCATGAAATAAACTGAAAGATAATTCAGTCTCCTCATCCTCACTACAGCCCACTTTCCAAGCTCATTGAACCCATCTTCTTACTCTGGGCTGGAGGCTGAATAATTAAACATAAAGAAAACATAGTCCTTTAGGATTACACAGGACATATGCACAAATAGGCTTTAAATTAAAAATCTATAATCCTGATACTTTTTCTTCTTTCCTCAAACAAAAATGCTACTCATTCATAATAACTTCCAGGTTTTCTCCTCCCCCTCTCAAATATACTTTCCAGAAAAGACTAGGCTTTGTAGAGGAAATGGTAGTGAAAACCTGGAGCCTAAATCTTTAGGGTTCATTGAATCATTTATCTTTCTTGTGGCCATTGATTTTCTCATCTGTGAAATATGTAAGGCAATGAATGGCCCCACCAAAAAGATGTGAGGAGGATCCTGAACAATTACAAGGTTAACATGCCGCAAATAAGCTTCATTCACAATTTCAGTTCTATCAGACTGAGTTCTCAGAAAATTCAAGATACCATAATCTATATCAAGCTTTGCATCAACCCAGACAAATCCTAAGCATACTTGCATTTTTATATAAGTTTCCATGAAAATGAGAGAGAGAGAGAGGTCTTCTTAGGAAATACCTTTTGAAAGAGAAATTTGTGGAGACAAAGGGAGGAAACAAAGATGAAATGGACAGGGGAGAGGAAACTTCTGGTGAGTGACTGTAAATTTTCTTTATAATCTTAAATATAAGTGAAGCATCAAATTCATTGTAATAAATGAGTGTTCAGTATGTGTCTACTGCCTTGATGTTGGAAGAAGAAAACTGAGTTACACTCCATGCAGTGGAAAAAATGATTTCTAACTTTTGAAATGACTGAAAGTGAAATTAGAAATAGTTTTCCCCGCCTCAGACAGAGGGAACTATATTGGCACTTTTTAAGAAAAGCAAATCTCTCTACTATGAGAGTTCTCAGCTGAGACCTATAGGATGGGGCCAAGTAAAGAAGGACCTTTCTTTTATTTTCAAGAGGCAACTAGCAGGGACAATATATTCTGACATGTGTGTGGAAAAAGGATTGATAAATTCCATTTCTTTTCTACTGTAAATTCTAAAAAATTTCTAAATGACAAGACATTTGAACTCTAGCATTTTTACCTGGGACAAGCTGTAGCTCACAGGCTTCATGATCCCAGATGTTAATAAAGTGGTCCCTGCCTCCAAAGGTGTACTTAGTGAGTCCATTATCACCTTGCATGGCTCTTAGCTACATTCTCCACAAGTGAGCCACTGAATGGGGTGGGTGGCCTTTTTCCAGAACTATTAATATTGCCTGTGTATTAAGGAAGTACAAAGATCATTCATTGTTTGTTCCCATGTTTGCCTCCCCTCCATAGAGCCAGACCAACGTTGTGACCTTTATTTCCAGGCATGTTTTACCACAATAGTAAAATGATTACTTGGAATGATCTGTGATGGCTCTTTCATATGGTTTGTTATATTTTATGAACACTAATTTTCTTTTTTCTGATTTGAATATCAATTAAATCAATTCAATTATTTTTTTCAGGTGTGACGTATGAATATTTATTTTTCTAGATTATTATTTTAAGCATATGGAATATATACGTGTGTACATATATATATATTTATACGTGTGTATATATATTTATATACATATACATGCATATATATGTCTTTCACTTTGTCATGTATCATTATTTCTTGTGGATTCCAAATAAGAAGTTCTCAAAAACCCGAGAGTGCCCTTTGGGTAGAAGGCCATGCTCTCCAAATTCTATAGTTACAGGTCCAACCCAGTCTCTTAATTACAGAATCATTTCCTTGCCCTCTGTCCCAGTTGAAACATGACTTGTATCCTCTCTTTCCCATTATTTCCTATGTCAGTAGTCAGTTGGAGGGAAAAAAAAGCAATTGTTCAAACAGCCTTCCACACATCCTACCACCTATCTTGTCCTTTTTTTGGGGGAGGGGTTGTGTATATATCTATAAAATGAGGGGGGAGGGTATATACTAGATTCTGAAGGGCCTGGCCTGGTCTAATGCCATGAGAATGAGGCTCAAATTGGATTGGTAAGAATTAGTCCTGAGGTTGAGGCTGGAGGAGGTGAGTATTTTTGAATGTGACAAAAAAGTTTGAGTATGCAACCCAACGCAGATGATTTTTAAACTTAATAGAAGTTAAAAAATTGTTTTAATCAACCAAACGATGAAATGAGTAAGATAATTGTCATATGTCAGAGAGACAAATATATTTTTAAGGCAAATGTTTAGATTCCATAGGATTTCTGTCCGAAAGAAGGATCAATTTCTCCAATCCTCTCACTGTACTTATAAAGAAATAAAAAAAAAAGAGAGAGAGAGACCTATTCTGAGAAGAGAAGTGTGTTGTTCTGTCCCCCAGATAATAAGTGATGAGAATGAGACTCAAACCTGGGTCCTCACATTTGAAAATCTAGTGCTCTTCCCATGAACCGAAGTTCTGACCAGGACCCCGTCAGCTCTGATTTTGACAATTAATAATTTCCTGTCATTTTGAGACAAGTCTATATTTATTTCTCTCCACCAAGAGAATGACGGATCATGACTCAACGTTTTCATGACCAATTCTAATAAAAGGTAATTGATACTGTAATACCATCTACTATAAAGTGTGTAAATATTCATCTTAACATTTTATTCATTTTGAAGCCTATGGGAATTTATTTTCCTTATGTAGCCATAACACAGTCATAAAAATACAAATTCTTATATTTGATGTTCTTAAAATGTGAAATACAAGCTTAATTTAACTCCTTTTGTATCATTTTGATTTGTGTGTGATATTAAAAATTTCTAATTATATGTGAGTCAATTGTGTACTATGTTCTGGCTCATAAAAACAGAAGTAACTCAAGCTGATGTGAGACCATTTACTAAAAAAAGTTATATTGATTTCTTTTATATTACAAACATTTCCAGATTAGTTTGTGAGAGGTCTTTTGCAATACAGTGAAATAGTCAAATAAAACAAATAATAATTTATTTAAAAGAGAATTGAATCTTTCCGTATCTGTAGCATTCCCTTCTATTTTTATACAAACAAAAAACCTATTTTCTCTCCCTCTCACTGTGTTAGGGGAGAGGGGAAGAAAAGAAAATTCTTTCTAGCAAATATGTTCAGTCCTGCAAAATAAATTCCCTAAGTGATTGCATCCAGAAACATATGTGTCTCTTTCTACATGAGAAATACATCTCCTCTATCAGAAAGTGAGTGGCATGTTTCATCAGTGATCCTCCAGAACCATCAATAGTGACAGCATTGATCACGATCTGTTTAGCTTTGTCGATTGCCTTTAAAAACACAACAAAAAGTTATTATTTTATGACTTGTTCTGGTTCTGTTTATTCCATTTATCATCTGTTTATGCAAGTCATCATAATTGTTTCTATTTACCTCCAATATTGGTCTTCTAGTACAGATTATCATTCGGGTTCTGCTCATTTCCTTCCATATGCTGCACTTTTGAAATCATCTACTACCTTATATAACTCAAGATTTTTACAAAGAAATTCTTACTTGATAAGGCATAATATTAACATACAAGCTTAATTCCCCAAAGTGTGAACAGCGTAATCCTCCTTACCTCCTAGAGTATCTCAGTCTCTAGGGAAGGGAAGGAGACTAGTTTCATAGCTTAGATTGGTTACTTTAGAACAGAGTTCCAGCTACAAATCTAAATCTCCCATGGACTTGAGTCCCAAGTACCATGGTTTCATAGGGCTCCTACAATGGTTGGCTCCATGATCCCAACTACAGTTCTGGCCCTAATGTCACCAAGACACGAACTTCCATCTATGAGGTTCACTTCTGTCACCTGAAACTAAGAATAACTAATGACAAACCCCACAAAAACAAACAAACACCCTCGGTCCCTTTACTCCACTTGAAGTTAAAAAAAAAGGAGATAAGCAGGGAAGGATTTTCCTTTCCTTCTCACATTTCAGTTCATGATGTCTGTGTAGGAGTTTCCAAAAAGAAAGCTGAAAGATAGAAGGGGGTGGGGTGGGGTGAGGGGAGATACACTTGGATCACCAGTATTTAAGCCACAGGTAGCCAATCAAAGAGGCTACACACATCCATATGAAAGAAGATACCAGCAGACTCTATTTTAAGCCAAAATGGGCATGCTGAAAAAGCCAACCTGGGGCTGATTTCTTTCATTTCTAAAGCAATTCTAGGGAACAGACCATTAATCAAAGGAGGCCTTTAGATTTTTGAATCCCTGTTGTCCCCACATTTAAAAAAGCACCATGGTCTATTGTGATTTGGTGTTCCTATCAGCAGGCCCGGGAAGGAAGTGAGGAATAAGTTAGGAATCACCATTGCTCCAGTACAATTGATACCTGAGTGAGTTCCCAGTTCAGCCTCATCCTCATGGGCTCCTTTGGGGGAATGCTCTGAAACCGTGGGATAGATCTGATCCTACCACATATCTCTCTGTTTCCCTTTGAAGGAAATACAAGCTCCTTGGTTTGCGTTTATGGCCCACAACAATTTCTCACCAAACCATTCTTCTAGATTGATTTCAGATTATTCCACTCCCAGCACTCCAAATTGAACTCCATGCCTTCTATTTTCTCCCAAGTCAGTCCATTCAGGCTGACCCAATGCTTCCTAACTCATCCTTCCAAAATCTTTCCCTTCATCCCACCCCTCCCCACCTCACATGACTAATGTCATCAGTGTTGGGAATTCTCAGTGTGGTAACTCCCTTTCCTGATGTAAATTGGCAAGTTTTCTGTCATTTAGGCTTAGAGAGTAGAATGAAATGAAGTTAATTAGTTAATAAAAGGTCACACTGCTAGTTTATGTCAAAGGAAGGTCTTGAATTTGATTCATCTTATCTCTGAGGACAGATCTCTCAGATCTCTATCCACTTTGTCATGTTCCTTCTAAGATTAGAGGCATTGCCATCTTTCATTATATAAGCAAGGTTAGTATTGCACTCTCTTTTCTAACATGCTCCCTTTTGTCAATCCCCATGCCTAACTCTTAGTGCTCCTTATGTGTCCTAAGGAAGCTCAGACAGGATCTCTCTTTGACACCTACTGTACTTTGCAGCAAGCAAGATATTCCGTGTAGTTGATGTGACCCTTCCTTGATGTTGGAGCTCTAGAATTTGGCCATAATGCCAGGAGTTTGCATTTTGGAATCTCTTTTGGGAGAGAGCTTCTTTGTGGTCAGGTTCTTTTGTTGTCTTTTGCTCATTATTTCCAGGCTATTTTTTCACTTTGGACTTTATGTTTGCTTTGAGCTCTGCTCCCCTCTGGGAATGACGGGGATGTCTGGCCCAGCATTCTGATTTTTATATCCTGCTGCTTTCACAGCTAGTTCTGAGAGCCTGTAAGTTTTCAGTGATGTCAATGTTGTATTTCCCTAGGAGAGTTCCTGTCCCTGCCCTCATATCTATGCTCTGATAATTACCTGGGCAGAGTCCTGCTCCTTTGTGACCACAATTGCTCAGGATAACACAAGATTAGCCACTTATACATTAAAGGATCAGAGATATAAGAATATACTATTACATAAGGCAAAGGAGCTAGGATTATAACTAAAAAAACCTACCCAGCAAAACTGAGTATAATCCTTTGGGGAGAAATATGGACATTCACTGAAATGAAGGATTTTCTAGCATTCCTGATGGAAAAGACCAGAACTGAATAAAAAAAAATTGACTTTCAAATGCAAGAATCCAAAGAAGCATTAAAAGGTAAACAGGAAAGAGAAAATCATAAGGAATTCAATAAGGTTAACGCTTTACATTCCCACATGAAAAGGTGACAACAACCAAAGAACCTGACCACAAAGAAGCTCTCTCCCAAAAGAGATTCCAAAATGCAGACTCCTGGCGTTATGGCCAAATTCTAGAGCTCCAACATCAAGGAAGGGTCACATCAACTACACGGAATATCTTGCTTGCTGCAAAGTACAGTAGGTGTCAGAGAGAGATCCTGTCTGAACTTCCTTAGGACACATAAGGAGCACTAAGAGTTAGGCATGGGGATTGACAAAAGGGAGCATGTTAGAAAAGAGAGTGCAATACTAACCTAAGAACGTTTTTGTTATTAAGTCAAATAAAAGAAATAGAAATAGAGGGCACAGGTGTATGTTCAATATGATAAGAGATATCTAAATCAATGGAATCAAGGTGTGAAAAAGAGGACTGCCTTAAGAGAAGAGGAAAAGAAGAGGTCAATGGTATAAATTATCTCATAAAAGAGGCATGAAAGAGCTTTTACCATGGAAGAAAAGATGCGGGAGAGGGGAAGTATTTGAATCTCACTCTCATTGAAATTGGCTCAAGGAAGGAATAACATGAATATTCAATTGGACATAGAAATCTATATGACCCTACAGGAAATATGAGAGGAAGTACATCAGAAAAGGTAGGGGGTTGATAGAAGGTGGGGCTGCTTGGGGAGGTGGCAGTAAGAAGAAAAATATTTGGGATGGACAGGACAGGAGAATGTGTAGGATAAATGGGGCAGGGGTAGGATGGAATGAAATAAGTATTAAACATAATTGTAAAAAAAAATTATAACAAGTTTCTTGGGTAAAGTTTTCAGTTCTCAATTATATAGAGAACTGATTCAAATTTATAAACAAATAAAACAAATAATTCCTAAAAGGATAAATGTTCAAAGGATATAAACAGACAATTTTCAGGTAAAGTAATCAAAGCTTTCTATAGTTACATGAAAAATTCTTCTAAATCACTCTTTATTATTGAAATGCAAATTAAAATAACTCCAAGCTACCCCACCCCCAGACTTATCAAATTGTCTAATATGACAGAAAAGCAAAATGACAAATGTTGACATGGCTGTGGGGAAATTGAAACACTCATGGATTGTTGGTGGAGTTGTGAATTTTGGAGAACAATTTGGAGCTGTGCACAAAGGTCTATTAAACTATACATGCCCTTTGACCCAGTAATCCCACTGGTCAGCATCTCAAAGAGATAAAAAAAGAAGGAAAAAGGCCTACATTTGCACAAATATTTCTGGCAGCTCTTTTGGAGGTGACAATGAATTGGAAATTGAGAGGATGCCCATCAGTTAGGGAATTGTTGAATAAGATATGACATGATGGAATATTGTGATATAAGAAATGATGATCAAGATTCTCTCAGAAAATTCTGGGAAAATGTATTGTTCCTTATTTGTTCATCATTGTGCTATAAGAAATGATGAGTTTGATGCTATCACAAAAATTTAGAAAGACTTGCTTGAACTGATGCAAAATGCTGAACCAGATCATCATAGAAGTAACAGAAATATTGCAGACAGCAATATTGTTCAGTGATCAATTGTGAATGACTTGGCTATTCTCAATGACACAGTGGTCCAAGATGTTTCTGTAGGTCTTATGATGAAAAAAATGCTATCCATTTACAAAGAAAACTAATGAATTCAGTAAGCAGATTGATGTGTATTAAAAAAAAACACTTTAGTTTTCTTTCTTGGGGGGAAGTGTTTTCTTTTACATGACCAATATGGAAATATGTTTTGCACAACTGCACATGTATAAAACCTAGATCAAATTGATTGCCCTTCTCAATGAGAGGGGAGAAAAAAGTAAGAGGGAAAGAATTTAAAACTCATTTAAAAATGAATGTTAAAATTGTTTTTACATGTAATTGGGGGGAAATAAAATATTAAATAATTTTAAAAATAAAATAAAATAAAATGCAGTTTCCTACCTGGTGATGAGCTTTCTTGATTTTAGCTTTTTTGGACATTGGACAGCGGCAACCATCATGCTACCACTATGAGCCATCAGAGTCATACTTGAGCAGTGGTCCTATTTTCACATCTACACTACTTCACTTTCCTAAAGGAGAAGTCTGCTGATGCCATTGTCCTACACAAGAATCCACAGCACCTCCTTATTGCCTCTGCAGTTCAATTCAAGCTACTTTAGCATTTTAAGCTGCCTTTCAATCTGCCTCCAGTTTACCTGAAGATGATTTTATATTGCCTCCCCTCTCATATGCCACATTATTCCCCAAAAGGCTGACTTTCTTTGATATGATCAGATCTACACTTTAAAGCAAACAACCTTCATCACTGGATAGAGAATTTCTTAGGATAGGGATAGACCTGAGGTATGCAGACCAGTTTGAAGGCCATGAAGATAGTCCAAATAGAAGATGATATGGGTCTCAATTTACCAGAATTGTGTGGATCAAGAAAAGGGGGCATATAGAAAAGATGATGCAAAAATAGAAATGATAGTACTTGGTGAATCATTGAATTGTGGGATGAATAAAGGTAGGAGTAACAGATGACATGAAAGTAAGAGTTCCTTGAGAATGAGAGTTAAATTTTTATATTTATGTCCATGGTCCTGATCATAGCACTTCATATGTAGTGAGAACCTGATGAGTATTTGTTACACGCACATCACTGAGTTTTTGATCCATGGCTCAATTATTTGTTGTGACCATCTCTGTGCCAGCATGGGTCTGGATTCATTTCAATTGTTAGTGATTTCTAGCAGTACAGGCTGATCTCAAAGTGATATGACTTCCAAAACAGAAAGGTTTCAGAAAAGACCAAAATCTCCTCTTCACTCCACTTCGCTGCTGGAATAGTGGCTATCCAAAAGACCGTCCAGCAAATCATTCCTGGCTAGCCCCCCATGTCTACTCTGCATGCAGGTGAACAAATATGCTTTGCCAAAGTAAAAAAAAAATTAGGGCAAAAATTTAGAGGAATTAATGACCATTTTCCAGCTACTGCCACCAGTGTAAGAAAGGCAAATGACAGTTTATAGTCAATTATCAATATAAAAGCATTTGAAAATGTACATCCAGATTTGTTTAAATTCTTTTTCTAAGTACCCAAAAGAATAGTCTCTTTGATTTTTCAGATTATATCTTGCCCTTAGCATTAAAATCAATGAGTTTTCAAACAGAAGGTAAAAATCTAAATGAGGATGTGTATTTGCAACCTGTGATTCACAATCTGATCTCTGAACTAATTTGCTGAATAAACAGTTTGTCAGGGCAGTAGTTGTTTTCCTTCACCTCTGAACTAGGTTTCTGCTCCTAGCAAAGAAAGAAAGGACAGAGTATTTCAGATTGATTCTTTGGTTCACAAGATCCCAGAATAACCAAAGGCCATGCCTTCAGGGGAGGGCCCAAGACGAGCTTCATCACTTTACCCTTGCATTTCTACTCTCAAGGCTCCCTTAGTGTCCTACAGTCCATGCTGGTATAGACTGGGCTAGGCTCTTGGTAATGAGAGAGTACAATGAAATCCCCTCATAAGCAGTGGGCCCAATGCCAGAACACCCCCTTTCCCACTGGCCCTGTATAACTCAACATTTCACAGGAGCTCCAGGCATATTCTTTGGCCATCTCAGGCCCCCAATGGGCCATTATGAGACAGAACATGGGAGTGACATTGGTACAATGCAGACAACTGTCACACACTTCAGACAGACTGTTTGTTGTCCCTTGGGCTTTCGGCCTTCTCTTGGAAGTTAGCCTGTTTAGTTGGCTGGGGTTTTGGTATTTTCTGCCTTGGGGTTTGAGGAGTTGGAACAGCCAAAGCCCCCTCCCACTTTCCTTGCATAATTTCCAATTAACATGCTGTGGCTAAAGTGTATTACCCTGTCAACATGATGTTGGATTAATTGGGACTCCTGCAATCCACCCCTTCGTGAGGATGCAAGTCAAAATGGTTGGGAGCCTGGAAGGCTCTTGTGATGCTCCAAGGCATGGCATCCTAAGGGAGATTGAGACAGCCCACAATCTTATCTTTAGTCATGAGTGTTCAGCTAGGGACCACCAATCTCTGACCCAGATCTGAATGTCAAACTAGAGGCAGCTAGGTCACATAGCAGATATAGCACTGGACCCAGACTCAGGAAAACCATGGTTCAAATACAATGTTGGATGATAGCTAGTTGTGTGACCCTGGGTAAGTCATTTAACCTTGGCTCACCCCAGTTTCCTCTGATAAGGTATTTGTAAAGTACTTAGTACAATGTTTGGCATGTAACTGGTGCTTTGTAAATGTTTGCTTCCAAAAACCTCCATTATGTAAAATCTGGCAGTAAGGACCCATTTCAATTTAGTTCCAAATCAATGAAGGTCTCCAGTGTTTTTATGTCACTTGAAAAGTGTTCTGAGGCTACAGTTTGGTATTTTAGAAAGTCTGAAAAGTCTCCATGGTCCACATTTTTTTAGGTTGTCCCCTTAACCAAGAGTGTCACTTTACCACCTGGATGACTGTAGTCAAAGCTGTATTTCCACTACTAAAGCAGCAACCCCAAAAGAACACTTATAGATCTAACATCTAAGTCTTTCTTTGGTTCAAGATTCTTTAATAATTCCTCATTGCCTCTGGATTGAAATATAAGCTACTTCAGATGCAAGATCACAGTAAATGACAGAAGAGAAAAATGACAAATGTTGGAGGGTACGTGGAAAAACTGGGACACTGATGCTCTGCTGACAGGCTTGTGAACATATCCAAACATTCTGAAGAGCAGTTAGGAACTATGCTCAAATGGTATAAAACTGTGTATGCCTTTTGACCAAGAAATTCCACTACTAGGGCTATATGCCAAAGAGATTAAAAAATAAAAGGGACTTATATGTACAAAATATTTATAGTGGCTCTTTTTGTAGTGACAAAGAAATGGAAATTGAGAGGATGCCCATCAAAAAGGGAATGAATGAGCAAGTTTTGGTATATGATTGTGATGAAATAATATTGTGTGATAAGGAAGGAGGAGCAGGATGGTTTCCAAAAAAACACTGAAACACTTAGATGAACTGATGCAGAACGAAGTGGGCAGAACCAAGAGAACCCTGTATACAATAATAGTAATATTATATGATGAACTGTGAATGACTTAGAAATTTTGAATAATACAATTATCCAAAACAATTCTGAAGGTCTTAGGATGAAACTTGTAATGAAAAATCTACCTCCAGAGAAATAATTGGAGTATGAGTTCAGATTGAAGTATACTTAAAAAAAAAACTTTACTTTTCTTTTTTTTTACTGTTTTCTTTTGCAACATGGTCAATATGGAAATGTCTTATGTGATGGCACATATATAATCTATATCAAATTGCTTCCCTTCTCAAGCAAGAGTGGAGAGAGGGAGAGAAATAATTTGAAAGTCAAAATTAAAAAAAAACTTAAAATTGTTTTTGTATGTAATAGGAAAAAAATAAATATAAAAAAGGAAAAGAAAAAAAAACCTAGCAACTCTGAGCTTTTTCCTTTTTTTTCAAGATTATTGCTGCTCATGGTTTTCCATTGCTTTTCCAAACGGATTCATTTATTGTACTGAGTTACTTTTGATCTTGAAATATCAATGGGTATCAGTGGAGGTCTCGGTCCATCAGCTATTTCTGATGTCTCATTCACATGTACATGATCTGGTTATTTTTTTCTCCTCCATGGTGTCCTTTATTCCACTTTTGATACCTAGACTATATTGTACCTTATTTCTGACCATGATGAAACTCTCAATTGTTCTTTAAGCTACACGTCATTTTTCTCTGCCCTGTTTACAGGGCAGATAAGCAGAACTGTAGGATCTGGTGTTGGGCATCCCATTCATCCTTCCAAAATTCATAAAGTACATACCAGCTCATTCATTACTTTGAAAGAGGAAAATGTTAAGAATAAAATGGGAATCATGATAGTGAAGAATGCCCTCACTAGGGGACACAATATCTAGTATTTTTTTCTGGGCCTGTAATTTTCCTAATTTAGAGAGATTCCAATGAGAAAATTCCCTCTATCAAAGCAAATCACCACCTTACCTGTAATTTATAGTCACAGAGAGTTTCCATGGGAATCTTAAAGTTTAAGTGACTTACCCAGAATCACAAAGGCATTACTCATCAGATGTAGGATTTTCAGTCCTCTGTATCCAGATCCAATGCTCTTCCCACTATACAATGGATCCAGCTCTCTATTCCTTTTACCACCCTGCCCCTACTGGTGATGTAGAATGAGATGGAAATAAGCAAAATGGCAGAGTAGAAGTAGAAGTGGCTTGAGATCCAAAGACTTTAAGGAACCTGCATGCTTAGCAATGCTTGACAAGTAATTAAAATTATAGCAATTTAGATGGAGACTTCAATAGAGCCCCAGCCGTCATCTGGTACAATTGCCTGATAAGGAAAAGATACTCAGAGAATAGAAGTGATTTGACTACGGTTCCATTGACAGCAGAACTAGGGATAAGACTGAAGTTTGACACAAATCCCAGTGTTCTATGCACTGAGCCACAATGTTCCTTCATAAAGTGAGAAATGAATAATTTCTTGCTGTTTGGGATCAATGTGTATGTGTGTGTGTGTGCGTGCGTGTGTGTGTGTGTGTGTGTGTGTGTGTGTGTGTGTGAGAGAGAGAGAGAGAGAGAGAGAGAGAGAGAGAGAGAGAGATCAACTCAAATGCCACTTTCCTTGTAATGGATAAGTGACTCTACAGAACTGCATGTCTCATCATGTACCTTGTGTTTATTACCTCTCCTTCAGGAGGGTGAAATCGTGCTTCAGTGTAGGGACTCTGGAGAAATGGTTGGTCATGTAATTAATGAAGTATTTACACTTGTTCAAAGTTGCATGGTTGTATATTGCTGCTATTCTAGCAGGACTTGATCTCCTGGATCTCCTCCTTTCACTCTGTGTTCACATTGTGCAACTGTCTAGAATTCTCTGAAATTGTCTCTTAATATTCATTTCTTACAACACAATTCATTCTACCAAACTACCTACCTACCTATCTATCTATCTATCTATCTATCTATCTATCTATCTATCTACCTATCTGTCTATCTATCTATCTATCTATCTTTCTAGCTATCTATCATTCATCTAGCTATCTATCTAGATTTATAGAGGTACATCAAAGAACTAGAAACTAAGGGGGTACTTAATGTTACCTGGACAGCTGGCGAAGGGCTAAACAAGGTTTATACACAGGTTATACACAGACAGACAGACAGATAGATAGATAGATAGATAGATGCTAGATAGATTCTAGTTCTTTGATTTCATTTTTCTCACTTCATTACTCCTTTAAGAACCAGGAAATTTGTCTTGTCTTGCCAATGTCCCTTCCCTGCTCCATGCAGCCTTCCCATTCCCTCTAATCTCCTTGGTAAGTTTTCTGTGTGTATACACCATGTCTATCTATATCTCTTTGTGCATATATGCAGAGTTTTTCAGTTCACTTCAGAGAACAGTGAAATTCACCTGATGCACCCTTCCCTCATTCTTTGGCCCATATTTGTTTATGTCTCAATTTTGAGAAAGAGCAAGTTAAAACTCCTTCCTTATAAAAGCCTGTTCCTTTTATTCGCTATGTTTCCCTCTTAAAAACCTTCAAACAGAAGCAAGATAAATGCAAATCATGTTTTTTTCTTATGGAAGTCCTTCAATACATTTTAAAAGTTTTAATGTTCTAGACATATTTCTTCTCCCCATCCTAGAACCCTACAAGGGCATTAGTGTGCAATTTCTTCCAATCACTCAAATGCATTTACTATTCTAGGTTTCTCTCTTGTCTTGTGCAGACACACAGTATTTCAGTATTCCTATTCTCTTTTCATCAGAAATGTTTGAAGCTGCTGTTCCTTTAAATGTCCATTTTTGTTTCTTTTTCAAGTGAATAACTTTGTAAGGTAAGTTATTTTTGGTTTTTGCCTTTCAGAACGTTATATTCCAAGCTCTAATCGTGTTTCTGGGTAGATGCTGCCAGGACCCTGACTAGTTCCTACCTAGTCTAATGGATTCCTTCCTGAGGCTTGCAGTGACCTCACGCCCCTCTCCCTCACAGCTTTAATGTAAGAGATGTAAGAGATGTAGATTTGAACTCTGACTTTCCTGGGGTTTTGTCTAGGAGAGTAAGAAGTCATTCCTTGTAGGTTGTCAGCAGAATTTTTATCATTGTTTTCGTATTAACTTTACCTTTTGGCCGGAATGAGAGGGAGTTGAGGATAGTCAACTTGGGAGCATGTACTTAGAACAAATATTCCTTTCAGGTAGCTGTGACTCCTTTCAGGCTATAATCAGCAGATTCTTTCTGCCTTCACATTGCCCTCTGGTTTCATTAAATCTGAGAAGTTTTCATGTATGAACTCTTGAAATGAAGTGCCACAGCTTTCGTTTTTAATTGTTTTCAAAGTTTTCAAAGAGTCCAATGATGTTTACATCACCACTTTTTGATCTGTTTTTCATGTCAGTGGTTTTTTATATCAAATATCTTACATATTCTTTTATTTTTAATTCTTCTCATATTTTTTAATCTCTTAGGGAATCACTGCTTTCTTATTTATTTGTTCTAGTTTTCAGGGTATCTATTTCTTAAATGACATTTTCCACTTTATTTTATTGTTTTCCAAATCTTTAACTTCATTTTAAAGATCCTTGATTATTTTGTACACACATTGTACATATACGAATATGCGCATACATGTACATGTGTATATTAATATTCATGTGTGTCTTGCTCTATTGTTCAGTTGTATCTGACTCTTTGTAACCTCATTTGGGGTTGGATCTTGAATTGAGAAAAAAAATTCTGGATTGGTTTCCTTCTCCAGACCATTTTACAGATGGGGAAATTGAGATGAATGTGGTTAAGTGACTTGTCTAGGGTCATAAGCTTAATGAATGTCTGAAGCCGGATCTGAACTCATGGAGATGAGTTTTTGTAAATTTAGATCCAACTGTACCACCTAGCTGTCCCTGTATGTGTGCAATATATGTAAGATATACAAGCTTTTATGTACTCTTATGAATGGTCCCTTTAATGAGCAAAAGAAAAAAAATGTGTAAATCCGTCTTGGAGAGAAAGAGCTACAGTTACTATTGATAATCACTCTGAAGCCATCAAGTGGAGTTTGGGCAGGGACCTATTGTGCAATGTATGGGCTTCAGAGTACACTGGGTTTAAGGTTTTGGAAAGAGAATATTCCTTTTAGAATTCCTTTGGAAAAGGAAGGACAGGAAAAAAGGAAAGGAAAGGAAGGAAGGAAGGAAGGAAGGAAGGAAGGAAGGAAGGAAGGAAGGAAGGAACCTGGCCTGTAAAACCAAGTTAACTGGGTGTCCTCTGGCCATGTAAATTTACCTTCCTTAGCACAGAAGAAGGAAGTGGGGGAGGACAGAATGGAGTGGATAAGTTGAATTACCCAGCTGGCTGAGTCCACCTTCAGGCAGCTTTGGCACACTCACAGGTCTCTGTTCATCCTTCCTTTTCAAAGAAGACCATGACATCAGAGAAATGATGACATGACTAGCACAAAAAACAAAGTCAAGCATGAGACACATCCATTTAGTGAATAGGCTTCTTTAAGTAGTTGATCAAAGGAGGATCCTTTTAAAAAAATATGTGTGTGTGTATATATGTATATATATATATATGTATATATATATATATACATATATATATATATACATATATATATATATATATACATGTATATATCAATCAAACTGGGAGGAGAAGACCCTCAGGTTTCCTGGGTAAAAGAGAAACAATTAATATTTAGTATTTAAATCCACTCTGTGTTAGGTGGGTGGGGACTTGTTGTCCAGTCTATGAGCTCCAGAGTGAATTGCATTTGAGGCTTGATCTTTGAGCAAGAGATGTAGCCAGTAAAGAGTGCATATGATACATGACATATAAAACAATATAACGTGACATGATATAGTGTGGTATAATATAACAAAATATAATATGATGTACATAACATACCAAAACAAAACAATATAGTATAGTATAAGGAGGCTAGGTGGCATAGTGGATAGCACCAGACTGGGAGCCAGGAAGACCTGAGATTATATGCACACTCAGATACTTGCTAGCTGTGTGACCCTAGTTGATTTATTTAACCATTTTTGCCTCAGTTTTCTCATCTGTAAGTGAGTTGGAGACAGAAATGGCAAACCACTGCAATATCATTACCAAAAAAACTCCAAATGGGCTCATGAAGAGTTGGACCTAACTGGAACAACTGAATACTATATTTGAAAAGTGCTATAACATCTAAGGTTTTCACAAAAATAAAACCTAAGGGCATTATGACATGAAGATATGAAACCTACCTGTATACATACAAATATAAAATCACTTTATAAATAAATTAAGGTGAATGGTTGGAGATATATTCAGTACCCATGTTTGGGTCTTGCTCATTAAATAATAATACCACAAGTTGTACTACAGCAATCAGATAACTAAGTGGATATTTTAGAGAACCATAGCAAAAGGAACGTAATTCATGTAGAGTGAGAAAACCAACCTGGAATGTAAAGGGAAAAAAATGACCCTCTAAACTTGGTCATCATATTATTACAAAATCTC
This sequence comes from Potorous gilbertii, assembly GCA_028658325.1. Lineage (NCBI taxonomy): Eukaryota > Metazoa > Chordata > Mammalia > Diprotodontia > Potoroidae > Potorous > Potorous gilbertii. Next base: position 551,888,774 of record CM053771.1, on the reverse strand, counting down.
ATACTACATTATAAAAGAACAATAATTATGTGTACGAGTGAAAAAGTCAAAATGTAGATCAGGGGCATCCAGGTAGCAGAGCGGAGTTCAAATACCGCCTGAGACATTTACTTGCTAGGTAACCCTCACCAAGTCACTTAACCGCTGTTGCCTTAATCCACTGGAGAAGGAGATCACAGACTGCTCCAGTATCTTTGTCAAGCAAACACCAAGGAAAGCAGTGGTGTGCTATGATCTGTGAGGTCACGAAGTCAGATGTTTCTGAACAGCTAAATGATAAGAAGACCAGTGGAACAGATTAGATGAGCAAGGAGCAGTAGTAGTCAAAAACATGTCTCACAAGCTTTTGCTTCATTCAAGAGCCTGAATCACTAAAATAGAGAATTCTAATTTGATAAACTATTGCTCAAAAAGCTGGAAAATAGGTTAGTACAAATGATGATACTACTAGCCTCTTTTTGCAATATGTATCAATTGATTCTAAATGAATAACAGATATAAAGATCACCAGGCAGCTAGTAGGGTAATGTATAGAGTGCTTGGCCTGGAGGCAGGGAACTTTGAGTTTGAAGTCTGTCTCACATAGTGTACTCATTGTGTGACACTGAAAAAGTCTCAACACTTGCCTCAGTTTCAACAACTGTGAAATGAAGATAGTAATAGCCCCAAATGCCTATAGCAGTGTGGATCAGAGAGATATTTGTAAAAGTGCCCAGCACATAGTAGGTCCTTAATCCATGTTTATTCTTTTTTATCTTTATCTCTATATATGTGGATGCATATAAATACATGCATGTCTGCATTCAGGTAAATAAAATGTATGTATGTCTATATAAAAGCTATTTTCATAATTAGAAAGGGTATTTCTTAACAAACAAAAAGCCCATATTATTATAAAAGTGTAAAATGAATATGTTTTATTATAGAAAGCTTTAAAAACAGGATTTCACCAGAAAAGTCACTGATGTTAGATTAAAGTAGAGATGGTATAAAATGGGAAGAAAACCTAGTATGAAATACTGATGAAAAATCTACTATAAAACATATATATGAGAATTGACCTAAATATGTTTGATCAAGAGCTATTTCCCATTAAGGAAATTACCGATGGATATGAAGAAACAGCTCTCAAACAAAGCATTACAAATGAAAACATGAGAATTTGCTCCAAATCACTAACAATGGGAAAGATGTAATTTAAAACAACTCTAGAGTTTTCTCTCATTCTGAAAATTGATAACTAGGTGAAATATAGGAACTCATTTTGGAGGAGCTGTAGAAAAAAGAGATATTTGAGTATTGTGGCATGATGGAGACATTGGAAAATAAGGGATAGAACTCTGGATTTGGAGTCAGAAAGGAGTGAATTCAAATCTAGCTCAGAAAGTTACTGGCAGAATGGTAGGATTCACTTCACCTTACATCTACTGCCCTGTCTGGTTTCAACAAAATGCCTCCTCATATCCTCTTTTCCCCATGTTTCCTGACTCCCTTTGTGTAATGCCTTCCCGTGTAGAATGTAGGCTAATTGAGGGAAGGAAATGTCTTTCTATATCTTCACTATATCTCCAGTGCTAGCACAGTGCCTGGAATATGGTAGGTACCTCATAAATGTTTATTGGGATAGATTTGTTGGATTAGCTGTGGTTAAGTGATGGAATTTTCTCAGTTACAAATGAGGGATGTCTAATGTCCTTTCTAGCTTTAACCTGAGGTCCCAAGATTGTAATACCCAGTTGGTGGATCTAGAAGCAGGCTTAATGATTCTAGTTCATCATTTGGAATGATTCATGATAACAGCTAAGCTATTCATACCCTTTGGTGCAGCAATTCTTCCACTGAACGTATACCTCAAGACGTTAGAGAAAAGAAAGTGGCAGAGTGTGCCAAATTATTCCAGTCTTTGTAGTAGCAAATAATTGGGGTGGGAGAGAGGATCTTTATTAACACATAATTAATGGAGGAACTGTAACATACAAATGAAATAGAACAAGATTCCATAGTAAGAAATTCTAAAAGAAAGAATTCAGAGAAATGTGAAGTTTGTGTAAAATGATGCAAAAATGAAGAGTATTAGATAAATATCCATGAGAATCTTGTGGTAACAGAAAAATTAAATGGAAATTAAGCCCCAAGTGTTTGAGACTAGTAATGGTCCAAGACACACCAAGCACTTATTAATCTCTTATTGTGATTCAGGCAATGACTAAGTTTGGGGACACAAAAAAAGGCAAAGCACATTTCTTCCCCTTGAGGAAACCACATTTTAACATGGGATACCACATGCAACATAAGTGACAGGAACAAGGTAAGTGGAAGGTAATATAAGACAGAAGGAAATTTCCCTTGTGGAAAGTAGCATTTGAGGGTAGTCTTGGAGTCCAGGAAATTCTTGAGGCCAGTATTGTCAAATCACAGTGTACATGGAGGGTAGCAAATTGGAAAAAGCCTGGAAAGTTAGGATATTAAAAGTAAAACAGAGGATTTGATGGTGATACTGAAGATAATAGGGGCCATGGAGTAATGGTGACATGGTTAGAACAGATGATGAAACCTTTCTACCTTCTATAGAGAAATGGGGGTATGTAGATGCAGAATATTCTTAACAAATATTATCATTAAATTCATTGCTTATCCTTATTTGTTATATTTCTTTGCTAAAAGGATAGTTAAATTCTGGAGTGGGAAGAGCATGTCTAGAAATGACAACCGAAGGATAAAATAAAACTTATTTATTCAAAAGATGAAAAATAAAATCCCCTTTAAGTCATGTGTATTCTAATAGAATATCAGAGTTTGAAGGGACTTCAGGATTATGGCCCAATCCCATTGTTTGTCCAAATACTTATCCAAGGTCACACAGATCATAAATAGCTCATGTGATGGGACTTGACGTCAGGATTTCTAATTTATAGATACTGATATTTCTAGGAAGTAATGCCACCAATTACTTCACTCTTAGCTTTTTGAGAAGAAATACTTAAATTATGTCTCTCTCCTCCTCTCTCTCTTTCCCTCCCACATCTCTCTCTCTCTCTCTCTCTCTCTCTCTCTCTCTCTCTCTCTCTTTCTCTCTCTCACTTTCTCATAGCCTTATGCTTACTTATTGGAAAGCATGAAGTTCCAAATAAACAATGACTTAAGCTCTTTTCTAGGTTTATGATTCTATGAAAAGTGCTTTTAAAGGGCACTTAAGATTGACGGATAAAGGTATGATCACAATCTTCTTGCTCAGTAAACTTGAAATCAGTATATAACTATAAGCTCTTTAAAACTATTATTCCAGAATAATGGTAAAGCACTACATCCTATGTAGTACTACTGATTGAAAAGGTTCTCCCAATGAAATCATGTTGCAAAAAATGTTCAGTTCCATGACTCTGGCCAAGGTGCTGAAACTGTTAACTCACCCTGAGTTTTTTAACTCTCAGGTAATAAAGATTGCTTATTCTCCCAAAGCAATGAGACTCACAAAGACATAAAATTGCTCTCAAATATTTTCTCATTTTTCAGATATTAATGAATGATTGTAAGAAATGTTTAGCTCTAAATTCAACATGGTTTGCATTGTTAAAAAATGAAGATGTATTTAGAGGATACATTTTAAGAGGGAAGATTTAAGATATTTTAACAAAAAGAAACTAATAAAAAGCTTTGGTATCCTTCAATAATTCCATTATTACACTGTGATATCATCATTTATAATGTGGTATTGTCCTAAAGTAGTATCTAGAATTATGGTAGAATGATGATAATGTAATTTTGACAGAAAAAAAATGAGTTTATCTTTCTTTATTTCAGTTGCCTGATGTAGGATCAGAATTGAGCAGAAGACAAAATACTTTCCATTATATGCATATTATATAACATTAATCAGTTGATAATACTCTCCTCAAATTTGTGATTAAGCTATTTTGATTTTAATATCCATTATTCAGTAGTGGAAACTTAGCTGTTGTCTTGTTAATATCTTCCTCTTCTGAAATCCAACGCAGATTCAAAGAAGGAATGTAGAGAAAAAATTAAGTATTTATTAAAAAATTACACTGCAAGTGATTACAATAATATTCTGTTTACTGCCAATATATGTTCGTATACTGTGGGATAAGATCAAGTTACAGGTTCATCTCCTGCTGATGGTTATTTTATATATTTGATATTATTTGATATTAATCATGTCAATCACTTCTTTTACCAAGCAAGAATAGAAAAGAATTTTGACTATTTCTACATTCAATATTTGTCATTATAGAGGATTTTCTAAAGAAAATTCCATGGATTAGGAAAGATTTTCCAATGGAAGTATTCCAACAAGGTCTGGGTCATCAGTCACATTCCTGGAGAAATAGACTAGACCTGCCGCAGCTGAATATTACAAAGGATCAGGGTCCCACTGAACAAACATTAGTTTGTTTGTCATACATTTATTTGTACTGCAAGATAATGTCAACAAAAAGTCAAAGATGTATAAAATCAAGAATATCTTAGTGGGGACCTTCATGGTCATCTAGTCAGCCTAACCAACAGATGGGCTCAGAAGACTTGAGATCGAATCTAACTTCAGGTACTTCCTATCCAGGTGACTCTAGGTGAGTCACTTAACCATTGTCTTCCTCAGTTTCCATGTCTATAAAAGGGGAATAATAACACATACATTCAAGGATTGTTGCTTGTAACACAGGAAATACTTTTTTCAGAAAGCACTTAGCCCAGTTCCTGGAACATGGAAAGTGTTGTATAAATGTTAATTGTTGTTAATATTATTATTGGTGGTGGTGGTAGTAGTAGTAGTAGGAGTAGTAGTAGTAGTAGGAGGAGGAGTAGTAGGAGTAGGAGTAGGAGTAGTAGTAGCAGCAGCAGCAGCAGCAGCAGTAGTAGTAGGAGGAGGAGGAGGAGGAGTAGCAGCAGCAGCAGTAGCAGCAGCAGCAGCAGTAGTAGTAGGAGGAGGAGGAGGAGTAGCAGCAGCAGCAGTAGTAGTAGTAGGAGGAGGAGGAGGAGGAGGAGGAGGAGTAGCAGCAGCAGCAGTAGTAGTAGTAGTAGGAGGAGGAGGAGGAGTAGCAGCAGCAGCAGTAGTAGTAGTAGGAGTAGGAGTAGTAGTAG
>CM053771.1:551813172-551883174 GCA_028658325.1 Potorous gilbertii | reverse complement strand
GAGGAGGAGGAGGAGGAGGAGTAGCAGCAGCAGCAGTAGTAGTAGTAGTAGTAGGAGGAGGAGGAGTAGCAGCAGCAGCAGTAGTAGTAGTAGGAGTAGGAGTAGTAGTAGTAGTAGGAGTAGTAGCAGCAGTAGCAGCAGCAGCAGCAGCAGCAGCAGCAGCAGCAGCAGCAGCAGTAGTAGTAGTAGTAGTAGGAGGAGGAGGAGGAGGAGGAGGAGGAGGAGTAGCAGCAGCAGCAGCAGCAGCAGCAGTAGTAGTAGTAGTAGTAGTAGGAGTAGTAGCAGCAGTAGCAGCAGCAGCAGCAGCAGCAGCAGCAGCAGCAGCAGTAGTAGTAGTGGCAATAGTAGTAGCAGTCGTGTTTCTGTCACTCTATGGATCAGAATACCTACCACAATATACGTGTAGCTCACTAACCCCATCTGGCATCTACATTTGCAGACTGGGTTCCCAGAGGGTGGGTCCACTTAGGTTTTTTGCCAATTATGATTCTAGGGATAACCACCATAGACTGTCAATGTCTCTCATAAGCTCCCATTAGCTTTCCCATTTATTAAAAGAGCAATTAGTACAAAATATTTCACTCCCCAAAGCTGGGATCCATTCTGTCATAAATAGAAACAGAGCCCATAGAAAGAATATGATTCAGCTTGGAGTAGGAATCCCTCATTTAGAGAAGTCACATGGCTGATGGTTAAATGCATGACTGCTAGGTGCTGGAATCCCTTCTCCCGATGGCCAACATGATTTCTCTAGTACAAAATGTCACGGTCCTTGGAGCTTCTCTCTCCTTTGGTCATTCATTATTAGTTTGCCTCCATGTTCATCCTCGGTGTATCTATTTCTGCTCCATCACAGGTTATTGCCGTGTGGCTCTATCTTTCTTCATCCAATGACCCAAAGTCCTCATGACTTATTCAAATGGGTAAAAGATTTATTCATACTTACTTTGTACTTGATCTATACATTCATTCAATCTTGAATTCCTGGTCTGCCCTGTTTCACATTAATTATTGTGGGGATGGAACCCCCTCGCCATTATTTACTCAACAAGTAGTCATCCTAATATTTCTTGAAGAATTCCAAAGTAGACAATCTGCCTCTTTCTGAGGTAAGTAATTCAACTTTGGATAATTCTAATTTTTAGGGAGCTTTCCCTTGCCTCAAATCTAAATTTACTTCTCTTCAGATTGTTTTAAATTTGCATCTCTGCAGAAAAATAGAAAATCCCAAGCCCACTTCCATGTCACAGCCCTCACAAGAAGGATGATAGATATGCAATTAAGAAATATGCATGATGTTTGGGTGTGTTGCCAAGGAGAAACAGGTAAAAACAAGAATGAAAAATAAATTGAACTTGAGAGAGAAAATAGATTTGAGTGGTTTGTGTCATCAAAATATTATCATACCCAAGGGAGGGCATACTATTCTATCAGGTGTTGAGGGTTTTATAAAATTATAGTAGATGTGATTCTTATCGGCAACATCTCATGAAGGACAAATTAAAAAAAGGCTATTAATGGAATTAATAGTTTAAAATGTTTTTGGTTTTGTTTTGTTTACTATTCTTTTAGGCCATGAGAAAGAAGAATTGGAAATAGGGTTTCTTTGAAATGCGACCTTAGAATGGGAAAATGATTATTTTTTTTCTTATTAGACAACCATTATTTTAAAAAGATCACTGAGCCAATTCTATGACTTAGTGATCAAGAAAATTAATGCAAGGTCTACATGAAGAGAGTAGCAACTTACGGAAATAAAGAGTTAATGGTCCCTCTATATTCACTGTATGGTTAGCCTACATTGGGAGCATTGCTTCTGGGTGCCATCATATTAGAAAAAAACATTAAATCATAAATCGTACTAGAATAATGAAGAGCCTTGAAAGATTCAAGCACTAATAGCCTGGAGAAGAGGAACTTCAGAGGCAACATGACAGCTCCATGCACAGATGTGCAGGGTTGTCATGGAGAAGAGGGATTGCTCCCTTCTCCAACCCATCCTCCAAAATTTATTCAAATGGGATCCCTAAAGCACAAGAGAAGCAGCCTCTTCCCTACTTTGTGTACTCCAATGGTTTCATATTACCTTGGAGTTTAAAGACACAATACTCTTTTCAGCACTTCACATTTTTTCATTTGGATCCTACCTACCTTTCCAAATATATTGCACTCCTCTATCAAAAAGAAGAATTACTACCTTGGAGAAATTGTTGTAGTATGTATAAAGCCTCTTTGCTGTTTACATTGACTTACCTTTCAACTCATTGGTTGATTGTGACAACCTTGTGAGAGGTAAGTGGCATTATTATTGACCCATTTTAAAGATGATATTGAAGTCCAAAGATATCAGGTCATTTTGAGTCAATCAATGAGCACTTATTAAGCATCTGCTGTATGCCAGGGACTGTGATGAGCACTAGAGATACAAAGAAAAGAGGAAAAAATGGAGCCTTTGCTTTGAAGGGGTTGATAGTCTAATGGGGAAGACTAAATGCTGAAAAACAGAAAGAAAGAAAAGAAAGGGGAAAATACATAGATAGGATAAATTAAAATTAATCACAGAAGAAAATGTTTCAGGTTTAAGAGAAGCAAACAAAGGCTTTTTGTAGAAGGTGCAAATTTAGCTTGAATTGGAAGGGCACCAAAGAGAGAAAGATAGCAAAGTTAAGTGTCTAATGCAAGATTTGAACTCAGCTCTACCTCATGTCAAAAATTATGCTCTATTTACTGTGTCACCTAGTTCCCTATGATGAGAAGGTTAGCTTCTTGAGGGCAGAGACTGAATCATTTTTATCTGAATTTCTGTACCTCACACACAGCCTTATATACAGTAAGTGCTAAATCAATGCTAATTGATTGATTGTTTTTTTGGTAGAGTCAGTGTCAGTACAAAGAAAAAGAGGCAGTTCCAGGAAGGTGCAGAGGAACTTAAGGTAGGTTCAATGGTAAGGAAATAAAATTCAACTAACCTAAACGAAACGCCTCTGAATAATTAGCACTCTCTAAAAATGAAATGCTCCCAGCCCCAGATGTTGCATTTTAGGATTTTGGTCTTCAGTTGTAGAAGGTAAAATATGACCCAATAAAGGTCTATTGCTTTGGGTATTCCTGTTCTGTCAGATTCTTATAAAAAATGGCCTAAGTTCCCAGACTGTGAAAGAGCGCGCCACGGGAAGGATGGAAGGACGGATCCATCCCTCACGCAGCATCCTTATCTCCGTCCAACATTCTCAATATGAATGTCAAGCCCCTTCATAAACACAAAATTATTATTGCTCCAAAATGAATGATGACTGTGTGCTTGCCTATGTGGAAAATAAAGGTAATTTTTTTTTCTTTGAATGATTTCCTGTTGGCACAATATCGTGAATGTCGGCAATGTTCCTCCTGAAGGCTTGGTAAGAACACTTGAAGACCTATGAATGACTCCTGGAAGGAAGAGTCTTTTAAACAGCTTCTACGTCTCTTCAATTACTTAGTCTTAAGGGACTTTATTCTACTGGAACTCCAAAGTGCCCTTAGGCATGAAGAAAAACGTAGCCACATAATATGCCTTATCTTTGTGGTTAAACAGCTGCTTAAAGGAGAAGGATTATGCCAGTAAACATGGCATTTCCACACAATGACTAGTAGAATATAAATAGCCATGTCAAGGGGGTACCATTGAATAGAATGGCTGCCTTAAGTCTGTGAATGTTTAACAAAGTTGGAGGACACTCATGCCAACTGACTCTGTGCCACTTCCAAACCACTAACAATGTTGGTTCCTCCAGTCCGTGAGAGGCAATGGAGTGGAGTGTTTTTGAGTCAAGAAGGCACAGACATTCAATTCCACTGTGACCTTTCCTTGCTGTGTGACTGTGAGCAAGTCACTTAAGCCCTCTGAGCTTCCATATAGTGATCTGTAAACCTGGAGAGACTGACCTCTCAGACACCTGGTTCAAAAATGTGTTGTGAGGCTTAAACAAAGTAATTCATGGAAGGAATGTTATGATTAAAAATTTGGTAGAAATGAGAGCTACTACTCAAAAGGACTTTTTTTCTTTTCAGAATTTACCCCTAGGATAGCACCATTAGCTTCTAGAAAATTATAACTTATCCATTTCTTTTAAACGTATATAATGTTAAGTGGAATAGCTTCACTCTTAGATTCAGGGCTGACAAGAATTGCCAGAAGAATTATGGCATGAAACTGGTTTGTCAAGAAAAAATAAAATAAAAAGAAAGAATTCACCATCATCTGCCCTGCACAACATCTTCTGAGTTGCATTTCAGGGAACAGCCCAACCTAGAGGCAGGCTGATTACCCTCAGGGATCTCTCTGGCTGGCTATTTTTAACAATACTTTGCTGAAACATAAATATTGACCACTTATCTAATAACTGTTCCATTGAAAAAAGTCTCCCTCAAGTGACCTTTTTACTTAGGCAGGTTTGCTCTGACCTAGTTAAATGATCTGCTTACATTCCAGTGGTTTCAATCAACTACATCTGTGCAGTTGTGAGCCAGCTCGGCCCTCAGTCTGAGAATTTACTCAGCACTTTCACGATAAGATTCAGCAACTTGTGGTATGTGCTCCATTTGAAAGCCATTATTTACCTGAGCATTCTTAGCTCTGTGATTCTTTTAGACAATTTAATACAATATTGAATAATATTGCTGACAGTGTAGTTTTCTTGTTTTATTCTATTTTGATTAAATCTATCTTAGCTTTGACTTTGCTTGAGATCATGACTACTACTCTTGCATCTTTTTTAACACAGTAAATTCTACTCCAATCCTTTATTTTATCTTTATTTATATCTCTCATTTTTATTGTGTTTCCTGAAAGCAACAAATTGTTGAATTTAAAATTTTAATCTGTTACCTGTTTTCATTTTCAGGGTAAATTCATCCTATTCATGTTCCAAGCTATAATTACTTATTGTATGTTTCCCTCTTTCCTATTTTTCCTTACTGTCCTTCTCACGCTATTAATCATGTCCCTCCTCATTCCTCTACTTTACTTCTATATGTTACCTTGTCCTCCTATACCTACCCATCCCTCTATGAGGGGCTCCTTATTCTCTCTTGCCACCCTATGCCCTCACTCACATTTTTCTGAATTTAGAAGACTTAAATCCTAGATATTTTTGTTGTTTACTTTTTAATTCATTCCTGATGAGACTAAGGTTCTAGAACTTCCTGCCCTCCCTTCAGCTTGCTTCTCCTATATCAGTTGTTCCTTTCACCTCTCATTTGTATGAAATAATTACTCCTTTTTATCACTCTCTGCACAATTTTTTTTTAGAGTCACCACATCATCCCTAGTATTTTTTTCAAACTACCCAAATGAGATGATATCTATAAGAGTACTGATAACAATTTCCCATATAAAAAATAAACAATTTGACTTTATTGAGTCCCTTATAGTTGAGATTTAATGTTTACTTTATATTTCTCCTGGATATTATATGTCACAGTTTCTATTATTTTCTTTTTTAAGGTTTTGATGCTCTATTTCAAGTTAGTTGACTTCCTTTTCACATTTTTCTTGATTTTCTTGGGGTGTTCTTTTTGTTATTTTTTCCCTTGATCTCTCTTATTTGATTTTTAAAGTCCTTTTTAAGTTTATCCAAGAACTCTTCTTCTGCGTGGACAATTTCACACTTCTCATTGAAAAAGAAGTATCTTTTTAACTGTGCTCTCTTCCTCTGAATATTAACCCAGATCTTCTCCGTCCCCACAATAGCTTTCTATAGTTGAGTTCTTTCTCCTTTGTCTATTTATTTTTTATTTTTTTATCAGTTATTGATGTAATCATATTCTAGTCCCAAGTGGTGTGAAATGATGTTGTAAGCCTCAGATCTTTCTCACTTTCATTTTCTGAGGTATTTTCCAGGGCTTAACTTTAGGCTCTCCTCTCTACTCCTAAGGTATATCTAGGGCCACAGGCCACACTGTCCCACAAATGATCTTTCTCCTTGTGGTCCTTCACATGGCTACAAACTGTAGCTGTCATCTTGACCTAGGGACTCTCCTGCAAGTATCCACAGCCAGCAAGGTCGCTACCCCTCTGCTACCATTCTCACCAGATGTGTGATAGCTCCTTCTCCCCACATCCACAGTCTGGGACAAGTCTGATCAGCACAATAGTACTTGGTATCCCTTGACAGTGGATGGTCCTTCAATCTTCTCCCACTCAGCCTTTCAACCTCCACATTGTCCATGAGGTGTAAATTCCTGAGGCTGAGGCTGCCTCCCATCCCAACAGCTCCCAGGGCTTGTTATTTGTTGACTCTGAAGGCTCATCCTGGAAGTGTTTGCCTTTCACTCAGGTTGAACCTCTGCTGTTGGAATTTGGGTCTCTCCTGGGCTCTTCTCAAATTGTCTTAGAAGGATAACTGCTTTATCTCAAACTTTTAAAATTTTATTTCTGCTACTCTACATATCCTCTGAAGTGATGTGTCATTTTTTTATACAGGAATTTTGGAGGTCAAAAGTTTTCTGACCTGCTCAACCATCTTACAGAGTTATGTTTTAGACATGTTGAATTTGAAATATTTTGGGGCCATTCACATTGAAATATCTAAATGATACTTGATAGTGTAGGAATCATGTTCAGGAGAGATTGGGGCTAGATCCATAGATAGGGGACTTGTGTACAAGCAAATTATAACTGAACTCATAGAATATGATGATGTTACAAATGGTGTGGATACAAAAGTGCTCTAAGGGTTAAAATGAACATTATAAGTACATTGTGAGGGCCCTCCTGAGTTTGAGGGTATCCTAAAGTCCTTCTTCCCTCTCCTATTCTCTGTGCTTATCTGTATGACAAAGGTACCTCCAGTTTATCTGATATCCCAGGCACCTTGGAGGCATGCTTGTTCCTCCCATTCTCTTGTCCCTTTCCCCTATTCCATAAAATTGTATTTAAATCCTGCCTTTGACCTAGCTAACCTCCTTTGCCTCCTATGGGAAGCAGGGGGCCTCTCTGCTCCCTTAGGGGAGCAGGACCTATTTTCTATATTCTGCCTCCCACGTGGAGTACAGCCCACTAGGGCTCTGCAAGCCCACTTGGGTGCATTATCCCATTAAATACATTTCTTAAACTTGGAGACTACCTGAGTGAATTCTTTCAGAACACTAAGATCCACATGTCTATTTCTCAGCATTTCAGGTACCACCCCAACATTCTTGGGGTCCACCCTGAACTCATCACCAATGGCTACAGAGGTCTAAGTGAATTCTTTCATACCGAACCACTCTCCCAAATCTGACCTAAACACCACGAAAGTAATAGAGACAAATGAGAAGAGGATTAAGAAGAGAGCTTTGCAATACTCCCTCCAGTAGTAGTCATGATTTGGGAGATGATCTAGCAAAGCAGTGTGTAGAAAAGTGGTCAGGTGGGTAGAATAACAAGGAGAAAGTAGTGTCCCAAGAGAAGGAGAGCATAACCAAGTCACATGCTGAAGGATCAAGGCTAATTGAAGGACAGTTTTGGCTATTACAAAATCATTAGTAATGTAGAAGAAAATAGCTTTGTGTGAGTCAATGATGCAGAAATCTGAATGCTGTGGATTAAAAGCAGTGAATGGGAGGACAGGAAGTAAAAATACTAGGCAAAAACTTCTTTTTTCCTCTAGAGTTTGGGTGACAAATGATATGAACAAAAGACTATAGCTTGAGGGGAAAGGAAGGTACAACTATGGGGAAGATGGTTGTGTATAAATTCAGTAGGGAAGGATTCAGTAGATAAGAGACTGAAGATCAGTAGGGATGGGGAAAATGTATGATTAAAGGAGTCAAAACCCTGGAGAAGGCATGAGAGGGTGGACTCAGAGGTACATGAAGAGGACATATATTTTAGCCTTAATCACAAAGCAATTATGATTTACAAGCAATATTAGAACTTATTGCTGGTATGACCTGCTAACCCTGGGGGACAGAGCTTGAGAAAATTTTCAATTCTTTTCATTTCTCTAATAGAGCGTGTGTGCCCTGTAAGACACACTCCTGGTAAGGCCATTGCCTCACCTCTCCAGGCACCAGTTTATTCATATAAAAAATAAAAGAGGGTGATCATATAAATCTCTTTGCTGGCACTGAGGCAGGATTCTCCTGCTTTGCCCTACTTGGATCTGGGTTGCAGTCCTGGGTAGTGGTCCTGGAGTGAGGAGGAGCCTGAATTTGGTGGAGCTTGTGGTGCATTGGACAGGGAAACCTCACAGTTTCAAGACAGGAAATAGTGCTTGTGGTCATTAACTGAACAGCTCACAGTCCAGGAAAGGAGTAAACACCTTTCCTTTTCTCATGCAACTTTGGAAGAACTGAAAATTTACAGATCTGGAAGTATGTCTGAAAATAGCTGCATAAAACCCCTGAAGTTGGGGACAGTATGCTTCCCCTCCCACTACTGGAAGCAGAGTCCTACCTTGACAAAGAAGTAGAAAGTCAAGTATTTGGCTGGGAAAATGAGCAAACAGCATAAAAACAAACAAACAAAAACAAAAGAAAATTTCAAACTATAGAATCTACTTTGCTGACAGAGAAGATCAAAACATATAATGAGAAGAGACAACAAAGTCAAAGCTTCCACATCTAAAGCCTCCAAGAAAAATATGAATTTGTTGCAGGGCATGGAAGAGCTCAACAAGGATTTTGAAAACAAATAAGAGAAGTAGAGTAAAAATGGGAAGAGAAATGAGAGTGCTGCAAGAAAATCATGAAAAAATGAGTCAGCAATTTACCCCAAAATACTGAAGAAAATCACACCTCAAAAACAGATTAAGCCAAATTGCAAAAGAGGTCAAAAAAACAAATGGAGAGAAGAATGCCTTAAAAAATAGAAATGACCAAATGTAAAAGGAAGTCCAAAAGCTCACTAAAGAAAATAATTCCTCAAAAATTAGAATGGAGCAAATGGAATCTAATTAATTTATGAGAAATCAAGAGATTATAATTGAGAACTCAAAGAATCAAAAAATAGAAGACAATGTGAAATATCTCATTGGAAAAGCCACTTCCCTGGAAAATAGATTGAGGAGAGATCATTTAAAACCTATAAAATAAAAGGAGAAGATTAGATAAATTCTGAAATTCCTGCCAGTTCTCAAACTATGATCCTAATGACTCCTTGAAGGCAACACCAAATGGACCAGTCTGAAAGGATGACCCTTGATTTCGCTGCAGACAGAATCCAGTTGAATAACACTTTCTTATTTCAGTAAAAGCCTTAGCCATCTAGGGCCAAGAATTATCTGTGCTCCCTGGTGAACATGAGGTCCATATACTCACCTAGAAGGCACCTGGAACAGCTCAGATTCTGTTGAGGAGATCATTCCTCATTGCACACAGTAGCCAAGCATTCCAGGAACTGCTTGTTCTCCTTTGTATTGAACATATAGCACTAAATGACAAGACATCAATAGCCTCCACAGCATCCTTGATCAATAAAGCAACTGTTAAAATAAGGAATTAATTGTATGTAGCCCATAGTTCCTTTGTTTAGAGGAACACATGCGACGAACAACACGCCATGGGAAGAAGCAAAAAATGTGGAGTCAGGAAAGAAAGAAATGAGTGCTGAAATGAAATGAAATGAAAAAATAAATGGGGTATTTGAATTGCTGACACCTGTGCCTAATATCTTCATTCTCTGCAGGATAAGCTTGAAGCTAGGAAAAGGTAAGAAGCTTGATTAAGGTCAAAGCAACTAAGTCAGATGGAGAACCCCAAAGTTAACTTTCATGCTCAAGCAACCTTCCATGAAATACTTCTTCAGTCAAAAGAGTGATATCTCACAAGTCATAAAAGGAAGGGTTTTTTCCCTTTCACATCCCTGATCATTAAGTTCTATCAAGCCTTGCTTTGATGCTGTTAACCACCAGTGTGTGGAAAGCCCTACAGTGGCAGTACAATTAGGGAAATGGCAAGTCCAATTACTGAATCAAAGGCAGCAAGGAGCCATGGTGGACAGAGTACAAGAAATGGGGTCAGGAAGAGTTTGAATCTTGCTTCAGATGCTAAAAATGCTACCCTGAGCAGGTCATTTCATCTCTCTCAATCTCATTTGCCTCATGTCTACAATGGTTTTAATAACAACAGTATCTATTTTTAGGGATGTTGTGAAGAACAAATTATATGTGTTAAAGACTCTGTAAATCCTCAAGACCTCTAGAAATTCTAATTATTTTTATCTGGCCAAGAAATGTTGAATAGAAAAGACATAACGTTTCAATTTTAGGGCTAGAAAGAGTCTTATATGTTTCAATCTTAACTCCTTCATTTTACATTTGAGGAAACTGAGGCAGAGAGAGGTAAAGTGATTTGCTCAAGAAGACCTCGGTTGTAAATGGCAGTTTGGCCTCATCATTCCTAGGCAATGTTATTCCTTCTACTCCAGGATGTCTGCCAATGTGCCAAATGTTCCCCCATTCCTTGTATCTCTTCTTGTAGGCAATAAGTGATGCCATTTACACCATGGTGCCAACTTCCTCTTGCATCTGAGTCCATCTGCATTCACCCCAAATATGAGAGGTCAAAAAAAAACACACCAGTGCATATGGGTTGCTGTTTTCATTTTTGATGTTGTTGGCAGAAACTTCAAAGATCTCCCAATCTTGTGCCGTCATGTGGACATATGTGACTCCACTGTGTGAGGCAAAGGCTGGATGGGAACTGCACGAAATGGAATATTGAATGACTGTGAAGAAATCCATGTGGCTGCAGAGTGCAGCTCACCAGACCCCAGTCATTTCGACAAAGCAAGGAGCAAGATGCGCAAGCTTGTTGTCTCCTCTCCCCTTCCATTTCTTAAAGTCTCTGTGGATTTCTTTGGCATCTTGCTGTTCATTTCAGCATGGATGCCCTCAGTGGTTTGTGGCATGCTGGGCTGTTTTGCTTCACTGGCTGGGCTGAGCTTGCCAGCTTTTGTTGAGAAATAACAGGAGGTCATACATGGTGTCAAAAAATGTTGGCACCGTTATAGAAACAGGTATTGTATTAGTTGCAATGAATTCAGACCAACTGATGGTAGGATTAATGAAATCCGTGCCTGGCACTCTGAATCTTGATGGAGGCTGCAGTCAACAAAGGCAAAATACTAGAAAATCTCAGCAAGCACACTGGCCATTGACCCATAGAATCAGCAAGCCCAGCTTGTCCAAGACAGCTGGAAGTCAATTGCCTTACTCTAGAATAAGAGAGAGAAATGAAGAGAGAGAGAGGGAGAGAGAGAGAGAGAGAGAGAGAGAGAGAGAGAGAGAGAGGGGGGGGGGGAGAGAGAGATAAAGAGAGAGACAGAGAAAGAGCAAGAGACAGAGAGACAGAGACAGAGAGAGATAGAGAGGTAAAGAGAGAGAAAGAGAAAGAGAGAGTTAGAGAGAGAGAGAGAGACAGAGACAGAGTCAGACAGAGACAGAAATAAGACAGGATATTAGAAGGAATAAAGGAGGAGAAAAGAGGTAGTGTGGAGTAGTAAATAGAGCACTGGACTTGAGTGAGGATAGTCCGAGTTTGAATTCTACCTCAGATGGTAGCTGTGTGACTTTGAAAAAATCGCTTAACTCATTGGGTTTCAGTTTTCTCATCAATAAAGTGAGAGTGATTAAATTCCGATGTCCTTTTTAAATCTTAATGCATCCCTTCATGATGCAATGCAATGAGAAAGGAAAGGAAAGGGAGAAAAAGATGAGAAAAAAAGGAAAAAGATGTTGCAAGCAACAGAGGGCAGAAGAGAGATGGGCAGAGAGGGAGGCAGAGAGATCATAGCTCAGTATTTTTAAAATTACCATAGTGGAATGTGGAATATATGATGGGACCCAGGAATTTACAGACACAAATAAGCAAGCTAGATGCTGAGTTTCCTGGGACACTGTCTTGTTCTTCTTAGAGGTCAGAGGGCTATGTAACTTTACCATTCATCTCACTTTTTCTCATTGCCCCTCAAGTCACCTCCACTTTTTTCTTTCTTTCTTATTGTAGGATGCACTTGGGCCGTAACGACCTGGCATCCACATATAGTTCAAGTGATAATGAATGGCCTCCTCTTCTTTTAGTCCCACAGATCTAGAACTTGGTCTCAGGGAGCAGAATATGAGTCCGATGTAGTGATTGCATGGATTTGAATTTATACTATTTGAATGTATTACTGTGATAGTTTTAGTAATTAGTTTCAGTGCATTTTATGTAGTTTGAATTCACATAATCCAAGCATTTCATAGGATTTATAATTCAAATTCATGGAGACCTCGCCATAATTATTCTGTGCTTTGATCCTGAGTCCAAAGTTACAGACTATTTCTTCCCATCAACAAGTTGTCTTCAGTTATTTCCATGATGACCACATCCCCCTCAGCCCCATCTGAAGCATGTGCTAATGGCCATAGAGACCCTGTCTATGAAGAAACCTACATGGACCAAATCCTTTTCTAATAACATGAAAATAAATCCAAGTGATGATTCTATGGAGGAAAGACTGACTTAACACTCCAGGAAGAACATTTTCATGGCTGACATTTTTAAAGAATCAGGAAACCTAATTCCCAGATGGGTCTTCCATTAGCTGTTATGGACTTCTTTTGGAGTAAGTGGAATTAGCTCCTTCCAAGTGGAACTTGGATTATCATGACTCATTCTTTAGACTTGAGGAATGGCAACCCCTGGGGCAGTACATTGCATGTTGTAGATACTTAGCAAATGGTTCTTGAAGTAAAGAATGGACTTATAGTGTCTAGAACCAGAAGGAACCTTAGATGTTATGTACTGCCTCTTTCAGAGACAAGAAAACAGCATCCCAGAGAGATGTGATTTCCCCAAATCACAGGAGGAAACAAAGTCAGGGTCAGAATTTGAAACCAAGTTTGTTAACTCCAGATCCAAGATTCTTCCCATCAGACCATGCTACCTCTCATTCTCACATATGGAAATGGTTGGGTCTTACCACTTCAAAGGAATCAATTGTTCTTAGTTGAATATTTATGAAAACGATATCTCCCTTGTTCAAAACCTTGTTACAACTTTTCATTTGGTTCTGTATTCAGAGAAATCAACAACTATTGACAACCCTTTGGGGGTGGTCTCAGTCTTTAGAAGGAAGCAGGTGTCATCTAGAGCCAAGGATGTTTGGTGATCCATCTGGTTCATGCCTTTTGGGGCCTTAAACAAGAAACAGCAGGATGAATTTTCTTGTGTGGGTCATAAGCTTCCTCTTCTGGCCTTTCTCAAACAATTCTTCCTGGAATGTTTGGGAAGTAGGACTATGTCCATGGTGAATCTCAACCTACTGGAACAACAGGGACACACACATATTTGTGAAAAAACCAAAAAAAACCATAGAACATGCTCTCATCAATTCTGCATTGGGAAATCTTTCCTGGGAGGCACTGATTGGAAAGAAAAGTCCATGAAGAGAGATAGCAGTGGCTCCTGCAGCCCCAGCCCCTGCTCCCATGAATCCTGTTCCAATACCTCCTTGTCTCATTCCTCTATTTCCTGTGCCCCCTGATTCCATTCCTCCTGTTACCATGCCCCTCTACCCCAGCACTCATGGCACCTGTACCCATGCCCCCTACACCTATGCCTCCTATTATGATAACAATGTATCATGTTTAGAAGTACTTAAAGGTTTGTAAAGTCCTTTACAAATGTCACCTCATGTGATGCTCCAAACATTCCTGAGAGGTAGATGCTTTTGTCATCCTCATTTTACAGAGTGGGGAATGGATGATGAAGAAGGATAAGTGCCTTGCCAAGGGTCACATAGATTGTATGTGTCTGAAAAGAGATGAGCCCGGGTCTTTTTGATTTCAAGACCAGTGCTCTATTAACTGTACCATGCTGAGCACTAACCATTGGACCACTTACTTTCCTTATCTATGAAATGAGAAAATTCAACAAATCAGTTCATCAATAAACATTTACTATATACCTATAGGTGTTCTGGTGTGTCAGGCACGGCCCTGAGGAACAGGATAAAAAGAACATGGTGAAAATAAAGCCCCTGCCCCCGAGAAGCTTGTATTCTAGAATGGGAGATGTGAACAGGTGTCATATATATATATGTATATATATATATATATATATATATATATACATATATATATATGTATATATACACACATATAGTTATATGTATATATGTGTATATACACACATATACATACATAAGCATGCATATATATGTATTTCATATATATACGTGTGTGTATATATATATATATATATATATATATATATATATATCACTGGTAGGTGGGACCATCAAGAAAGGTTTCCTAAAAAGGTAACATGCCAGCTGAGTTTTTAACAAAACCAGGACTAATAGTGGACAGAAGTGAGGAGTGAGTGCATTCCAGGCATGGGGGTAAGAAGAGAGAAAAGCAAGGACAGAGTCTGGCCAAAGATAGAGAGATTGTCAATGGAGTGTCGTGAGTGAGGAGCTATAAGTAGACCAGTATGATTGAACTATACAGGATGTTAAGGAAAGAAATGTTCAAGAGTAGAAGGTGGCAAGGAACCAGGTCGTCATGAGAGTCAAATGCCAAGCAGAATGATTTGCATTTGATTCTGGAGAACTGAACAGATAGATTATTTTTGAATAGGTGGGACTGACACAGTTTTCAGTTTTTCAATTCTAAGTCCTTCAGTTTGGAATTTCATGTTTTTAAACTCTAAACTCATTATTGATGTGTGAGAGACATTCCTTTCAATGTCTTTGAATTAGAGAGCACCCAACTGATTCTGTATATCATCCCTTCCTACATACAACCCAGAACTTCCCTTTGAGGGAGGGAGGAGATATCTTATTTTTGTGCCGACCTCTATGACTTCTGCCTGTTTCAGACCTTCCTGCTCATGCCTTGCGTCTCCATCCTTGATTATCCCTCTGCCACCCCTTCCAAGACACTTTCAGACTATCAACCCCATCATTTCCTTCATAGCAAGTTTATATTAGCATAGCTCCATCTGCTGGAAGCGACTATGAAAACAGTCAGTAAGAATATGGGACAGTTAAAATTATGAGTGACTCCACTTTCTCCTCTGAGAAAGGGAGAAGCTGGAAATCATAATGTAATCTAAAAGCCCTGATAAAATTCATAGGCCAGAAGCCACTGGGAGGGTGAAAAGATACATCTGAATACAACAGTTGTGAAAGGCAATGAAATCCACACCATTCCAGTTGAACTGACAATAGCAAATGGGAGTCACTTTATCCTCCCCTTCTTAGGGAACTTTTACATAAAACCCCCGGAATATGGTGAGTCATGGAAAGATGATCCTTTGATTTCAGGAGTTACTTCAAATTCCTCTGTTTCTGACTTGTAATTCACCATCTCATCCATCCATCCGTCCATCAGTCCTCCCATCCATCCATTCATTCGTTCATTCATCCAGTATTGCTGCACTGTGTTAGACCCTGAAGAAGATGGGCAGAGGGAGGCACATTCTTTTCTTTCAAAGAGTTTTTGATCCGAAGCAGATCCCTTTTTGAGGTTACTTTTAAAGAGTGAAAGAGAGGATATAGAGAATTTGAATGAGTGCTGAAAGAGCCCAAACTTCAGGATTAGAAGTTTCATACTCATGAAACTCAGCCTCTAACCCCACCTTTCTGCTGCAGAACTTAATGTGAGTAGGCAGTTGACTCAGAAGGGCATCCAGGAAGGAGAAAAGTTTAAGGAAAAAACGAAAGACCAGAGGCTCATTTAGCAATCTATGGGAGTGAGAGGTCACAATCTTTCTGGCACAGATAAGTATGTCAACAGCAGGAATGACTGAAATAACCATGATCATGTTAACTCATTACTTCAGGTCAGATATGAGGAAGAGTTGTAATCTCAATACAGTCCTGATGGAGACAGGTTGAGTTGTACAAATGGTCAACTCCTCAATAGGCCATATATTTTCCATTCTGATCTTGTCCTCACTTTCTGACTGGACTCTCTATCAGTCAGTTCACTGATGTTGTCTCAACCCATAAAATCTTGAAGAGCTGAAGAAATTATTGGAAGCATGTTGGCCTTTTGGTCTATGCTGGCTTGTATCTGAATCAGGCCCTATGTCTCTCATTCACCATCAGTGGGGTTTTCCCTTTCCATCAGCATCTATCTGCCCCAAGGAGATATAACAGCAGGAATATCACCAAGGAGGGTCAATTTGCACCACACAGGCATCTTAACACTGAGTGGTTGGCGGCTCATGGGATCCTTAGAGTTTGAACTAGACATGGTGTGCCTGTTGTACAGGGGGCCTAGCTTGTGATCTTTGGCTGCTCTGTCAACAAATGGAATCAAAGTATTTGGAGAACAAAGAGGGTGACAAAGATGACGTAATATTCTGCTGTCTCACATGCCGCATGCCATGGCTGAAAAGCAAAGCACCATGCAAACTCTGAGGGGCGGAGCAATGTGAACTATCCTTGTTAATCACTTAGATCCGCCCTCAAGATAGAGGAGATGCAAATCAATAGAGAGGGAAGTAAGTAGCTTGGGGAACCAGAGAGTCTGAGTTAAAGATAAAAGGGTCTTCAGAGACTACAGAAACCAGACATCTCATTTTTCAAATAAAAATGAAACCCAATCATCTGCGACCTAATGCATCACCCAAGGACACAGAAGTAGTTGAAGCATGATTTAAACTCGAGTCCACTAAGCCCTGAGACAGGACCCTTCCCATTATACCACATCAGGTAAGACCTTTGTAGCATTGCTCTGGGGTAGTTGAGGGATTTTCCCTTGTATATATGATCTTTTCTTAACTTTATTTTTAATTTATGGAATCAAATGAGCATTTCCATAACAGTACAATAAAAAGATGATTATACGTGAAACTGCAAATCTATTATACAGAACTTGCTACTCTTTTCACATACATAACAAAATTACATGTAAATTTCTTTTTTCTTCCCTCCCCCTACACCTCACCATAGAGATGGGCTTCATTATTCACAAATAGGTATGGTGTGAGATATTGGTTCATGCCCCATTTCTGCCATATTGCTTTCCAGTTTTCCAAACTTTTTTTTTTTTTTTTACCAAATAATGAACTCTTATCCCAAAATCTTAAATCTTTACAGTTGTCAAATACAAAACAACTATGCTTATTTACCGCTGGAAATTGTGTATCTTCTCTTTTCTATTGATCTACCTTCCTCTTTCTTAGCTAGTGCCCTACTGCTTTGATAATTACCGCCTTATAATATATCTTCAAATCTAGTACTGTTTATCTTTTTTCTTTACATTTTTTTCATTATTTCCTTTGAGATTCTTGACTTTCTGTTTTCCCAAAGGAAATTTATTATTTTTTCTAATTCACTAAAATATTTTTTGGCAATCTAATTAGGATAGTATTAGATATATAAATTAGTTTGGGTCAAATTGTGATTTGTATTATATTGTATATTTGTTCTTGTGTTTTCCTTGGAACTTGCCTTCTGGGATATGAATTTGCTTCCTTCAGTGCCCCATTGTATTCTTTGTTTGAGTGCAACGAGGTCTGGAGATTGATTGTGAACCCAGTGTGATGTATTTGGCATCCTTGGAACACTGACTGATGTCAAGCTCAGTGACATAGACTTAGGTTTCTTATTCTCTGAGCCAACAATGCTAAGGCCCTTTTTTCTCACTTAGTATGTGGCAGAGACAGACTATTGGCCCATACTACACACCTTATTATATAGCTTCATTATACACATATACACATACATATAAATAATTATAGTTTCTATAAATATGAAGGCAAAGCTTTTTTCATGTTTCAGAAATTTAAAAAATATATTAAAACATCCAGAGGAAGCCTCTATTTAGCACGTTGGGTTCTTCCATGCAGTTACTGTGAGGCCCAATCAGCATATGAGCAGAAGCAGAAGATGTGAAAGTGTTGAGAGGGATGCCATCTCAAAATAATGTCAAGATAGTGGATCTTGTCTGTGTGTCATTTAAAGCCTTCAAAAGCAGTCCGCAAAGTGCCACTCTGTTCTTATTTCATATTCCTAGATGTGGATAGGTATCTCCATATGCATGCTTTCTGAGATACATACCCTAAAAATATGCTTCAAATCAGCCGATGATTACTGTGTCATCTGACGATCTTATAATTCATCCCCACCACATCAACTCATCCCAGCATGGAAGTGGTCAGTAATAGCAATGATGAAGATGATGATAAATTCCATAAAGTGTTTAAAAGTTTGTACAAGACTTTATACGTTTTGATAGTGACCATCACCGCATGCTAAGGGCACTACTATTGCCTCCATTTCACAGATGTGGAAATTGAGACAAGAGATGTTAAGTGATTTGCCCAAGGTCCCACATCTTATAACTATCTGAGACAGGATTTGAAACTAGGTCTTCCTGACTCCAAGTGCCCAACACCATCCACTGAACCACCCAGCGGCTTCTCCAAAGGACTTCCCTTTTACATATTCCTATCCCTCAAAATGTTTACTATATTTCTGTAACTTCTGTTTCCCTTCCAGACTCTCCTCATTGTTCATTGAATCTCAATGTCTCCAATAATCTAATGGATGTGATATCATTGATGAGGGCCTTTCCTCCAAAGAAGTGGATGACTACTTGTCAGAGGATTTCTGAATGACATGCTAGATTTAGTCAAGGAAGCTTGAATTCAAATCCTGCCTCAGAAACTTATTATGTGACCCTGGAAAGGTCACTGACTTTATCTGGGCCTCAGTATCAAATCTGTAAAATGGACAGGGTTTGACTGGATGGTATCTAAAGTCCTTTTGAATTCTGAAATTTGTGACCCTATGGGTTACGCACATGTGCCCCTCAAGACATAATGCTAGGGACCTTCTTTCCTTTCCCTTGACAATACAAGGTATCTCTGGAGCACCCAGGATCTCATTGGGAAACTGATAGCACCTGAAGGAGAACAAAGGGGATAACTCAGGATGGTGGCATAGAATTCAACTGGTCACGGCCTTGGCTCTGGAAGTTCAATGTTGTCTATATACTCAGCTAGCAGATGCAATGAAAGTGATCACGGAGACCAGAGTTCTGTTCAAGTCACCTCTTGTGGGATGCATGAGAGCCAATTAATACATTTTCAGTGTGAACAACTATATCTTAGAAGTCAACATATGTTACAAATCAAGGTGTGGTTTCTGGATTTGTTAATTTTTGTATTAAGAAAGTGAGGGAGAAAAAGGTTACGATTCAGATTCAAGTGAAAAATGTATCCTGTATCCGTTTTTGGAGAACCAGTTGTTCAATCATTAACAGCCCCCTCCTGCTAGCCATCCATGGCACTATGGGGCTTTCAGTTCTGTAAGTTACTTCTTCCAACAAGCATGTGAGGTCCCGCATTCAACCTGTGTTTTCCCACATCCAGGGGCATGATTTTCACCTCCAGTCTCCATGGATGCCTCCCCCACCAATGGGGATCATAAGCTTCTTTCTCATAAAACAATAGGATTTTATTTAGAGCTGTGTCTGAGGATACTCCGCAGCTAGCCCAGGAGTGCAAGTCTTAGCAATGAGGTTTGGTCCTCAGGTGCCAGAAAGTTCTTGACCATAAGCGAATCCATCCTCTTCCTGTAAGAGTCTGGGAATCATGATTGACTTAGCTCTCCTCAGCAGTCAATGATTCAGGACAATTCCAAAACTCATGAAGGAAAATGTTAGAAAGCAGACCAAAGCATGCTATTTTTCTTTTATATTTTCTTCCTTTTTTCCTTTTCTTCTTATTCTCCTTTTATGTGACTAATGTGGAAATCTGTTTAATATGATTTATGTGTATAACAAATTAGGTTGCATGCTGTCTTGGGGAGGAGGTTTGGGAGGGAGGGAGGGAGGGAGGAAGAAAAAATGGAAATCAAAATTTTATAAAAATGTAATATTGACAACTATCTTTGCATGTAATTGGAAAAAATAAAATACTATTTCCACAAAAAGAGTTCGGGCATCACTGGCATAGCTTTCTAGAAGTGGGGGCAGGGGGCTTTATTTCCTCAAAGAAGTGTTAAAGAAAGACTTTCAAGCAAAAGAACCAGTATTAATTAGCTTCTTCATTTTTCCATCTGGGGACACAGAAGTGACAGAAGGTGTGCAGTCAAACAGCTAGTAAGGTGGGAAGCTGAATAGTGGACCCAGGGATTCTGGCTCCCGGACTGAGGTTCATCATGCCATGATGTTGGCCACTTGCTGACTTAGCAAAGGCCCCAACATCACCTGAGTAGTATAAGCAAAAGTTAGGCATCTAGAACTAGATTGGTATCACCTGAAATGGGCATTTTTCAAGGCACGGTCCCTCCTTTTAAGGGGTTTCTGGTTAATTCTGGGGTGCTCTGTTAGCCCTCAATGGCCACATTTTAGTTCTACTGCTGTTTAAAATATAACCTGGCACCATGTCAGACACAAGGCCACAGCAGCTAATGAGGAACATGTACCAAGTCCAGAAAGGGCTTAAGAAATTCCTTTTATCAGTGATACAGACAAGATTTTTTCATGTTTAATGTTTAATGACCACAGTCCCAAGAGGTCATTTTCTCTGTTAGCTTATTAACACAGATAATGCAAATAAACTGCTTGACTGCCCTTCCATCAGCCCCATGGGAGCAAATGTTCCTGGTCAATGACTGGTTCAGTCTAGACCTATTTGACCTAGAAGCCCCTCTCCTTCCACCATCTCTGGGAGGTCTCTTGAAATAACATCCAGTTAAAGTTTCAATCTTCATTGAGAACAACTCGCTGTTACCTAACAGACCACTTGGCTTGCCCCCAGGCAAATATCTAGAGAAAAGGGAGGGAAGTATAGAGAGAGCAGGCCTTGGACCACTGGGGCTTTTCCATTTGCTTCTATTCTAAATGTGCTGCAATAGAAAGGACCTTGGATTAAGTCAGAAGATTGAAGAAAGCAGGCAAGAACCTTGGCAAGTTTGCCTTGGAGTGGGAAAATCTTAACAAATGCTTGATGACCTGGATTAGGGAGGGACCAGAGCAGTAGGGCCTTAGACCAGGGGCCTTAACCACTGTGCACATTGGCAGGAAGTCTGGTGAAGCATATGCATCCCGTCACAGAATAAAGAGGTTAAATGTATAATATAGAATATGTTACATTACAGAGGAAATCAAATACAGGGAAATATAATTATACATGGATACATGTATGTTTCCATACACACATAGAAACAGAGAGATACCCATAGGTGTATACACACACACATATATATATACATATATGTGTATATACATATACATATATATATATATGCACACACATATACACATCCATATAAATTTACATATGCAATTAAAGTGAAGTTTCCAAACCTTTCCCAGCTGCTGGTTTGCCTTTTGACACCTTGGTCCCTAAGCACTAAACACTTTCCTGGGTCTTGCCTTTCCAGGTGAGTTTGAGGCAAAGTGAGAGACAAAATGAAGAAACCCAAGCTGATCTCTGGCCCAATGTCATCTTCCTACTAGGAAGGAGACACTTCTCACTGCAGGTATCCTCCCATTGCATTGTCTCCTCTACATTCGATCTTTCTGGAGCCACTCTCCTGACTTCCTTCAGTCATCCATCACACAAACTGATGACCTTGTACTTCTTTCTGGCTCACAAAAATATAAAATTAACCCTATTTCATGTGATCTTAACAACAGCTCTGAGAAGGACCTCCCTCAGTTATTCTTATCCCAGTTAGATAGATGGGGAAACTGAGGCTAAGTGTTTTGTCCATAATTATATAACTGATGGTAGTAAATGGAGGGAAAAAGGACAGTGATAAAAGATGCCTCCCCATAAGGAACTAACCATTAGGAGTTCAAAAAAATCCGTATTTGGATTGGCTTTTAGAAAAAACAATGCTTAAGAAAAAAAGTTGCATAAGTTCTACCAAGCAAAACTTGGAGAGCATGCATAATTTAGAAAAGACACAGAATAAAGGGATGGTCCAAGGTCTTCACCCATACAGACATCCATTCAACAAGATTTTATTAAGAATTTATTCTTTTTCAGGGACCAGGAACCAAATGAAAAACTCACCAGGCTCTGGCCTCAAGGAGTTTACTGCTACAGGAGGGAAATAACGGGTCATTCCAAATATGTGCAAAGTGGATCCAAAGTGATTCCCAAAGACCAGAGTACTAGGACCTGGGTCACCAGGAGAGCTTCCTAAGGAAGAGATGCTTGAGCTGAGCTTTGACCAAAGTTTCCAAAAAAATACATAGCTCAAAGGTTGTCACATAGATTGATGTTGATAAATTCTCCATTACCTTTAAAACAAGTCTGATTTTCTGTATTCCCTACTTAAAGCAACCCTGGAAATCACCTAGAGAATAAATTGTGCCATGAGTTTTCTTTTTTGTCTGTTTATTTCCTGAATGGGTTTGGCCAAGACCAGGTACTCTTCTCCTACTTTTTCTTCTGCAGTGCCACTGGCACGTTCTCCTGTGGCCCATAGACTATGAAGGGCCTTGGCCATCTTTGCTCCCCTTGATCATTGCAGCAACATGGCAACTCTGTTCCTTGGTTTGTTTCTTTGGAGTTCCTCTTTGTGGTTTGATAGGCGAACACATCTGCAAGAATTGGATTTAGTTCAAGATCACAACAGGCTCTCTTTAGGTCTCTGTTCTCTAATTGATTGGCATCTACTTGCTTTTCAGTTCTTTGTCACTACAGGAAGAATTGCTGCTAAAATGGTTTTTTGTCCATTATAGTACAAGAAGATTGACACATTACATGAAAGAAATAAATAATTAAAAAATACCATTTAAAAAGAAAAAGGCAGGTAGAATGTGGAATGTATATAGAACTCATTCTCAGAAAAAGAAATAACATGCCACATTTAAGGGCTGGGTAGAGAGGGCAAGGGGAGCATCAATTCCTTTTCTATTGTGCACTGTTTCTCAGTTTTCTTGTCTCTAGCTGAATGGTATATATTTGTATACAGATTGTATCTCTCATTAGACTACAAGACCCCAAGATGGTTCATTCTAATAGGAGAGGAGATAGCACCCAAGGGAGAGATGAAAAACAAGTTATGGGGGAAATGGAGAGATGAATAGATGGTGCAGGGGCACATTTTTCAGTCTGACAGTCAAGGACAGAACCTAAAGAGAAGCAAAGACAGCCTGGCCTATATCCCACCACAAAGTGGAGACATCAGGGGTGACTCACAAAAGAGAGAAGAGTATGGAGCTCAGCAAGGGGTATTTAAGGCAGAGAAGCTTGCAATAATGGTTGCCCATTCCAAGAGGAAGATGCTGTAGGTATTGAAGAAAGTTCCAGGAAGAGATTTCAACAGAAGCCTGGTCTGGAAGCACAGAAAATAAGAAACAGGACCAGAAGGGGAAAGATTTTTTGACTGATTATTTGATTGATTTTGAAATCCCTCCTTCCAGTGATAGTATTTCATCAGAGGCAGTGTTGTCTAATGGTTAGCCAGCAGGTTTCAGGGTTAAAAGTCTTGTTTCTGATACATAGGGACAGCCCCGTCTCTGACTGGACTGTCTTTTTTCTCCTCTCTTCCTCTTAGAATAGCGACTTTGGGCAAGTCTCTTCATCTTACAGGGCTCCAGTTAAATCTCAAAGAAAATATCAACTAGTATTGGTAGTAGGAGTTACTTCACTGTGAAACCCTATGCGAATGAAATCATCAGTCTCATTAAAATTAAAAAAAACACCAACTGTAATGGCAAGCTTGTGGGAAGCTTGATTAGGGCAGTTATTTTGTAGGAGGGTCCCAAGTACCGTTTGTTTTTTTCTATTGAGGTGCTGGGTCAGTGTTTATGCCTTCTGGCTCTTAAAAATGTATAAATACTCTGAGGGTGAGATTTTACTTTGGGGCTTACTGATTGGAGGCGTTTCTTTGGCCAGAGGGACTCTGGGAAGCTGTGAAGGGATCCCTCCCCAGCTGAAACCCAGAAGCTGATGCTTCCCTCTCTAGTAACTGTGTATGTACGTAATGGTCAGACATTTTGGAAGCATGTCTGTTGACTTTTGATTTCTTTGTATTTCCTCTGAAATTTTGATGTTGATTTTCTCTGATACCTGTCCTTGATTCAAGTGATTGTCAACTCCTTGAAAGTTGCTTTCCTTTTATGAATGAAGATCTAAGAACCTGTAGTAGCATGTCCCCCTGTGTGTTTGTGGTGCTTACTGATATACTAACCAAAACTAAATTTAAATAAAAATATAAAAAATACCATAAGTCGAATTGGGTTTTACTTCTTATCCATTTTTCATTTTCTTCCACAGATGACTGCTTATTTAAATGAGCTGGATCTGAGTGTTAGTTTGCCCATCTATGAAATAAGAATACTATCTTACTTATCCATTATTTCATCATTGCGTTGAAATACAACAATGATAGCAAAGTACTTTACAAACTATAGAGCCTAATGCAGTTTGAGGAAAACTTTTAGTTCCTGTTGGGAGAAAACTAGAAGACTTTCTAAACTGTTACGTTCTGTCTGTTAAGATAAGTCGATTCTATTGTGTGCTGCTTTTTATTTTCATTGATTTTTTTCGATGAATGGAAATACACCTTTTGTTTTACCTCTCCTTCTAGTCAAGCAAAACAAATCCATTGAATGGGCTTAGAGAGGCAGCTCGGAATCCCAGAGGACAGAGCCCTGAATCTGGAGGTAAGGAGTTAAATTCCCGTTCAGACACTTCCTGGCTGCATGATCCTGGACAAAGCATTTAAGTTCTCTGGCCCAATGTCCATATCCATAAACAGGAGATGATAATGATATCTACCTCTCAGCAATGTTGGAACGGTAAAATGAGATAAAATAACTTTGAAAAATCAATGTTTATGTCAATTCAAGCTGTTATGTTCCCTCCCACAAAAAAAAGACTTCAATCTGCTTCTCTGTTAGGAGGTGGGTAGTATGTTCCATCGTGAGACTTTTTGGCATCATGGCTGATCATTTCCCTGATCCAAGTTCTTAAATCCTAGGATGCCATTTTGTAACACCCTGGTCTGAGATCTTCCAGGAAACTAGACTTTAGAACACTCAATGGGCAGTTGAAAGACAGGCAATGGGGGTAAGCAGGAGCATTCTTCTTGCTGTTCACTTGTATCGGTTGTATCTGATTCTTCATGACCCTTCTGGAGTTTTCTTGGTAAAGATACAGGAGCAGTTTGTCATTTCCTTCTCCAGATCATTTTATATATAATAAACTGAGGCAATAAGGACTAAGTGACTTGCCCAGAGTCACATAGCTAGTAAGTGTCTGAGGCTGGACTAGAACTCAGGCCTTCCTGACTGCAGACCCAGCTCTTTATCCTCTGCCTGCTGGTTAGCATGTGATCAGGGGTGATTTTTCATTTGAAAAGAGTGTTAAGTACATCAACAAGGACATAGACGATCTGAAAGGGGTAGCGATGAGTCCCTCTGAATGATGTGCTGGCACAACTGAGAGGAAAATGCCTGCTTTCCTGCATCCCAGCTAAGACCTGTACTTAGGAAACTTCGAGGACTTTCAACCAATCTGGAAAAGGACCAGTCTAGAACCAAACAATTCCAGCTCCCCCAGTGCATTGAGGCAAGTTTTCACCGTGAAAAGATGGAGTCAGACAAGGCACAGGACCAAAGCACCGAGAACCAGCCCTGCAGCCCCATCTTTTCCTCTACTTCACTGTGCCCATAAGCCTGGAGAGACATACGAAGGATGAAGTAGGATGACATCTGTAAAGCTCTGTAGAGCCCTCACTAAGAAATGCAAAATGAATTCAGGGTATCATTAAATAGTTAGAGTTTCAGGAATTAGAAACCTGCCACCTGCCAATGGTTCCTCAGGAGGAGGGCCAGATGGGAGAGTTTGAAGCAGTTTCAGGAATTCGGGAAGTATTAGCGATTTGGGCCCCTGGTTCATAAATGAGAGATGAGTAGCCTCCCTCTGAGCCAAGGTCACAGCACCCTTGGGAGGCAAGAAAGCAGCAGTGATTTCCTGATAAGACAAGCTGGTGGCTTGGCAGCAGGAGGGCTTGTTTTCTTAGCTCTGATCCCAAGGAGAGGAGTGTGCACAGAGCGTTCTGGTGAACAATGTCAGACACACGCCAAGCTGGAGGCTGGCCACATTCCAGCCACTTAATGAAGCCCACACTCCCAGGCACTGAGGACAAGCACCAGCCAGACCTAGGTTAGCAAAGCCTTCCAGGTGAGGGCCAAAGCAGTGATTTGTCATCATTAGTATTCTGGCCCATTCTCCTTCCTGGGGATGCAGTATTGCAATCACCTGACAGTAAACTGCTGAGAGCCAAGGAAAAGCCTAAGAAACCCAGAGTCCATTCCCTTGATTAGTCCTCTAGCAGCCCTGAGCAATATTAGAGGGGAAGGGGACCTTACAGCTCAGAACATTAACAGGATCTGCCATAAGGTGCATTTTCAGACTTTCAAGCTTAGAAGAGATCTCACCAGCTTTCTAGTGAAAGGAGCATATATGTAATTTTGACTTAGGGTGTCTGGGTTCAAATCCCATTCCTTACTACTTCCTAACTTTGTCAATGTAAAAATCATTTCACTTCACTGAGTTTCATTTTACTCACCTGCAAAAAGGGCATGACAATGTGCATAGTAACCCCTTCACTGAGTTGTTGTAAGGCTCAACTGAAATCATGCAGGGAAGCTGCTTTGCAAAATGACAGGTATCGTTCAGATGTCAATCATCATGCCTGACCTGGTGGGACCTGTATCCTGCTGGAAGATCTCCAAGCCAGACAAAACACTTCCGGATGAGGCAGCCGAGGCTGCCCAAGGAGAGCACAATTTGGGAGGACGTCCTTCCTCACATGAAGACTCATTTTTTTTCCCTTTGAAATTTCCAATCTTTGTTTGCAGTTCCACATTCTGCATCCAAATTTGTCAGGTCTAGCCTTGTCACATCCTAATGCTTCGGGAAGAATCCCAGATATCACTCTGCCAGATCTTCTCTTTTCCCATTTACAGGTTCAATTTATTCCTCTGGTCTTTGTGTGTGAGTTGGAGATTGTTCTCCATCCTGGGTCACCTCTTCTCAGTCTTCTTTGGGTTCTCAATGTTCTTCTCTGAGTACATGCCCAGAAGTGAACACAATCCTCCAGATATAGTCTCAGGGGGACAGAACACAGTGAGGGGTGTACTCTTGGAGAGTGACCTCAGCAAGCTGTAGAACTGCCAAATGTGATTTCTGTTGACTTTATTGTTGACATGGTCAAGAGTGCCGATCATTTTTCTAATATGAAATTCCACATGGGCATAGTGTATGATCCTTGTGATATATTGCTGTATCTTTTGCGAGTATTTTAAGTAAAATTTTTGTATCTATATTCATTAGAGAAATTCTCTATATTTTTCTTTCTCTCTCTTGGTTCTCTCTGTTTTGAATATAAGCATGATATTGGCTTCACAAAAATAATTTAGTAAGATTCCTTCATTTATTTTTCCAAATACATTAAAGTATAGGGATTAGTTGTTCTTTAAATACTTGGAAAAATGACCTTGTGAATATGTCTGATCTTGGATATTTTTTTCTTAGGAAGCTCATCAACGACTTGTTCAATCTCCTTTTTTAAGATGCAGTCATTCAAGTATTTTATGTCTTCTTCTGATAATCTTGGTAATTTACATTCTTGCAGATATTCATCCATTTTATTTAGATTGCCAAATTTGTTGACATATGTTTGGGTAAAATTGCTCTAACAATTGTTTTAATTTTTTCTTCATTGGTAGAGAATTCATCCTTTTTTGATTCTAGTAATTTGGTTTTATTCTTTCCTTTAAAAAATCAAATTAGCCAATAGTTTATCTATTTTATTTTTCCCCCCATAAAAACAGATTCTAACTTTGTTTATTAGTTCGGTGGTTTTATTACTTTTAATTCTATTAATTGTCCCTTCGATTTTCAGAATTTCCAGTGTGGTATTTACTTGGAGATTTTTAATTTGGTGTTTTTCTAGGTTTTTTTTTGGTTGAATGTCTAGTTCATTGATCTGTTTTTCCCCCTCCATTTTATTCTTGTCTGCAATTAGAGACATAAATTTTCCTCTAAGTACCACTTTGCATCTGATAAATTTTTGTATCTTGTCTCGTTGTCTTTTTCTTTAATGAAATTGTTGATTGTTTCTATGATTTGTTCTTTGACTCATTTTTTAGGACTAGATTATTTAATTTTCAATTAATTTTTAAACTCTATTGTTCACTATTGAATGTAATTTCTATGGTATTATGATCTGAAAATTATGCATTTACTGTCTCTGCATTTCAGCATTTGGCTGTGAGGGTTTGTGTCCTAACATATGGTGTTTCCAAATCTTCATATCCTGTACCATTTGGTGCATATATGTTCAGTAGTGATATGATTTCATTATCTATGGTACCTTTCGCAAGATATAGTTTCCTTCATTATCTCTTTTAATTAGATCTATTTTTGCTTTGCTTTGTTTGAGATCATGATTGCTACCCTTGCTTTCTTTGCTTCAGATGAAGCATAATAGATTCTGATCTAGGTCCTTACCTTTACTTTGTGTGTATCCCTTTGCTTCAAATGTGTTTCCATAAAGAACATATTATAGGATTCTGTCCTTTTTTAATCCGTTCTGCTATCTATTTCTGTTTTATGGCTAAATTCATCCCAATGATAACCATTTCCCTCCATGCTTTTCTACCACTACTTATCCCTTTCTCTCTCTTACCCCAACCCTTTCCCTTCTTGCAAGCGTTTTACTTCTAATCACCACCTTTTTATCAATTCCCCATCTCTCTTCTATTAGCCCAGTCCTTTATGAAACTTTCTTATAGGGTAAGATAGATTTCTATATTCAATTGAGTGTGTATATTATACCTTCTTTGAGCCAATTTTGATTCGAATAAAGTTTAAACTTTGCCTGCCATCCACCTAGCTTCCCCTCCATTATAATAGTCTTTTCATGCCTCTTTCATGTGAGATAATTTACCCCATTCCATCTCCCCCTTCCTTCAAGTGCATTTTTTCTTGCTTCCTTATTTTGCTTTTTTGGGTATCATCACATCAAAGTCAACTTATATCCACGCCCTCTGTCTACATATACTTTGTCTAGTTGCTCTTATGGTAATAAATTTGTTAAAATTTACAGACACTAACTTGCCATATAGAAATGTAAACAGTTTAACCTTATTGAAACTCTTGTACTTTCTTTTTCCTGTTTCTTTTTTACCTTTTTATCTTTTGCTTGAGTCCTGTATTTGAAGGTCTTTTTAAAAAATGATTATGCAGCTCAAGTCTTTTGATTAGAAATGCTTGCAAGTCCTCTTTTTTTTTGATGTCCATTTCTTCCCCCTGCAAAATTATATTCCTTTTTTCTTGCTAGATGATTCTTCATTGTAATTCTAACTCCTTTGCTTTCTAGTATATTGTATTCTTAGTCTACAAGGGTTTTTGTTTGTTTTGTTTTTAATGTGGAAGTTGCCAAATCCTGTGTAATCCTAACTGTATCTCCATGATATTTGAATTGTTTCTTTTTTGGCTGCTTTCAATACTTTCTCCTTGATCTTTGAGCTCTGGAATTTGGCTGTGATGTTCTGGAGCTTTCGTTTGGGATCTCTTTCAGGCAGTGATCAGAAATCTTTCAATTTTTATTTTGCCCTCTGGTTCTAATATATCAGGACATTTCTTTGATAATTTCTTGAACAATGTTGTCCAGGACTTTTTTAACTGTTTTGTTTTGATTGTGGTTTTCTGGTTGTCCAATAATTCTTATATTATATCTCCTGTATCTATTTTTCTAGGTCAGTTGTTTTTCTAAAGAGAAATTTCACATTTTCTTCTTCATCTTTTTTTTTACTTCGTTTGGTTGTTTTTATACATTGATGTTTCATAGAGCCATTAGTTTACAATTGTTCAATTCTAATTTTTAAGGTATTATTTTCTATAGTGAACTTTTGTACTTCCTTTTCCATTTGACCAATTCTATTTTTAGGAAGTTGTTTTCCTCAGTAAATTTTGTATATATTTTCCCATGCTCTTGGCTTTTTTTTCAATGATTCTCTTGCATTACTCTCATTTATTTTCCAGATGTTCTTCTACTTCTCTAATGTGCATTTTAAAATCATTTCTAAGCTCTTCCAGGAATTACTTTTTGGCCTGAGACCAAATTACATCTTTTTTGAGGCTTCACATGTAGCCATTTTGACACCATTGTTCTCTTCTAAGTTTATGCCTTGATTTCCCCTATTATCATAATAACTTTCTATATTCAATCTCTTTTTTTCTTCTGTTTTAGTTTTTGCTTATTTGCTTTTCTGCCTTTTTTTGTGACTTGATGTTTTCACGTGAACTTTGGGGTACTGAATTGTCCTGAGCTTTTCATTTTGGGCCTCTGGCTCTTACTTCTGACTTTCCCTGTGCTTTAGGGTTTAGCTGCTTGCTTTCGCTAGAAGGTATGATTCCATTCTGTTTTTACTGGGCTGGGTTGCCATAGAAACAGAATCACTTTACTAGCATGCCCCAAAAAGGAGGCCTTGCTGTTAGCCATCCCTAGGTCAAAGCTTCAGTATTGATTAGCAGTGGGGTCAAGGGCTTCCAGGTGGCTAGTACTGACTTTGCTGGCTGCACAGATTTCTCATTTGTCTAAGGGTTTCTGGTTTGCAGGAGGTCAGGGCTTTGCTGGTGAATTGCCCTAGGCTTGGAGCCCTGCTGCAGGCCCCCTGGCTGCTAATGCTGCTTTTGGACCTTGCTCCCCTCCCCTACCCACAGGGAGATAGACCTTTCTTGCCAAGGTGGTCAACTGCTTTCCTGCTCCAGACCAATTCTGAGGTGATTTTCTAGTTGTTTGGAGGGGAATTTAGGAGGTTTCCTAAGGTTCCTTCCTCACTCTCTCATTTTGACACTGGAAGTCCCTATTTTCATATATATTGTAGAACAATTAGAACAATGTGTGTGAAACTGCATCTCTCTTAGATATAGCTTCCTTTTAATTTTAAATATACAGAAAAGTGAGCATGCAATTTTCAAAATTATGTGTGATATTTTTCAGTGTTGCTCCTATTCTCTCTCTCTCTCTCTCTCTCGGTGTCTCTGTATCTCTGTCTCCCCATCTCTCTCTCCCTATCTCCCTCTCTCTTTCTGTCTGTCTCTGTCTCTGTCTGTCTTTTTCTCTCCATCATTTTTACCTCCCTAGTGCAAAGGGGATAAAAAAGCAACAAATCAGTCCAGCCAAACAAAACCAATGTCCACAGTGGCCACATACAAATCTATGTGTATTTCTTGCCTTTAGTCTGTTGCCTCTCTGGCAGGAGGTGGTAAAAACCTTCCTCCCAGGTCATCTGAAGACAAAATTGGGCATTGATCAGATGTCTTAAATATTGCAAAGTTATTTTCTTTTATATTGTTGTTCTTGTTAGAATTGTTCTCTGGGGCTCATTTGATTCTGTATCAATTCAAACTACCAAGGATTTTTGCTTTTTGTCATTTTTTAACAACACAGTAAAATCACAATATTTATAACACAATTGATTCAATTATTTTCCAATAAATGGGTACCTGCCCTTTAGATTTGTTTGATCTGAAAAAAATGATGTTAGTTCTCCCCTAATTAAAGTGCTTAATAGAAATATAAAATGAGACAAGATTCAGCATCCATCCATCAAGGAATTTCATGGGAACTCTCTTTCCAACTTGACTCTTAAGTACTTGGAATAGCCTTCATGTTCAGTCATTCATCCAGGTCTCTATTCACTGACTGATCTATCTCTGTAACAGTAAGCAACTGACCTACAAGAGGGTAGGTGGCTGCTATCACAGGTTCTTTGATCTGCTTTTCTAATAGGGAAGGCAGAATTTGAGGGGTTAACAATCTTCTTTAATCAAGCACTTGTATCATCTACCAATAGAGAAAAATACAAGAAGAGAAATAAAGATGAAAAATAGGCTTCCAATTGTCTGACCGTTACATACATACATACATAGTTACCAGAGAGGGAAGCACCAGCATCTGGGTTTTCAAAGCCAGTGAACTGCTCAGCAGCTTCCCAGAGTCTCCTCTAGCACACAAACCTTCTTTCAAAAACTAAGCCCCAAAGTAAAAGCTCATCTCAGAGTCTTTATACACTTTTTTTAATTCAGTCAATTGTTTTAATACTAACTGCTTTTACATCACTTTGTAACATGTCCAATTTTTCTCCTCATCTCTCCCTTCTCCACCCTCTAATACCTTGCATTCTGATTACCCTTTCCCTCAGTGAGCCCTCCCTTCTATCACACCTCACCCTTCTCTTATCCCCATCTTCACTCTATTCTTGTAGGGCAAGATAAATTTCTATACCCCATTACCCGTGGTACTTATTTCCTGGTTATATGCAATAGTAATTCTCAACATTCGTTTCTAATACTTTGAATTCCATCTTCTCTCCTTCCTTCCCTCCCCATCTCCAGTGAGAAGACAAGCAATTCAATACAGACTAAATATGTGTTGTTTTGCAAAAGACTTCCATAACAATCATGTTGTGTAATACTAACTATATTGTCCTCTGTCCTACTCTATCCTCCCTTATTATTTTTTTATTCCCTCATTTGACCTTGTCCCTTTCAAAAAGTGTTTATTTCTAGTTACTCCCTTCTCCCATTTGCCTTTCCTTCTATCGTTCCCCTCACCTCACTTGTTGCCTCCTCCCCTACTTTCCTATAGCATAAAATAGATTTTCATATAAAATTTAGTGAACATGTTATTCCCTCCTTAAGCCATATATGGAGAGAATAGCTTCACTTTTTCCCTCTTCTCTTCTGTCTTTTCTCCTCCATTGAACAATATTTTCTTTATCTCTTTTATGAGTTATAGCCTGCCTCATTCCATTTCTCCCTTTCTCCTCCCAGTATTTTCCTCCCTCACCCCTTAATTTTTATTTTTTGGATTTCATCTCTTCTGATTCAACACAGCCTGTATTCTCTGTCTGTGTGTGTGTGTGTGTGTGTGTGTGTACAATCTCTCCACCTACCCAAATACTGAGAAAAGTCTCAAGAGTTATAAATATTTTCTTTCCTTGTAGGAATGTAAACAGTTCAGCTTTAGAATGTCTTTTATGATTTCACTTTCCTGTTTACCTTTTCATGCTTCTCTTGATTCTTGTGTTTGAAAGTCAAATTTTCTTTTCAGTTCTGGTCTTTCCATCATGAATGCTTGAAAGTCCTCTATATCATTGAATGACCATTTATTCCATTGAAGTATTATACTTAGTTTTGCTGGATATGTGATTTTTGGTTTTAATCCCAGTTCCTTTGACTTCTGGAATATCCTATTCCAAGCCCTTTGATCCATTAATGTTGAAGCTGCAAGATCCTGTGTTATCCTGATTGTATTTCCATAATACTTAAATTGTGTCTTTCTAGTTGCTTGCAGTATTTCCTCCTTGACCTTGGAACTCTGAAATTTGGCCACAATATTCCTAAGAGTTTCTCTCTTTGGGTCTCTTTCAGGAGGTGATCAGTGGATTCTTTCAATATTTATTTTGCCCTCTGGTTCTAGAATATCAGGACAATTTTTCTTGGTAATTTCATGGAAGATAATGTCTAGGCTCTTTTTTTGATCATGGCTTTCAGGTAGTCCTATAATTTTTAAATTGTCTCTCCTGGATCTATTTTCCAGGTCAGTTGTTTTTCCAATGAGATGTTTCACATTATCTTCTATTTTTTGAAACTTTTGGTTTTGTTTTTTAACTACTTGATTTATCTCGTAGTCATCCATTTCCCTGAACTCATCTCTCTTTATTTTCTTCAGTGAGCTTTTGAACCTTCTCCTCCATTTGGCTAATTCTGCTTTTTAAAGCCTCCTTCTCTTCATTGACTTTTTGGACCTCTTTTTCCAATTGAGCTAGCCTCTTTTTAAAGGTGTTTCCTCAGGATGTTTTTGGTTCTTCTTTAGCAAGCTGCTAACTCACTTTTCAAGCTCTTCTATCACCTGAGTCCAATTTAAGTTCATTTTGGAGACCTAGGAGACAATGGCTTTAACTTCCTGTGACAGTATGCCTTGTTCTTCCTCATCTGAAACGATGGGAGGAGATGCCTGTTTATCAAGAAAGTAACCTTCTATGGTCTTATTTTTTTCCCTTTTTTGGCCATTTTCCCAACCAGTTACTTGACTTCTGAGTCCTTTGTCAAGAGGATGGTCTTATTGGCCCTCCTCTCCCCAGTTTCATGTTCAAGACTGAGATTGTACTCAGCTGCTCAAATCCCCCAGGACTTTGTATAGGGGCAGGGCCATCACTTAGGGTTGAGATTTAGATCAGCTGCTTCCTACTGCCAGAAGCTTTAAGCTGAGCTGCTTGAACAATGGACCCAGGTTGCTTCCTGCCACCTCACCATAGCTGCTTGAAGTCTGCTCTGCCTCTGCTGTTGCCTGGGGCTATTGCTGGAGGAACTCCATTCTTCTCTTGCCAAGCTGGGAAAGCCCTCCCACACTGACCTTTGGAGCTTTCCATGTCAATTGTGGGTTGAGGAATTTGGGAACCTTCCTGTTGGGAACTCTGCTCCTGGAGGTCTGTTCAGGTCCTGTTCCTTTCAGTGCTGTGTGTCCAGGACTCAGTGTCCTGTGAGATAGACCTTTCCTGTTTGCCTTCCAGGTTACCTCTCTTGCTTTGTTGTTCTGTGACTTCTGCTGCTCTAGATTTTGTTCAGTCATCTTTTACAGTTGTTTTGTGGGCTGTGGGGGAAGTGCTAGAGTACATGTGTCTTTCTACTCCACCTTCATGGTTCTGTCCCCCCTTTATACACTTTTTAGTGATAGAGGGCATCACAACCCTTGAGAAAGAGTGCCTCATTATAAAATTAACAAAAGGTGAAGGCCTTCCTAAAAATTTTCCCAGGCCCATTAATGGGTGCAGAAGATCTTTCCTAAACACATCATTCAATCAAAGACACTTTTTACTGAAAGAAAAACAGGAAAAGATCCTACTTTGCTTGCCCTTACAATCTCTCTATAAGATTATCCAGCTCACTTCTCTCCATCTTTTCCACAACAATATTATGAACATTTTATCAACTGTCTTCTTAATATCTATCTTTCTAACCCTGACAAAACCATTTGAGCAATGCTGCATTCTCTCTTATTAGTTAATATTGTTCTACTCTCCTAAATAAAAGTTGTTTCCTTTCTTTGACACTTCACTCCCTATAGTTAATACAAAAAAGCCCTTTTTCCATCTTTGTTTTTTTCTCTCCAACCTCAGATCAT
The DNA here is from genome assembly GCA_028658325.1 of Potorous gilbertii. Lineage (NCBI taxonomy): Eukaryota > Metazoa > Chordata > Mammalia > Diprotodontia > Potoroidae > Potorous > Potorous gilbertii. Next base: position 551,848,037 of record CM053771.1, on the reverse strand, counting down.
CCTGAGCTACACATTCCTCATCCAATACTGAAAGATCTATACCATGCTAGTATATTGCTTCAATTACCTGCCCTTGCATTCATCTTCTATGTATAGCTTTTAAAGCCTAAAATGCCTTCTCAAGTATGCTCATCATCAGTTTCTTTTGACAACTCCTTGTTCTGCTATTTCTCTTCTCTATAGACTATTATATGTTAGAGAAAACAACTGCCTCTTGTAGTTGAATAGAAGTATTAGCAGTTAATTGCATCATTTTTAGGCTCACTGAAGTATCTTTGGTAGAACTCCAACAATAGACAGCTTGATATGTACCTCATTGTTTCCCTTCATGATCTGGATTTCTTTTATTCTTTGTGTGTATTTCAAAATCTCCTTTTCCATGTGTCTTGCAGAACATGACTATTTGGTATGACAACATCTATTTAAACTGATATTCTTAGCATTTTCATGGATCAATGTTGTGTCTGGAAGATTGAGGACAACAATTGAGTTAGAACTAATGGTCTGTTTCCAGGAAAGTTTATTGGTTTAGTTCTTCAGGCTGCTTTAAGGTTTGTATCTATAATATTGGGGATTTGTTTTCTATGAAAAACAGTAAACTACTGGGGCATGACACCAGACACAAATTGCATGCCTTGCTAGGAATTCAGGAGGTGGTCATTTTTATTTTTACATTTGATCAATTTCTACAATTTCACTTCATGAGCTGCTTCAATCCTGATGTCAAAAGTCCTTAAAGATAAACTTTTTTTTTATAATTTCTGCTAATGGTGAGCTGCTCTTATTACTTTCATAAACCCCTCTATCTTCTACAGGCAAATGAACATAATTTAGCTCTTTGTTGGATATTTCTTAGTTGATTAAGTTCATATGAATTTCTCCCTTTCAGGGGCTTTTGTTCCATGCTTGGATCGCAGTTACTACACAGCATCTATAAAGAACATAATATAATCCAGAAATAAGTTTTATTACATGAAACAAATCCAATGCTATGAATCTGTTATTAGCTTTTAATATAGCTTTGTGATGTCAGCTTGCCCCTCAACTCCTGAACTTCCCTTTTGGATAACTTAAATTGTTAAGAAATGTTTCCAGAAATCCATACCAAGTTGGCCTCTTCATGACCTCCATCCATTGCTCCTGGTTCTTACATATAATGGACTAATGATTCTACATCATCTTTGTTATCCTCTTATAGGTATTTCACAGTTTTTCACTATTTTTCTTTAAGTATATTACCCAGAACTGAACCCAATATTTAAAATTAAATCCACTGAGGGTAGATTCCAATGGGAAAATCATCTTCTTGGATTGTGCAGAGCCAGATGACAGAAAAAAACAATTTAGGAACTTGCTTGTGCTCTCCAAAATTCTCCTCCACAACTTTATATAATGCCTGAAAATGAATTCTGGAATGGCAGAATCCACAAAAACGATGGAATAAAACATCCAGTCCAATTCAACTTAGGATGGAAGGAAAGGTCTGTTTTGGATAAAAGGGAATCACAGCCCAACGTAAGTGGTGATAAGACAAGCACCTTAAACCATCATAGGTCCACAACTGAGTTTCTCTGGCCCTGGTGCAGCAGGTCAGTGCATAGTGAGCCATCTATGAGGCCTCCATCCTCCGGCACAGCAGACTGGTGGCATTGGGCACAGCAATCAAGAATTTAGGTCCCAGTATAGCAGTTGAGCCACTAGACCCAGAGGCTCCAGTACAGCAGGCCAGGGGTCAGGACCTGGCCCCATCAAAAGAAGCTTAGCATGGTGCCATTTTTTTGGTCAGGCGTGGAGTTCAACTTTAAAAGTCATGAAATAATTTGAAAAATGACCAAAAAGCAGACATGCACAAATACTCTGACCATAGAGAGCTACTATGGTGACGTGGGAGATCAAAAGACAAACTCAAGAGAGAACAATATCAAAATGACCAAATGTGAGTTCCCAAAGGCCCAAAAAGAACCCTAGACAAGCCCAAAATATATATGAAAAATGAATTAAAAGAGGTAGAAAAATATAAGAAAGAAAGAAATGAGAGTTACATGAGAGAATATGGGGGGAAAAGATTCAATAGCTTGGTAAAGGAAGCACAAATGAAAAAAATAGAGGAAATAATATGTACAAAAAATTCAATTTAAAAAACTCCTTTAAAAATAGAATTGGCCAAATGGAAAAGGAGGTAGAAGAGTTAACTGAAGAAAGCAATTCCTTAAAAAATAGAATTGGGCAAGTAAAAGCTAGTGATACCATGAGATCCCAAAAAAAAATCAATCAAACAAAACCAAAATGACTTAATAATAAAAAAAACATGTATGAACTATCTCATTGGAAAAAACAATTGACTGGAAAATAGATCCAGGAGAGATTGAGGAGAGATATTTAAGAATTTTTGGACTACCTGAAAACCGTATTCAAAAAAGACCCTAAATAGCTTCTCTCAAGAAATTATAAAGGAAAACTCTCCTGATATCCTAGAACCAGAGAGTAAAGTAATAATTGAAAGAATCCACCAATCACATCATGAAAGAAATGTCACTATGTAAATACCCAGGAATATTATAACCAAATTCTAGAACTCTCAGGCAAGGAGGAAATACTGCATGGGGTCAGAAAGAAGCAATATGAAAATTAAGAAGCCACAGCCAAGATTACACAGGATTTAGCAACTTCTGCATTAAAGCAGTGAGAACTTGGAATGTGATATTCTGACAGGCAAAGGAGGTTGGATTGCCAACAATAATGACATACACAGCAAAACTGAGCGTAAACCTTCAGGGATGAAAATGGACATTCCATGAATCAGAGGACTTTCAAACGTTACCAATGAAAAGAGCTAAACGGAAAATTCAGTTTTTGAATATGGGACTCAAGAAGACCATGCAAAGGTTAACAGAAAAAAGAGAACACAAATGATTCAATAAGGTTAAGCTGTTTACATCCCTACATGGAAAGATGATAATTGTGACTCTTAAGAACAGTATCACTATTAGGGCAGTTAGAAGGAGTATATATAGAAGGTAAGGGTATAAGTTGACTTGGATAGAATGATATAAAAAATAAGGGATGAGACAGAAGATTGCTAGGAGAAGAGGGGAGGAAAAGGTACAGTGCTGTAATTTATCTCACATGAAGAGGCACAGAAAACCTATTACAGTGGAGGGAAAGAAGAAAGGGGTTGAGCATTGATTGAACCTTCCATCAGATTTGGCTCAAAGAGGGAATAACATACATTTTCTGAGGGATATATTAATCTGTCTTAATTTATAGGGAAGAAGAAGGGTAAGGAGATAAGTGTTGGACTGATAGCAGGGAGGGCAGATTGAGGGAGGCAGTGGTCAGAAATAAAATACTGGTGAAGAGGGACAGGGTGAAAGGGGAGAGAGAGAGAGAGAGAGAGAGAGAGAGGGAGAGGGAGAGGGAGAGGGAGAGGGAGAGAGAGAGAAAGAGAGAGAGAGGGAGGGAGGGAGGGGGAGAGGGAGAGACAGAGACAGAGAGAGAGAAAGAGAGAGAGAGACAGAGAGAGGAGAGAGAGACAGAGAGAGGAGAGAGAGACAGAGAGAGAGACAGAGAGAAAGAGAGAGAGAGAGAGAGGGAGAGGGAGAGAGACAGAGACAGAGAGACAGAGAGAGGACAGAGAGAGACAGAGAGAGAGAGACAGACACAGAGACAGAGACAGAGAGAGAGACAGAGAGAAAGAGAGAGAGAGACAGAGAGAGACAGAGACAGAGAGAAAGAGAGAGAGAGAGAGAGTGAGAGAGTAATAGAGAAAAAAACATGATGGAAGGAAACATAGTGCAGAATCATAACTGTGAGTGTGAATGGAATGAACTCACCCATAAAACAGAAGCAGTAGAGTAAAACAAAATAAAACAGAATCCTAGAATATGTTCTTCACAAGAAACACATTTGAAGTTGAAAGAGGCACACAGAGCAAAGGTAAAAGGTTGGAGCACAATCTATTAAGCTCCAGTTAAAGTAAATCATAATCTCAGAGAAAACAAAAGAAAAAGAAATCTATATTTTAAAGAGATAACAGGGAGGAGACTAGATCTTGCTTAAAAGGACCAGAGTCAATGAATTAATCTCAATACTAAACATATATGCCAGCAAAGTTAAATGAGTTACCAGATGAAATAGACAGCACGACTCTACTAGTAAGGGACCTCAACTTCTCCCTCTCAGAACAAGAAAACTCTAATCTCTCTCTCTTTCTCTCTCTCTCTCTCTCTTTTTTTCACACACACACACACACACAGAAAAGAAACAAGTTAAGAGGTGAATGGAATTTTTGAAAATTTAAATATGACAGACCTATGGAAAAAATCCTGTGAGAATAGAAAGAACTAAATCCTTTTCTCTCAGCAGTACATAGCATCCACACAAAAACTAACCATTTATTAGGGCCTAAAAACCTCACACTCAAATGCAAAAATGCAGAAATGTTAAATGCATCTTTTCAGATCATGATGCAACAAAAATACATTTAGTAAAGAGACATGGAAAGATAGATTAAAAATTAATTGGAAATTAAATAATCTAATACTAAAGAATGAGTGGGACAAAGAACAAATCATAGAAACCATCAATAATTTCATTAAGGAGAATGAAAACAACAAGACAACATACCAAAATTTATGGCTTCCGTCAAAATGGTACTTCAGGGAAAATTTATATCTCTAATTGCTTATATCATGAAAAACAGAGAAAGAACTGATCACTGAATTTGGCCTGCAACAACAAAAATAACAAAAATCTAGAAAAAGAACAAATTAAAAATTCCCAATTAAGAACCAAATTGGAAATCTTGAAAATCAAGGGAGAGGTTAATGAAATTGAAAGTAAATCATTGAACTAATAAATAAAACTACAAGCTGCTTTTATAGACTACAAGAATAATAAAATATATAAACCAATGTTCATTTTTTTTAAAAAGAAAGAAGACAACTAAATTAACCCTATCAAAAATGAAAAGGGTGAATTTGCCACCACTGAAGAGGAAATTTAAGCAGTTACGAGCTATTTGACCAAGTGTGTATCAATAAATTTGACAGTGTAAGGGAAAGTGATGAAAATTTATCAAAAAATATAAATTACTCTGATTAACAGAAGAGTAATAGAATACTTAAATAGCCCTATTTTAGACAAAAAAAGAAATTGAACAAGTCATCAATGAATTGCCTAAGCAAAAATCCTCAAGCCCAAATGGATTCACAAGTGAATTATACCAAATTTTAAAGAACAAGTAATTTCAATATTATCTGAACTATTTGGGGGGAAAAAGGAAGGAGTCCTACCAAAATTCCTTTTACAAAATAAACTATGGTGATGATACTTAAACCAGGAAGAATAAAAACAGAGAAAGAAAACTATAGACCAGTTTCCCTAATAAGTATTGATGTTAACATTTTAAATAAAACACTAGCTAGGACAATAGGACCATATACAAAAAGGATCATACACAATGAACAGGGATTTATCCCAGGAATACAGGGCTAGTTCAATATTATGAAAATTATCAGCATAATTGAACAGATCACTTACCAAAACAACAGAGATCATATGACTTTTTTCAATAGATGCAAAAAACAGTTGTTTAACAAAATACAACACCGTTTCTATTTTTAAAAAATAAATAAATAAAACACAGGAAATCCTAGAATTTGATGAGTATAACATCCACACTTTTCTCCAAGTCATTGATAAAAATGTTAAATAGCACATAACCAAATGCAGATCCCTGCGGTACTCCACTGAAGACCTCCAGCCACCTTGATAGGGAACATTTACCTTTGACTCAAGTCATCCAGTTGGATAGATAGGTTGTGCAGTGGATAGAGTGCCAGGCCTGAAGCTAGGAAGAATTATTTTCCTGAAGTGAGGAAAATTCCTCACTTCTGGAGGTAAAATCTGACTTCAGACACTTATTAGGCAAGTCATTTAACCTTGTCTGCCTCAGTTTCTCATTTGCAAAATGAGCTAGTGAAGGAAATGGCAAACCGCTCGAGTTTCTTCCATAAGAAATCCCAAATAGAATCATGAAGAATTGAAAACAACTGAACAGCAGCCACAGGCCACTCAGTATGTTATTATTTCCATTAAAATTCACCTGATCCATATCTCTCCATCTTTCCCACAAGAATAGCATGTGATACTTTATGAAAAGCTTTTATTTGTAGGGAGAGATAGTTTCTTTTACACATAATATCTTACACTTGCTCTAGAGATCAAGTTTTTTTTCTTAATTTCATACCTATTAACTTAAAATCTAAGCAAATTACATCCACATCTCCCTCATCTACCAATTTATAAACCCTGTTTCTAAAAGAAATGAGGCTGAGATAGAAATAGTACTCAGAAAATCCAGTCCCTTATTAATTGGCTACCTTCTGCAAATCATTAATTTGGGGATGAATATCTAGAAATCAAATGCAATCTCCATACACATGGAATTTATTTTCCACAAAGTTCAACGACAGGGCTCCCATCCTGGCTCCAGTGCTTGCTATCTCAGTGCTGTTGGGCTCTTCACCTTACAAACTCAGTTTCCTAATTTATAGTATCAGGGGGTGTTGGTGGTGGTTAGGACTAGATGATGTCTAAAATTTGTCACAGCCACACTTTTAGGAAACTGTACTGGAAATCCAGTAGTGTCTCAGTGACCCCTCTGGTCGTACAGTGCAAATAGGGGGACTCTTTGCCAGGCATGCTTTAAAGTAGATACCCTCCGAAGTCCTTCCCAAGTCTGTGCTCTTGTGATCCTGTGGTCCTATAAATATGTCCTCATGACTTCATCCCAATTTTGGATCATTTTATTTCCTTGATAAGGTAAACACTGGGTCAACCCAACATGGCTTTACCCCACCACCTCACAGCAGGGCCTCCTTATATGCAGTTACGCACCACCAAAGGCCTGACCCCAATGGATCAACCAGTAGGTCATATTTCATTTAGTTTCCACCCTGCCTTCTTTGCAATGTCTTTACATTTTTCAGCATGTAAACAATATGACGGGGAGACACTTGGTGGCCGATTCTGCCCTATTTTTAGATTACATTTACTTCATGGAAACCAAGTGACTTTCATTAGGTTGGAGAGAAATGTATTTGACATTCATCTTCATCATTCCACACCTTCCCTTTGAGGAGAAATGATCCCTGATGAAGTAACTTCATGCTTTTCTGTCCCCTCCCATGAGAAAGGAGGTGGAGCCAGTAATATTATTTGATCAAAAAAGATTCTTTAGTGATTCAGTGACCACTTCCAAGAGTATAATATAGGACTTCAAGGAAGAAGCAATCCTATAATAGAGATAATATAAATACATATTGCATTGGTATGATTATCCAGTAATAGAAATGAATATATAATATGTAATTCATATTTGATGGATATTAGCAAGAGAAAATGGGAAGCTAAGTGGTGGAGTGGATGGACTGCTGGCCCTGGAGTCAGGAGGACCCGAGTTCAATCCAGCCTTAGACAGTTACTAGTTTTGTAATCCTGGACAAGTCACTCAACTCTGATGAGTCTGTAAAATGAGCTGGAGAAACCTTTTCAGTATCTTCTCCAAGACAACCCCAAACAGCATCATGATGAGATGGACACAAATGAAAACTGACTGAACAGCAGCAAGGTACCACACAACTAAAAGTATAGGAAATATGTTTTATATTCACATATATAAACATGCATGCATGTGCACACATGCACACACACACACACTCAAGACCCCTACTTTCCCTCCAAGAATCCAGGACCATGTTCCCTATCAAAATCAGCTTTCAGGAAAGGGTCTAATGAACTCACTCATACTGAGATGTCAACAAATCATAAAGCTTAAGATGTTTGGACCCAGATCTATTTGATAGAGTTGAAAATCACAAGTGAAAAGAATGCATCAGTAATTGGAGACTTGCATACAACCTCTATGTGAGTCAGAGATATCACTTTGGTATTTCTTAAATTTCTAAAACCATTCGTTTGGGGAAGGTAGAATTGACTCATGGAGTACTCTTCTTTCTAGTGAGTGTGTGTGTGTGCATGCACGTGCACATGTATGTGTACATGTGCACATATGCATGTGCATGTGAAGAGAGAGAAACTGAGACAGATAGAAAAACAGAAAGAGAGGAGATAGAGACAGAGAAACAAACAGAGGTAGAGAGAGAAACAGAGAAAGATAAAGACAGAACAGACAGAGATAGAGATAAAAACAAGAGACACAAAGAGCAAATGAACAGAGAAACAGAGAAACAGATGGAGATAGAAAGTGATAGTGATAGTGAGAGATAGTGAGATAGTGAGAGACTGCATTTTAGACAGATATGGAGAAACTGATGCACAGAGGAAAAATAAAGATGGAAACAGAGACAAAGACAGAGATAGAAGCTCACAGAAAGTTCTCTCCGATGAAGATAAAGGTATTTATCCACTCTTATGGTGATGGCTACACATTATGCACATCTCAAGTACTTCAGGTGAAGTGAATACATACTCTGGAAATAGGAATTTGAACATTTTCTCCTTTTTTGCTTCTTAGGTCTTTGTTTTCCCATTCATCTCTTTTGCCTCTGTGTGTGTATGTGTGTGCATGTGTGTGCATGTGTATGAGTACTTCATGGAGTCTCAGACTGTCAAAAGTTAAAGAGACTTCAGCAGCATCCAGTCCAATTCATACATGCCAGGAATTCCCACCCCACCCCCCACCCCACACCCCCCACCCCCACCCCAGCATAGATAGCCTCTTATGGTCCCATTTATACTTCTGGCATCATCATTCAGGGCACTGCTTCACATACAGAGTGCTTAATAAATGTTTACTCATTATCAGACTTTAGAATTATTTATTGGCCAGGTACTGTGCTGAGAGCTGGTAGGAGCCTTTGGAGATCATTAATCCAACCTCCTCATTTTTATAGATGAGAAAACAGGGCCAGAGAGGGTACTGGACTTTCCTAGGGTCTCACTGGTATGATTGTGAGATTTTAGATGAAGCATGAAAAAGACCCTTGGGGGTCATATAGACCAATCTTTTAATTTTATAGAGGAAAAAAGTCATGGTCAGACACAAGTGACTTGCTTCACATCACACAGGAATTAGGTGGAAGAATTTAAGTCATTTGCCTATAAATCTAAGATCTTTTTCAATAACAAGAGTGACACACTGGACTAGTGATTTCACTGGTACAGAGAACTCCCAGGAGAAGAAAATCTACTAACGCAGGTTGGCACTTTATTTGCCACTTATAATTTGTCTCGAGCTCTAGGAGGCTGAACCCCTTATCTTCCCAAGGATCCCATAGCCAGCAGCGTCGGAGGTTGTGAACCCAGAGGCCAGCTCTCTATCTCTCCTGCCACACTGCCTGTATGGAATTGAATTTCAGTGTTTACTTAGAGCCCAACTATTCATCCCTCTCCGGGGATTGATTGTCTGTAGTGATTGCTCAAATTTCCCATCCTCACTTACTCCTGGGGGTTGGATGGATGCAATCATCCTCAAAATGTTCATAGCATCAAAGTAAGAGTTTGATTTTATTTCACTTACCAAGGCCAACAGTGCTTTGAATGGAACGACAAAGACAAAAAGTGGTCCCAAGATATAGGATCTTGTCCATCTTCCATCAAGATCAAGGTCAAGTCCTTCTCTTTGGGCCAAAATTAGTTTGTGAGACTTGCTGCTAAAAATTGGGAAGCTGCTCTTTTGGACTGTTGCTAGAGCCTATGGCCACAGTTATAGGGGATCTTGGGTAATCAGTGATTTCAGAAAATACCACAGAATGTCAGAGCTAGAAGGGAAATCTGTGGTCACCTAGCTCACAGGACTTGCTTGATCAAGATCCCCTGTCCCACCATCACACAAGTGTTCATCCAGGCTACACTTGGAGATCGCCAAGGAGGTGGGGGAAGGGGAGAGGAGTTGGGGAGACACCCCTCCCCCCTGGGACAGATGCACATGCTAGGATAGCTTCCCTTTAGGTCCTGTCTAGATCTCTCATCGCCCCTTTTACTGAGGCACACAATCACGGTCTTCATCCTTCAGTTATATGCTGGGAACAGACAATTTCATGAAGGCAGGAATATTTACTTGTTCCTATGTGAGAGACTTTTCATCAAATCTTCCCAGTGAAACCAGCAAAGGTCCCTGAATCCCACCAGTAAGGGTCAAAAAGTGCTTTCTCAAATGCATCAGATGTAGACTGCCTCTAACTCTGCTGCCATCTGCTGACCAAAGAGTGAACTGAACCACCTGGGTGGCTCATCTCGCTAGTTTAGTGTGTGTTCATTGAGGCTTGTATATGTCAGTCAGTAAGCATTTATCAAAGGCTGCTTTGTACCTAACATTCTTCTAAGTGCTGGGGACACAAATGAAGGCAGACAAACGAACGGCCACCAACCACTACAACCAAAACAAAATAGCCCCTGTTTTCAAAGAGCTAGTAGTCTAATGGAGGTAACCATAAAAAAACAAAATATTTACCTACAAGACACATACAGAGAAAACATGAGGTAATCTGAGATGGAAGGCACTGCAGGTCTATGTGTGTGCATGCACACATGTGTGTGCAGGTGTGTAGACTTCTCCAACATTTTCAAGTGCCAGTCAGTTCTCTAGGATGTCTTCCTCACTCAGATCCTCACAACTCTCTTAGCAGTCATCCTGGGCATATTGCTTATGAAAAATTGGGAAGGACTATCTACACACCAGTAACAGTGGATACACTGATATGGAAAGGATTAGGGTACAGGCAAAAGGAATTTCCTTCCACAGATGGCTCCACTTGGTGGCCAGACAACAGAAACACAGAATTTCTAGAAGGCACCTGAAAAGTCATTGTGCTCAGGCTTTGTATTTTGCAGATAGTGAAATTGGGTCCCAGGAAAATGAAGTAAGTAACTTACTCAGTGTCACGCAGGTAACATACACAATGAATGGGAGAAAAATGACCTCAGTATTGATTCTCTCTCGCTTCCCCGTGTTCTCTTTTAGAAGAAGTAAGAGAGAGAATACTAAAGAAGTAAGTTTTTGGAGGTGGCAGTAAAGTGAATAAAAAGGTCTTTGTTCAGCTTGGGTATTTGAGGAGAAAATGAATACAGAGGAAATATCCCACTCAGGAGTCCAGTAGCAAATGTATTTTGAATGATTAAAATTAACTTTTATGATGGTGAAGAAGTTGTTCATCTACGTGACTGAATCTCTTATTTCTGTAAGATAGAGCCTGGTATTTCCACTTTAACCAGAGATTCACATCTGGCACAAGGCTGCCACTAATCATCTTAACTACCAACATACAAAGCCTCATCACCATTCCTGAATAAGGCAGCATTTCACCCTCGCACCACGAAGGTGCCTGTGAACAGCTCAAAAAGACAAAGCACAAGAAACAAACCAACCCAATGATGGCCAGACCATTTGCAGCTGTCATCCCTAAGGTGACCCTAGTGCTGGATGATAGACTTGAGTGAGTCTGTAGGAAGGAGTGAGCTAGCTAGATTCAGGTGCCAGTTCTACATAGGAGGGTGGTACAGCTGTGGGGATCCAGGAGATATGGGTGCTTTCTCTAGGTATCTGTGTTTACTGGGGTTCTGTGTGTCCCTGGACACAGACTTCTACATTGATTGTGCTTCTGGAGATTGCCAGATGTTTTGGTTGTAAGATGATAGATCTACAGCTAGAAGGGTCACCTTGTCTCATCCCCTAAGGTAAAGAGAAAAATCAAAGGTTCAGACTGTATTGAAAAGGATAATGTTGTTGGCTGGAATTTCTACTGGTGGAACATTTTACACATGGAGCCCATATAAACTCTGAGGATTCTTAGTCCTGCAAAATGAGTTTCAGGTTTAGAAGCAGGCTATATGACCCACCCCCTCCAGGTTCCATAGATCACATTTACAAAACACTTTATGTAAATTGTCTCTTTCAATTTTCCCCCAACACCCCCCCCCCCCCCGGAAAGACCTAGAGGTAAAGACCTAGGAGTTAAGGATTATAGGAATTATTTATCTCCATTGTGGAGGTGAGAAAGTAGATTCAGAAAGCTTGTAATTTACCCAAGGTCAGCCAACCAGTGAGCATGACAAGGCAGAATTCAAACCCAGAGACTCTCTAAGTCTGAATCCAGCACTCTCACATTCAATACGCTATTTTCTTTTAAAGGAGGAAAAGATTTCTGTGACCAAGGCACAATTTTAAAAGGTCACATAGCCAGACTAAAACATGTGCCCACATCAGTCCCCTGATAGAAGACACTTGAAAACAATATTCATAGCTGCTTTTCTAGGATGCAAAACTATTATTTATTCACAACTTGAGGAGGAAAAAACACCCAAGCAGAAGTGATAGCTAGGTAAAGGCTGATCTCAGGGATGCAGGGATGGCACAGCATTAGCCCATTTCTATCAGGACCTTTCCTACCAACTTTCAAAGGTGTGAGCCTTGGTGACTGGGGGGAAATAGGCAGAGTACTTTGTTGTTTCCGGGGTTTCCCTGTACTCCCTCCAGTTATGTGGACTTCGTAAAATAGGAGATGGCAGCCCTGGAGTTGTGGGTGTTCCCTTGCTGGGAGGTCCGATGTTCAACAGTGGGTGGAGGCAGAGAGAGACAACAGGGACTTTATGGGGACCTTTTGTAAGAGCAGATTTGGAAACATTGTCTCTCTAGCTGCCACTCACTGTCTCCACCTGAGGACTGAGCCAATAAATTCCTCCCTGACACTAGTCCTTAGAAAAATGCAGTCATTTGAGACACATTTGTCTGGTTTCTTTGATCAGAAAGTGAAAACTATGCATGCAAACGACTAACCTCCAACAGACCTTTGAGTACATCAATACCTCTTACTTGCACACTGCCGGGCGCCTCCCTCTCCGCAGAATGTGAAGTCCTTTCGGACATGCATGCAAGCCTGTTGTTTTAGCTTTCCATATGGGTCTGAGTCTATGTGGAGTAAGAACCATGACAGCAGAAAGGTTTAGCATAAGGAGGGGAAATATAATGGGGCAGAGAAGTAAGCGTTGTGTACTAAGAGGATATATTCCTGAGGGAAATCCACAAAAGGGAGTGGGAGAGCTTGATGGAGAGCATTTGGGGAGATCAATCATTGTCAGAGAACTGTGGAGGCAACCCGAGTGTGATGAGGAAATAGATGGCAAATTTGGGAAAGATGTCCCAAGCATAGTGCAGAGGCATCATTGATGGAGAATTTCAGTTATCTGGATATCTGTTGGATCTCTCTCCTCTGTCTGTCTGTCATCTCTGTCTGTCTGTCTCCTCTCTCTTCCTCTCTTCCTCTTTTTTCTCTCTCTCTATCTCAGTCTCTCTCTCTGTTTTTCTCTCTCTTCTCTTCCTTGTCTGACTGTCTCTCTGCCTCTCCCATTTCCTCTCCTCTTCTTTGTTCTCTATTGCCATCTCTCACTTGCTTGCTCTTTCCCCTCTCTTCTTTTGACTGTCTCTCTCTTTCTCTGTCTCAGTCTCTCTCTCTTTTTCTCTCTCCTCTTCTCTTCTTTTCTTTCCCTCCGTCTTTATGTCTCTCTCTGTCTGTCTCTTTCACGGTCTCTGTCTCTGTTTCTCCCCCTTTCTCCTTTACCTTTTTGTCTTTTTGTCTCCTTTACCACCCCCCCACCCCAGTCTCAGAAGGGGAAAGCAGGGAGGAAATAAACATTTATATAGCACCTATTATGTGCCAGGTACTATGATAAGATGCACATAAGAGCTGGATTCAACTCAAGTTTTCCTGACTCCAGGCCCAGCACTTTACCATCTATGCCAACCAACTCTACAAACAGTGAAATTTGATTCTAGATTTGATTTTCAGCAAATTGGGAGGAATGCTGGAATAAAAACAATGGGAAACTTGAAGGAAAATCATCATTTCATATTGAATTTTGTGAGCGAGTTGGAGAAGAAAGTTGCCAATAGTCTGCTGTTTGGCCTCGATTGAGGGAGAGCAGATTCTGAAAGGTCAGGGCAAGAAACTGAAAGACATTGTGAGCTAACATTCTAAAGGGAAAGTCAGGTTGAGATAGGCATCAACTTCTAAGAACGAAATTCTAAAACACAAAGACAAAATGTCTAGGTGATAAAGAAAAGTGGGAACTGTCCAAGGAAATCAATGAGATGCACAGGAATTTTAGGAGAAGTAAGGCAGTTTTGAATTAGCCAAATGGTATCCCTGTGGGTAATGATGCAATCCATTTTGTGGCTTTTCCTATGTATGCCTCCAGTGGAACAAAGGGATTGAAATTGGGAGATTTAGGAAGTTTGGGGAGGAATTAGAAAGTTTGAGGGCACCTCAATCATGTAGAATAGAAGGATGTGTAGAATAGACAAAGATGGGGAGCCAGGATTGAATTCCTAGGGGGAAAAAACTGGGAGAGTAAAGTGAGAGCTGGCACGTAAAAGCCAACATTATCTAGATTTAAGTAGTACATTTTGGTATTTTGAACTTCGTAGATAAGAGGGTGCTGAGTGATAGTTGTACAGACAAAGACTGGACAGGGCAAGAAGAAGGAATGTGTGTTCTTGCAGGTGTTCCAAAGGATTGTCTTTGGGGATGTGGGGAAAGGTATCCTCAAGGCAGAGGAACAGGTCCAGGGATGTAGTTTCACCTGGGGGACCCAGGTCTCAGTGATAGCCAGGAAATGGAAAGAATGAGACAAAAAGAACTCCTGGGAAGGGGAACTTTATTTCCTTTTGCCGTGGAGAATATCTTCACTTATTTTCCCTATTCGTGATGTCAAGGGTTTCTATGAGCCTTGCTGCCCTCTTCTGGACACTCCAAAGCTTTCCAAAATGTGGCACCCAAGCCTATTTGCATTATCTCAGAACATTCCTGACTAGAACAAAATAGCAAGTAGCAGGACATTCCAGGACATTGGCTCTGCCTCCAACCTTGCCCCTACCTCCATGATTTGGAGATGCCAGCACTGTAGAGAATGCACCTGAACTCCTGGCCTCCTCCACCACCACCATCACCACCAACAACAACCATGGATGAAGGGCTGTCAGTGAGCAGGTTCTGCAGTTTCTGCCTCAATATCCACAGGTGCTGACAATCTGAAAGTGAGAAACTTGTCTCCCCATATGTCCTTGGCACTAACAAAATGGTCAATAACAGACAAATATATAGTTTTGCATTGAAAATAATATTTAAGAGGATTCATCCTTATCTGCTTTGCCTATATGGCCTAAGTGTTAAAGAATCTTTCCCTCTGACTTAAAACCAAGTCTTCCTGTATCTGTTACCTCCCTGTCAGCATGAGAGTTCCTTGTGTACAGGGATGGTCTTAATTTTCTATTTGGATCTTCATCACTTAACCATAAGCTTTGCACAAAGTAAGCACTCAATAGATTTTTACATTTATTCATTCACTCATTCACTCTAGAATGAAAATTCCAGAGGGTACAATGGAAGGAATATATTACAAAAACTGCTGTCTATTCTTATGAAAAAACTGGAGAAATGAAGATGAGACAAATGAAGTATAGACTGGCTGAATGACTGAATTCAACAGATATTCATTAATGTCTTACTATTACATGGATATCTCCAATGGACTGGCAGAATGATCTCTCTTTGGTTCTGTGCTGTTTAACTACTTTTTAACTGAATTGAATTAAAAGTAGATGGAATGCTTATCAAGCTTGCAAATGTTTGACACAATACTGGCTGGTAACCTGGAGGTCAGAAGCAGACTCCAAAGAGCACTGGTCAAGCTGGGACATTGGGTCAAAACCAATAAGAAAAATTTCTATAAGACATGTCTGTAAAGTTATTCAGTTAGGATCAAAAGTCAATCTTGCAAGTATAAGATAGAAAAGAAAAAGCTAGAATGCAGATCATGTAAATTAAAAAAATATTTTGGGATTTTAATGAACTATAACTTCAATATGAATCATTAGTTTGGTATGACATCTAAAAAAGTTCTGTGTCACCTTCATCTGAAATCAGAGGAGCAGAGAGATGCAACAGTCCTGCTATATTCTGTCCTGCTCAGACTACATATGGAAGAGAATTTTCTGCCAAAGAAGAAAAGACATTGAGTATCTGGAGGCTATTGAGTATACAATGAAAATGATTGGGAAGGCTGTCAGAGGCATATTGTATGAGGTCTAATTGAAGAAGCTGGGGAAGAGAAGACTGGGGAGGAAAGGACAGTGATCTTTAGAAAGAGATGTATTTGGAAAGTATTGAGAGAGATATTTAGGTATTTGAGAAAGTGTTTGTATTTTACTCCTTTGTCTGAGGCAAAGCAGGGAAAGAGATGAAAAAAATCCACAAATTTTAATCTTCCAAAAGGAATGGGCAGCTTTGGGGGATAATGGGTCTTCTCTTGGTGGAATTCTTCAGTCAGAAACTTGATGACCACTTGTCAAGTTGTGTGGTAGAAGGAATTCTTATTCAGATAAGGATTTATTCCAACTCCAGAAGGCTTTGGTAAGCACTTAGTATGTACTAGACAGATGTTGGGGGCTGGGGATATAAACACAAAAAGGAAACAGATCTTACTCACTAGATAAAACATGCATATGGTGAAGCAATAAACTCTATGTAAAATAAGGTATAAATGAAGGTTATTTTAGTAAGTATACATATATTCAAATGTATATATGCAAATATATTATTTTAGTAAAACTTATTTATATTATTATATTATATTATTATATTATATTATAAGTAAGACTTATTATTTAGTCAAAACTTATAAAATAAAAGTCATTTCAAAAGGTTGAAAAAAAGGACTTTATAGTGGAGGATCAAAAAATGTTTTCATGCAGCACAGAATGCCTTAACTGAGCCTTGAAAATGGCCGGAGATTGCAAGACGTGAACCTGAGGCAGGTGAGCATTCCAGTCAATGGCAATGTCCTTTCCAGCCAACAGAAGAACTAAAAGCTTTGGGGGATCACTATCTATGTCTGTTTCATACTTTAAAAAAGGGAGAAAAAGGTTTCTAAGATGTTTTCTTCAGAGAGACTCTCACATAAATTAATTTCCCAAATTCTATTTTCATCATCTTCAAGTTAAGAAAACTTCCAAGTAAGAAGGGACTCCATAGACTCCATAGATTGTTAAGATCAACTTTGAGCCTATTTTTCTTTGTCTGTTCCACTTTATCTCAGAATCATAGCATTGCTCATTTAGAAGGAATCCAGGAGTTACCTAGTCCAATCTAAAACAGAAATCCTATCAGCAACTAGTAAATGATCATATATATGTCATTAAAAGACCTCCAGGGTTTGGGAACTGAAATAGTAGTAGTAGTAGTAGTAGTAGTAGTAGTAGTAGTAGTAGTAGTAGTGGTAGTGGTAGAGGTAGTGGTAGGATAGTGGTAGGGTAGTGGTAGTGGTAGTAGTGGTAGTGATAGTGATAGTGGTGGTAGTGGTAGTGGTAGTGGTATGGTAGTGATAGTGGTAGTGGTGGTAGTGGTAGTGGTGATAGTGATAGTGGTGGTAGTGGTAGTGATAGTGATGGTAGTGGTAGTAGTGGTAGCAGCAGTAGTCGCAGCAGCAGTAAATAGCTAATATTTATGTATGACATTAAGGTATACAGAATACTCCCAAAATACTTCTTTGAGTTGTGTGTTGGTGAGTTATTCATTCCATAGATGAGGAAAAGGAAATTTAAAGAGATGAACTTACTTGGCCAGGATCACACAGCTAATAAGTGTCTGAGGCAGAATTTCTATTCAGGTCTTCCTGATTCCAGAGGCAAGTAGGCAGTACGGTAGATAGAGTCCCAGGACAGGAGTCAGAAATATCTGAGTTCAGATCAGGTCTCAGAGGCTTCCTAGCTGCGTAATCCACTGCAGGTGATTCCCTGTCAGCCTCAGTCCTTCATCTTTAAAAGGAGCTGGAGACGCCAGATTGCCAAGAAATCCCCAAATGGAGTCTGAAAAGGTCAGCCACGACTGAAACAACAACAAAACTTATTGTTCCCAAGTGGAGAACTCAGTCTACTCCCTACAAAGCTGCTACCTCCAGAGACAAAACTTCCTGACTTTAGATAGTTCTGCTTGTGACGCCATCTTTCCTTATACATACAGTTCTAACTTCTACCCAGAAATCCTAGTTCTGATCTTGAGAACCAAAAAATATATTGAATCATTCCTTTTCATGGCATCCTCTGGAATATTTCAATATAGTGATCATGTATTCCTTAGGTCTCTCTTTCTGGCTTTAAGTCTCCCCACATCCTTCAAAGGTGTCTTGTTAGTCATGTTGAATTCCTTCAATATTCTTTATGTTGTCTTCTCTGTTCAATGCTAGTAAACTTAGTTTCGTGAAGAGACATTTATTTCATTCTTTCTAGGGGATATGTGACCTTGTACAAGTAACCCCTCTTCCCTGGGCTTCCATTTCCTCACTGTTGGGCAGGTGCTGCATTGATTACCGGAATCCTTTCCATTTTTCTGGGTGTCTATTAGCTTCAGTGTAACTCAATCTCAACCTTTCATGACAACCCTAAATCCTTTGAACTTGGAGATTCATTATGAGATTTTGAAGGATGATTTCCTGCTGGAACATACTTGGGACAATCTTAGGGCATGTTTGAGATACACTTGCTCCTGTGAGTCACTGTTACCTCCCGTGTCATAGGGGGGAGTCAGCTATGTGTCTACTCATTTCACATTGACTGGTGAACTCTGCATTCATGGAATTTGGTCCCATAACAAAATAACCTCCTTTCTCTTTAGCCTATCTCCCCCCAAAAACAAACAAACAACAAAATAACATAAAGAAACAAATAAAAAATAACTGAATCTAAATAAACCCATTGATAACTGAATATTGGATAAGAGGGAGGAGATAAAAGTGATGTGGGCACAGGCAGGAACTCTTTTCATCAGAAGGCGAATTGTGCTTTATGACAGTAATCTGTATTACTTTCCATCAAAGTGAGGTCCTCGTCATCCTCGTAATGGCTCAGAATGACAAGAAAAAGTCAGTATTGGAAAATTCTAATGTTATCCTAGGTTTCACTGAGAAAGTCATGGTATCCAGACCAGGGAGGCTGAAGGGAACCACTTTTTGGCATGATGGAAGGTAAAACTTCCCAACCATTAAAGTGTTTCCAAAGTGACATGAGTTTCCTTGAGTTCTTCCCAATGGATAGAGATCTGCAAGCAAGGGATGACCATTGGTAAAGTATATTGCCACGAGATTTCTTCTTCTTTCATGGGTTGGTCTAGATGACCTTTGAGATCCTTTCCAACACTGAAATTCTGTGAGTCTGGGAAGAGACTCAGGGCACGAGGAACTTTCTGGGTGGATATTCCTAATTTATGCTAGTGAAGGTTACCAGAAATAGTGATGTGGTTTTGGTGTAGTTCAGATTAGCCAAATCATTAATTCAAAAATAAAGAAGAAGAAAAAAAGAAAGAAAGCTGTCTTAGTAAGGCAGTTGGCTTACTTCACGTATTGTTTCAAAGAGCACCCTGCCCTTGGGAGATGTTTAGAGAAAACTTTACAAGAGAAAAGTAGAGTGTTGCATGGAAAGAAGGCCTGTAGTTCATTCTGGAAACCACAACTGATCTCTTGTGTTATTTAAGGCAAATCATTTAAGCTCTATTAAGTACATTAATAGTGATATTCCTTACTTCAATGAGGAAGGATCAAAGGAGAGTATTTGAAGAAAATTATTTTACCAACAGTACGGCACATTAGATACAGTGTCTATTATATGGATATTTTAGAATAGGTACATTTTGGGGGAAAGTGAACACCTTTTTGCATTCCAAATAGAGAGTGTAATTACAAGAGACTCTAAATGGTTCCATCAAAGCAGCATCTAGGATGAGTGACATATGCTGTGATGACTGCCATGGACTGTAAGCATGACTGAAGGAATCAGACACTTGGAGCTCTGTCTGCATGATGTGGATGGTGGTATACTCATAGACTGAGCTGGTGTTAATTAACCCTTCTGTGGCCAAGTCTCAACTCTTGTAGGATGGATTATGACTTCAGCCTCCCAATAAGTTTCCCTGCATCATCTTTTCCCACTTCCTTCAACTCTCTCGGCTTCTGCCAGAGTGATTTCCTGTAAGCACAGCAATGACACCATCACATTTCAACTTGTCTATTCAATCAACTCCAGGGCTCCCTACTGACTCTTAGATCAGTTATAAGTCCCTCTCTCTCCCTCTCTCTCCCTCTGATCTCACTCCCTCTCTTCCCCAAGTATGACTGGAACAAGATTTAAAAATGTAAATGATAAATAAATAACAAAATAAAATTTAAAAATACAGTATAAACGAATTTAATTTGTGGTTTTCTAAGTCAGTATATGGTGTTTGGGTTTGACACCATTGTCCTACACATCTGGCCCCCACCTATCTTTTCACTCAGTTGGACAATATCTCCCTCTTGTGCTCCATGGCCCATCCAAGGTAGTGTCTCTGGTCTTCGTACATGGCTCTCCATCTTCTCCCACAACACTTTTCCATGGGTCATCCTCTTTCCTTACCAGCCCCTCTCAGAATCTGCAGGTCTGTGTAGAATTTCAGCCAAATCCCACCTTCTTCATGCCGTCTTTGCTTTGCCACTACCTGCCAAAGACAGCCTTTCCTTCCAGTCACTTTCCTCGTAATTATTGGGCATTTACTCTGCTTCTACCTAGCTTTCTGTGCATATTCATATATGATCTTCTTGTTTCCACCATTGGAATGCCAGTTTTTTGCAGGCAATTGATTCCATTGTCTGTGCAAAACAAGATTATATTTGGTTCTTCTAAAAGAAATGGCTGACATTGGTAAACAAATGGTAAACAGAAGCTTGGTTTATTTTAAAATCCACTTTTGATGAAAAAGTAAATCAGCAGGTCCCATGAAAGACGAGAATTCAGAGGAGAAATGTCAACAATGAAGGGTTTAGTATGTCGATAATCTCTTGTGTACATTGACCACTTCGTAAATTTGAGCTGTTGCTGGGCCAAAAAAAAAGCATTTGGATGGGAGCCAGGTGACTCTCCATAGCACCTCTGTGACTTACCAGCAAGTAACCTTGGGTAAGTCGCTTGATGTCTCTGGATGCCTCATTTTCCTCATCTGTAAAGTAAGGTTATTAGACTTGATGGTCTGTAATGTCACTTCAGGCTCTTATTCTATGATCCTACTATCCCACATGTGTTGGAGAGGGAATTCTTGCTCTGACCAGAGTTGAATTGGATTCTGATTCTGATCCTGGTTCTGATAGCCTTCATTTCCTATGGACTTTTTGGAGCCCACACAGACTTATGGAGAAAGGGTAAGGGGGAATCACATGTCTTGACCTCAACCTTGTATAAGGGAAGATTGGGCCTCTACTTTTGGGGATATAATTGGATTCTTCTTTTAGGGGGTTCTGAAACTCAGAAAGCCCCTCTTTTTTCAATTTATCATCTTTCCTAATACAGGGATGAGCCTAGAGGCCCCAGGAAAAATGAAAGAAGAAAATGAAAACAAGTTTTCAAAGCCACAAAGTCATTTTATTTAGGGATTATCTGTGGGTGAAACTGACCCAGATTTCTCTATATTACTCAAAGTTGTGTTCTCACTGGAGCATGGCTATAAAAGCCTTCACAGTGAAATAGATCTTATTTCTAAGTGAGCATATTTAGCCTCCACCTGCCAACCTTAGGAAGAGGAAGATATTGGGCTGGCTTTGCTAATAGTGATTCATCAAATGGCAAAACTTCCATCTGGAAAGTAGACAAATGTAAAGAGAATTTTTAATTTAGATTTTTGGTGCTGGGACTAAATTAAGCAAGTTGGAATTATGGGTATGGAGAAAAGAAATCTCCTTCCCAACTAGAAGAGGCAAGCCAAATGAACCCCATCATTTATTCAGTCAACAATCATTGATTTAGTACCTACACCAGGTACTGTGGTAAGCCTTGGGGACATAATGAAAAATAAAAACAGTGTCTGGCTTCAGATAGATCACATTATGATATAAAGGTGAGGAGGCAAAGCATTTCAGACATGGGAGACAGGAGATGAAAATGCCATAAAAACCAAGTGTCTTATGCAAGGATCCACAAGGCAGCCCCCATCTCTGTTGGCCATTGTTTTTATGAGGTCAGTTACTGAAGGAGACACCAGCCATAGACAAGTTCAGGGTGATTAAATTATGTTTCCAGGAGCAACACAGTTCTAGTTCTGTCTCTCCCACTACCTGGCTGTGTGACCCTCACTAAGGCAGTCTCCTATTTCCTCCATCTTTAAAAAAAGAAAAGAAAAGAAAAAAAAATAAATGGATTGGAATAGATCAGGGGTGGAGAACCTGCAGTCTGGAGGACACGTGGAGATTCAGTGACAGGGCTGCACCTGAGCACTTAGAGGGCCACATGTGGGCTCAAGTAGGCAGGTTCGCCACCTGTGGAGTAGATGATCTCTTAGATCTATTAGCTTTAGCTTCCCATGATGGGAATAAGGGAGCATGGGAAGAAGTTGGAAACAAGTCCTGTTTGGGCATGGCATAAGGAGCCTTTGCATTGCTGTTTCATTTTGTTACTGTTGTTGTTTTATTTTGTTTTGAATAGTTTAATAGGCTGACAATGTAATGTACCCATAATTCCTTTCCAAATTAGAAAGTCACCGAAGTACTACCACCTCGGAACTTGATTCTCTTGTGTAAACCAGTCTCAAGGTTCCTACCTGAGGGTGATTTCTACTGCCTGCTGAGCAGGTCTCCTAAGTTAAATTTGCATGAAAGAGCCCCAGAGCCAGAAATGTTCCATCCATGTAACATATCAGTAAAGTTTACTCCCAAAGATCCAAAGAGAATCAACACAGATTAAAACAGGAAAATCCTTCATTTCACACTGTGTGCAACAATAACAATGATGAAATTAACCAATTCTGAATCCAGAAATCTCAAAATCATGAAGTCATAGAATTGTCAAACATGCTGATCTAGTACGGGCTTCCCAGAGATCTAGCATGTATTCAAGGCACAAGCAGCCTTTTCAGAATTTCAAAACTGTGTGTATATGTATGCCCATGATACACATTCTATATATGTACACATACATATACACACATATACACATATATAGATAATATGCATTTTGTATATTCATCCACAACTTCCCTGACAGTATGTAAGCTCTTTGAGGTCAGAGACTTTGGGATTTCTATATTTGAATCCCTAGCACCAAACACAGAGTCTGGCGCATAGTAGGTTCTTCATTAATTCTTGTTTGCCTCTGCACTTTAAGTCTCTTCACCACTTCAGTACTTTCTCCATTAAAAAATTTCTCTGCATCAAGTGATCTTCCTAAAGTTCATGTGTGCTCATACCACAACCAGCCTTCTTTCATAAACTCCAGTGACTCTGTCACCCCTGGATCAAAGCTAATACCCTATTCATATTTGAAATGCTTTCAAGCCTCCACCTCTTCCTAACTTTCTCATCATCTGACACTTTACTCCATTCTATGGACTATGATCTAGTGACTGTTGCTTCTTTGATGTTTGGTTGTTGTTTTCTGCACAAAATCCTCCATCTCTCAATTCCACGTCTTTGCCCAGGCTGTCCCATTCCTGGAAAGTACTCTCTCTTAGAAGAAGACCTTTTCCTCTTGGCTTTCCTGGATTCCTGGAAATCCCAGTTGAGATTCCACTTCTATAAGAGATCATTTCCTTTCTCTCTTCACATTGGTGCCTTCCCTCTGATGTTATGGTCAGTTTACCTGGTATATATTAATTTCTAGATATTGTTTAAAATCTTTCTCCCCAATCACACAAGAGCATGGGCTAGATTTTGGTATCCTCAGCACTTAGCACAATACCTCACACTTAGTTGGCCCTTAGTTAATGTTTGTAGATTTGATTGAATTATTGATGGATTCTTGACATACTCAGATTCTTCTTGAACACTTTTAAAGACTGGATGCTCATAGGTGGAAAGTCATTCCCAGGGAAGTAGTTTCACTGTTTAGAAATATTGTGATAAAGCAGGCAGTCACTGAGTCTTGGAATAACAACTCGATGCAAGTTCTGCCAATGTTGTTTATTAGTTTATCAGCCATGGGACTGGATGATTATTCTATCTGTGGCCCAATGTCCTCCACCATAAACTGGGAGTAATGACAGTACCTACCCTATGGAATTTTTGCAAGGAAACACTAAAATTCTGAAGAAATTAAAGTTTTGTGGTATTGGTGGGATCATCTCCCTTACTAACCAATCTTATGTTTGTGCTTCTATAATTTGATTTTATCTTGAGAAATATAAGATCTGGGTAATAAGATCTAGCATTTTGACTTCTCTGTGCTGGGTTGAGTTCTGCCTTCTCCACCTTCACAGATTAAGCTTAATTGTTCATCCCAAATAATAGCCCTTTAGAGATTGGAAGATAACTACCATGTCCCATCTTCAACCATGTAATATCTTTTCCTCCCTTCCCTCTTCTTACTAATGTTCCAGGTAGTTTTTCAAAGTGCTCCTGAATATATGGTGCCCAGAACTTAAAACACAGACACAGGCAGACAGACAGATAAACAGACACACACACACACATACACCTTAAAACAATGACCAGTGTAAACTACAAAGGGATCTTTATAAACATTGCTCTTCATTTTCTTTTTAAACAAATATAGTGAAAATTGAATTAGGTTCTTTTATTTCTCCCTTCTTTCCCCTCCTCAAAAGAGTTTTACTTTTGACCACCACCTTCCTCAATCTTCCCTCCCTTCTATCAGTGTCCTTCACTTTTCTTTTCCTTTTCCCTTACTATGTTTTTCCTCCTTTCTAGCCACCCCTCCCTTTTCTTTCCCCTTTTCCCTCCTACTGCCTGTAGGGCAAGTTAGATTTCTATATTTAATTGAGTAGGTCATTCCCTCCTTGAACCATATCCAATGAGAATAAAGCACAAGCCATGCTCATCTCCCTCTCTTATTTCCTTCCACTATATTATGGTTTTATGCCTCTTCATGTGACATGATTGACTCTTTTCTACCTCTTCCTTTCCTCTTCTTCCATTATAATCACTTTACACCCCTTAATTAGGTTTTTACCATCACATCAGTTAATTTATACCCACACCCTCTATCTATGTATATCCCTTTTAAATGTTGTAATAAATACAAAATTCTCAAGATTCATAGGTATTGTCCTCCCATATAGGGATGTAAAAAAGTGCCCTTATTGAATAAATAGGTTTTATCTTTTTTTTCCTGTTTACCTTTCTATGCCAGTCTTGAGTCTTTTGCATTTGACGATCATTTTCCATTGAATTCTGGCTTTTTCATCAGGAAGGTCTGAAAATCCCTTATTTTGTTGAATGTCCATCTCCTTGCATGAAAGGTTATGCTCAATCTTCCTGGGTAGTTGATCCTTGGTTTTAGTCCAAGTTCTTTGCCTCGTGGAATATCGTATTTCAATCTCTCTTATATTTTAATGTGGAAGCCACAAGGGTCCTTACTGTAGTACCTCAATATGTGACTTGTTTTCTTCTGACTGCTTACAACATTTTATCCTTGATCTTGATGATTGCCCTGTTTCCAGATTTTAAAATGGATCTCTGCTTCTGGGACACAAGAAGTTCTGTCCCACATTTCCTGTGCTGGGTGGTAAGGGCTGGTTACTGGCTTTGTGTGCTGTGGCCTCTGGTTCTTTCAGCTAGAAACTACATAATGCTGAAGCTTACCTGATGCTGAGCTGCCTGATGTATGCCAAGGCTGAGACCATGTAAAATTTTTTTGAGTTTCCTTGGGGTTACACTGAAGCTTATGGCATGAGTGTGGGGGAAGGGTGGTCTGGCCACTGGAGGTCTCCTCTTCCCCTAGGTCTTTGCTAGAGCACAGAGCTCAGTGACTGGTGAGCCCCATCTGTGCTGGTTACCGCCCAATTCCCCTGATTGTACAAAGGCACACCTGGGGTCCTGGTGGTGATGTTTCCTGGCTCTACCCCCCTGGGGCTCAGGATGTCCTTCTAGTCCACCAAAGTGGGGCTTACTGGGATGCCTCTGGTCCTGCCCTTTTTCCCTTCAGCCATAGCAAGGGAGACCTTTCCCCATCGATCTCCTTAGCCTCCCAATCTGAAAGACTGGTGTTCCCCTTCTGCTGGCTCCACTATTCCAGGATTTTATCTGAGGCAATATTCTCTGGGTTTTTCCAGGGCAATGAGGGGAGGGTGAGAGCGCTTATAGTTTACTCCACCTTCTTGGTTTCCAGAAGTTTGAATTAGCTTCTTACACCAGGTGTTTCATCTGTTGACTTACATGGAATTTGTGGACATGGAACCCCTCTAAGTTTGGTTGGTTGTTGTTTTTTTCCTAGACAGAATTTCCTCTTAATCTATGCAGTTCCTTTTCTCAATCTACATTAGGAACTGTTTGTTACTATAAAATTTTTTTCTTTTCATTTGGTTTCCATATCATCGTATTAGCAAATTCCATTCCTAGAATGTTGTCCTTTCTCACAATCACTTCAGAGAATCTTGCTCTTCTTTAACTCATTCCTCTGCTTCTACTTGAAGTAAGTACACTCTCTAATTTAATCTCTAAAGAACTTGTATCTATTTTGCATTCTGCTAATAAATATATACATATATCTGGAGGTGTGCATGTAGATGTGTATATGTGTTTATGTTAATAAAGATGGTTCTCTTTTGAAAGAAGCTCATTGAAATCAGGGGCTATTTCATTAGTCTTGGTATCACTCAACACTTGGTAGAGTACTTGGTACACAATAATTATTTAATAAATGTTTTTGATGAATTTATTTCATTATTTCAAAATATACAGATTTTGGTTTTGAATTCTGATTCTGGCATCTGGTACATTATCTATTCTGTGCCTTCTAGTCTAAGGTTGTCTCCAAGTCAGAAAATTAAACAACCTACCCAAACGGCTCATGAAAACACTGAATTGGAGAGAACCAAGGGAGTGGAGAGAGGTTTGAAATAGAAATCATGAACTTAGAGTCACAGAATCCAAATTCAAATCCTGCATCTGACACCTTATGTTCGTCTGTCTACATTAGTTATGAAGCATGTCAGGATTGCCAGAAGGAACAGTGGCCTTTAGAGATCTCAAGATCCTGTCTCTGGCATTTGTTAGGTATGTAACCTTGGCAAAATCCTCAGTCACTTGATGCTTCAGTTTTCATAGATGCACAATAGGGAAGGAAGACCTGTAGTGTCTCCCCTGTAATGTGATTGAGATTAAATGTGATAAGGCTTATAAAGCACTTCCCAGATGGTAACATGCTCCATAAGCCCCTAAGAGCATTAACCCCAAAGGAGGGAATGAACTTATGGCAACATTTTCCTTCACAAGTGGGACCACCTGAGCCTTGTCTTTCTAATAAAACATCTTGTCAACCATAGATATAAGCATGGAGTGGTGAAAGCCACTGAGAAAGCCTTGAGTTTGACAGGCCTGGCAGGTTTCTTGGTCCATAGCCAAGATTCTGTTTTATGGACCCTGAATTAATGCCTCGTGCACCACCATCCTCAGAAGGCAAATACAGTGATTTCAGGATCTTTAGAGCCATGACCTCTTCCTCTGAACTCTCCTCAGAAAGTGTGGGAGAACAAGATCTCAGAACTGGAAAGATCAGTGAGGGGGGAGGGGTTGGGCTCTGCTGTCATGAGCTGTCAGCTCTTTGAGCTTCCCCTAAACCATATCTGTTTACTTGGGTGGGCATATTTAAAAGTTACCTCACTTTTACTAGAGAAAATTCAATTTTCTTTGGATTTCCCAACACAAATAAAAAAAAATATTCTTTGTTGGGTGCTCTGTTCTTGAATTTCATCCCCACAAGTCCAGTAACACTTCCTGTATCAGGTATTTGAATTAGACCCTAATGATGAAAGTGGTCTAACCACAGCATAGTAATAACAACTGATTCTTCTATATGTGTATAGTGTTGACAGTCATTTTACATATATGAACTCAATTGTCCCTCAAAACACTCTAAGGATGTAGGCACTAGATTTATCATTGCTCCTATTTTATAGAGAAGGAAACTGAGGCATAGAAATGTTAAACTTGCCTAGGATTGTATACATAGTAACTAACAAAGGTAGGGTCTGAGCCCAGGTTTTTCAGATTCCAGAGTCAACATTCTCTCTACTATCTAACATGGTCTCCTGACTAGAATGACAAAGTCAGAGAGACCAAGGGCGCCTTCTGAATACATATGCCAAATCAAGACTAAGCAAACTTTTGATTTTCTGTTGCACAAGATCTTCCTTGAACTCATCTTAGAGCCTTGACAATAAGAGTGGTGAAGTTTACAACAATGGAAGCCAGAAACCTGGCTACAGCAGCAAGCATCTGGGAGGATTTTCTATCTTACTCTGGGCAAATGACAAAACCTGATCTCATTCAGACCTTTTTCTACTGTATGAAGAAATAGTTGAATCAATGAATGCCCTTTTGAAGTCTTTTAAAGGGGTTTCACTTTATTTCCTGTGCTGTTCAAATCAGGAAATTTGTGAGAGAGAAGCCAGTGGTGACCAACTCCTAACTGCCAAAGATAACCTAGCCAATAATAACCCAACAAAAAGAACCGATGTGGGTAGGGGAGAGAATGTGGCAATAATCATGCCTTCTCCGGGTTGACTTGGTGCAGACACTTCACTCCGCAAATGCTAAATAACAACAATAACACAACCATCTGTATTCCAAGTTCAGGAAGGGGGACATGGCATTAGCAGTCCAAAAGGGTCCACCCTTCTCAAAAAGCACAATTTCGTTCACCACCATGGCATCAGGGGCTAGAAGTGAAACATTCAAAGGTACGGGAGACAATATGGGATTTGCCTTGAAAGCTCCTGAAATCCATCCCTAGTGAAAGAAAGACTGATAATGAGAGAATCATCGGGTTGTGCTTAGCACAAATAAGTTGACATTTTGAAAGGAAAATCTTGGGAGAGAGTGAAGTTTCCCCTCCCCCTTCTCAACATTCTCCATTTGTATTCGGTCAAAGCCCTTATTTTTAGCACACCTGACTTTTCGAGATAAATACACGCTGTTCTCCACTGGGCTAGACTGAAGAGAATGTGGCCACTAACCTTGGGAAGTCCATGCTCTCCTTTATTCTCCATTGTACATTTATCATTGTTTTAGTTACCAGTGGCTAGCAAATGTCTCAGCCCCCTTACACTCAAGGCATCATTTCATGTCCTGTTGCCTCCTTTCCAATGCTGAACAAGAACAGTAAGGATGAAACCAAGAACGGGGCTGAACTGGGACCAGAAACAAGGCTTCCTGGGAGATCTCTGGCATTCCTCTCATTTCCCAGATGGCTCTCCCATCCAAGCAGCCCCCTTCCCCTTCTTTTGGCTGTGTGTGTTTCCAGTTCCAGATGGAAACTGGAAGTGAACAAACCCAAATCCCAACAGTTAGTATAGACATTCAGGATAACAGATCCAGTCCAAAGTCAGCTCCTATGAAATGAGGGGAAAACACAAGTTAATGATTCAGAATGGGAGCAATCATCCTTAGTCCTCACATTTGGACTAGAAATGGAACATCGCTCATCATCCTGTGGGATGGCTAGTCCCACCTTTGTTCGTATTTGCAGTAAGAGGTTTCCCTCCGGCAGAGGCAGCATGACTTACCAAAATGAGTTCTGGTTGAGAAATAAGGACTCAAATCTGCTCCTCATTTTAGCATTTTGTTCTCAATGTGCCTTTTTCCAAGTCATTTCATCAATCTGGACCTCAGTTTCTCATCTCTAAAATGGGTGTGTCGGGTGCTTCAGTGCATGGCATGTGGCAGTGGTGATGTGCATCCTTATCAGTTACAAAGCTTCGATTCTATGGTCTTGCTTTCTTCTCCAACACATCTTTTAAATTCCTATACCTCCACTCATACACACAGCACATACAACAACCTGGACCAGTGCAAATGAAGACATTCAGAAATACCACTCCATGAATTGCATAGATGGCTCCACAGAAGCTCATAGGTAAGATCAGTTCCATGAAGCCTATGTGACCAAGGCACATTTCCTAGACTCAGAGTCCAGAAAACAAGCAGGGATCCAGGTTGGCAGACATTGTGCATAGTGGATGCCAGGATGGACCTGGGAGGTAGAAGAAATGACTTCAGATCTCACCATCATGCTCACAGGCTACATGAACTTGGAAAATTCAAGGCATTTCTCTGGAGCCTCAGTTTCCTCTTTCCATAAGTGTCTTAGAGCATCACCAGACCAGCTGGTATCATTCTCTGTGTCAGGAACCAAGGACAGATAGATACAGATTTGCTTGCATTAAGGAGAACTTCCTGAGTACCCTACACAAAGGATGGAAGGATTTCCAGGCACCATGAGCTATAAGTTACCCCTTTGCCTCCATGAGTTCACTTTATGCTGGACCTTATGGCCCTGTGGAAAAGGGTATCACAGATCTGGGTAGTGAGGACCAGGGGTGTTTTGTATTAACTGTCCTTACCATATAATTTTCATACAGTAGCTTAATGTCTGCTTCTAAAAGTTACTTAAGGCTAGTTCACTAGAGTGATTCTTAGCTGAAAGGATCCTGTCTTGCTAACCCTAACCCTAAAAATGAAGCCCACTTGAATCACTGTCACTGGAGAATCACTCTATGTTCTTTAGGGGTGTCCCTAGAACTCTGAGAGGGACATTTTGGCTTGTTCCCAGACCTTGGACTCATGTATGAGACAGGGAGTTGAAATGAAGGTCATAAGAACTACATGTGTATGTTATATTTGCATACTTTGCATTCTCTCCCTTTAGAATGTTAACTTACTTGTGATCAGGAAATATTTACTGTTGTTGTTTGCACCTTCAGTGCCTAGTATAGTGCTGGTCTCATGACCTCTTTTTTTAAGATTTTAATTTATTTAGTTTTAGTTTTCAACATTCATTTCCACAAGATTTTGGGTTTCAAATTTTCTCCCTATGTTTTTCCTCCCCACCACTCCAAGATGACATGCACTCTGATTGCCCTTTCAACTAGTCTGCCTTCCCTTGATTACCCCCTCACCCTTATCCTCTTTACCTTTACTTTATTGAATGGCAAGATAGATATCTACACCCTATTGCTTGTATATATTGTTTCCCAGTTGCATGCAAAAAGCATTTTTTAGCATTTGCTTTTAAAACTCTGAGTTCCAAATTCTCTCCCTTCTTCTCCCTTCACCCACCTCCACTGAGAATCAAGCAATTCAATATAGGCTATACATATGTACTTATGCAAAATACTTCCATAATAGACATGTTGGAAAGATATTTTCCTCCATCCTATTCCACCCCCAAATTATTCTATTTTCTCCTTTGACCCTGTCCCTTTTCCAAAGCATTTACTTCTGACTACCACCTCCATCAATCTGCCCTCCTTCTATCATCTGCCCTTCTTATTCTACCCCCCCCAACTTTCCTGAAGGGCAAGGTACCCAACTGAGTGTGTATGTTATTCCCTTCTTAAGCCAAATCCAATAAGAGTAAAGTTCACTTATTCCTTCTTGCTTCCCCCATCTTCCCCTCCACTGTGAAACTTTTATATGAAATAATTGACCTCATTTTATCTGTCCCTTTCTCCCTCTCCTCATATATCCCTCTCTTACCCCTCAATTTTAGTTTTTAAAAATCATTCCTTAATATTCAACTCACCCTGTGTCATATATCTATCTGTCTTTCATCTGTCTATTTTTCTATCTATCTATCTATCTATCTATCTATCTACCTATCTATCTCCTCCAACTACCCTAATACTGAGAAAGGTCTCATGAGTTACAAATATCGTCTTGTAATGTAAGAATGTAAACAGTTCAACTTTAATAAGACCCTTATGATTTCTCTTTCCTGTTTATCTTTTCAAGCTTCTCTTGATTCTTGTATTTAAGGTCAAGTTTTCTATTCATCTCTGGTCTTTTCGTCAAGAATGCTTGAAAGTGGAGGTGGAGCCAAGATGGCAAAGTAGAAGAAGAGACCTTCTAGAGCTCTCTCCCTAAGCCCAGTCAAATTCCTGTAAAAAATGACTCCAAACAAATTCTGGATCTGCAGAACCCACAGAATGGTGGAGGGAAGCAAATATCCAGCCCAAGACACCCTGGAATGTATATGCCTCTATCATGCCAGACTGAAAGCAGAGTGCACTCCAATGTCAATGCAAACAGGATTTGAGCAGGCCTTGGGGGACTGAAACTTTGACACCTGTGGTGGTTTTCAGACTTCACAACCCCAAAACGCTGAGATCAAATTGAAAGGTCAGCAGAAAAAACCTGTCCAACTTGAGTGAGAAAGTAGAATAGTCCAGCACCATGTAGGGGGATCTAGTGACTGGCAGTACACCCCACTGGAATCAGAGAACTGCTTTGAGAAAGAGTTCAAAAGTCAAGTTAATGGCTAGGGAAATGAGCAAAAGTCAAAAAAGGAATAAGGGTATATAATCTTACTGTGGTGAAAAGGAAGATGAAAATATACAAACAAAGAAAATATAAGAAAGTAAAAAATCCTATATCCAAAACCTCCAAGAAAAAAAAAAGTATAAATTTGTCTCAGGCCATGGAAGAGCTCAAAAATCAAGTTAGAGAAGTGGAGAATAAATTAGGAAGAAAAATGACAGGGATGCAAGAAAATCATGAAAAAAATGAGTCAACTGCTTGCTAAAGGGGACCTAAAAATGTTGGAGAAAAAAAATAACTTAAAAAGTAGACTAACCCAAATGGAAAAGGAGATTCAAAAAGTCAATGAGGAGAAGAATACCTTAAACACAGAGTCGGGCAGAGGGAAAAGGAGGTCCAAAGCTCACTGATGAAAATATTTACTTATGGAAGCTAGTAACTTTATGAAAAACTGAAAAATTATTAAACAGAATGAAATGAATAAAAATAAACAAGAGATGATATGAAATATCTCATTGGAAAAACAATTGATCTGGAAAATTGATCCAGGAGAGATAATTTTAAAATTATTGGACTACCTGAAAGCCATGATCACAAAAGAGCCTAGACATCATCTTTCAAGAAATTATTAAGAAAAACTACCCTGATATTCTAGAACAAGGGGATAAAATAGATATTGAAATAATCTGCTGATTGCCTCCTGAATGAGATACCCAAAGGAAAACTCCTAGGAATATTGGAGCCAAATTCCCAAAGTTCCAGGTGAAGTAGAAAATATTGTAAGCAGCTAGAAAGAAACAATTCAAATATTGAGGAACTACAGTCAGAACACACAGAATCTTGTAGTTTCTGCATTAAGGGATCAAAGGGTTTAGAACATGATATTTTAAACGTTAAAGGAGCTAGAATTAAAACCAAGAATCACCTAACTAGCAAAACTGAGTATAATACTTTAGGGGGAAAATGACTATTCAAGGAAATAAAGGACTTTCAAGCATTCTTAATGAAAAGACCAGAGCCGAATCAAGCCAAGAATCGAGAAAAACATGAAAAGGCAAAGAGGGAAGAGAAATCATAAGGAAAAGCTGAACTATTTATATTCCTATATGAAAACATAATATTTGTAACTCTTGAGACTTTTCTTATTATTAAGGTAATTGGAGGAATTATATACATATAGACAGAGTGCACAGGGTGAGTTGAATATGAAGGGAAGATATCTAAAAAAATAAAATTAAGGAGAGAAAGAGAAATATATTGGGAGAAGGAGAAAGGAGAAGTGGAATGGGAGTAAATTATCTCTCACATAAAATAGACAAGAGAAAGCTTTTTCAATGGAGGGGAAGACTGGGGAGGGAGAAGGAAAGAGTGAACCATACTCTTATAGGATTTGGCTTAAGGAAGGAATAACATGCACACTCAATGTGGTATGAAAATCTGTCTTACCCTATTGGAAAGAGGGGGGAAAGGGAAAGGGAATAAGTGAGGGGTGGGGATGATAGATGGAAGGACAAAATGAGGAGGCAGTAATTAGAAGTAAAGACTTTTGAGAAGGAACAAGGTCAAAAGCGAAAATAAAATAAATGGGGGGCAGGATAGGATGAAGGGAAATATAGTTAGTCTTTCACATCATGACTGTTATGGAAGTATTTTTCATGACTACACAAGTATAACCTATATTGAATTACTTATCTTCTCAGTGGGGACGAGTGAGGAGGGACAAAGGAGAGAAGTTGGAACTGAAAATTTTAAAAACAAATGTCAGAATTGTTTTTACATGCAACTGAGAAATAATATTTACAGGCAATGTGATATAGAAATCTATCTTGCCCCTCAAGAAAATAGAGGGGAAGGGGATAAGAGAGGGAGGGGTATGATAGAAGAGAAGGCAGATTGGAGAAAGGAGTAATCAGAATGCACTCTATCTAGGGTTGACAGAGGGGAGAGATGAGGAGAAAATTTGGAACTCAAAATTTTGTAGAGGTGAAGGTTGAAACTAAAAATTAATTAATTAGAAAAGAAAGAAAGAAATGCTTGAACATCCCCTATTTTTTTGAATGTCAATTTTTTTCCTCTGGACTGTACTCAGTTTTTGCTGATTAGGTGATTCTTGGTATGAATCCTGGCTCCTCTGAGATCCAGAATATCATATTATAAGCCCTTTGATTCCTTAAGGTAGAGGCTTGTGTTATCCTGATTGTGTTTCCACAGGACTTGAATTTTTTTTCTTTTTGACTGCTTGTAATATTTTCTCCTTGACCCGAGAACTCTGGAATTTGGCTGCAATATTCCTAGGAGTTTTCCTTTTAGTATCTCTTTCTAGAGACAATCAGTGGATTCTTTCCATTTTCCTTTAACATATGGTTCTAGAATATCAGGGCGGATTTTCTTGATAATTTACTGAAAGATAATGTCTAGGCCCTTTTTTGATTCTGGCTTTCAGGTAGTCCAATAATATTTAGAATATTTCTCCTGAATCAATTTGGCAGATCATTGGTTTTTCCAATGAGATGTGTCATATTGTCTTCTATTTTTTTTTCATTCTTTGGTTCTGTTTTATT
>CM053771.1:551768172-551808172 GCA_028658325.1 Potorous gilbertii | reverse complement strand
TGGGAATATTATCTTTCTCTGGGGTGTAGCTACTTTGGTGAGGGTGTGAGACTAGGGAAGTTGTTATGGAAAAGAAAAAATGTACCTTTTTCATCAGTCTCCTAAAGGATCTGGTTGGATAGGAAAGTAATTATCCTTGGGACTTTATCCTAAACACCTTTTAAATTTCGTACCTTGGTAAGTAGTACAGGTTATCCCATCCTGTTCTGCTTCTAGACATAAGTTTCCTCCTTTGCAAATGACAGCCTCAGATTAGATCACTTCAAAGATTTTTCCAACTCTAAATTCATCATCCTATTTATATCATTTCTTATTATATGGCTTCCTTATCTCACAGCTGATGGTTTATGTAAAACAAAATCTAGAGAAAGCTTGGATTTATAATATCTGGATTCACACCCTGTCCCTGCTGCTTAATTCTTTTGAGACCCTAGGCTTTGCTTTCAGGCATAGGTTTTCTCATCTGTGTGATGGGATCTGGAGAATGAACAGAAGGAAGCAAGGAAATTCTAAGTGCTTACTTTGGTCTAGGTACAGTGCCAAGTGATGGGGATACAAAGAAAGGTAAAATGAATGATAGTCCCTGTCCCCAAGATTCTTATATTTTAATTGGGAATAACATTTAAGAGGGAGCTGAAAATGCACAGTGGTCCAAGGGTGAGTTAGGGCAGGGATTGAAAGGAACCCAAGGCAAGAGTTTGAAATCTCAAAGTTAAGGAGTGAAGTCCAAAGAGAAATGGAGAATGAAGCCTAGCCTGTTCCCTTCTACAAAATGGGGGACCCAGGACAAATCATCTATGGGATAAGGATGAAGACCTGGAAAAGGGATATTCTATGATGAAAGGGTGACTGGTTTAGTTGAATATTATAGGGCAAAGAGATCCTAGGTGCTGAGAGAAGTTTTGGGATAAGACAGCAACAGAGGCATGGTTTGGAAGTCTGGAAAATGCAGAGTTAGCATAGGAGGTAAATTATGAGGTGTCCCAGGATTCCAGCATCTGGGTTTTGGGTGCTGAGGTGCAAGGGATGATATTTAAGATTTAGACGTAGTGGTAGCTGAAATGAGAATTCATTCTATAATGAATGGTACCTTTGGACATGAACTTGGTGGGATCAATGGTATTAGTAACTGAACTAATAGTGAGCCCACTCTCCCATAGTCTGAGACAAAATAGAAGAGAATTTGCCTAGAGGTGATAGGGACAAACGTTTGTACTTCTGTTCTTGCTAATCATCTTTGAAGTAAATATCATTTGTTCAAGAGATTGATGTTAAATGGTTCAATGGAACTGGGGTGGCAACTACTGGCACTGAAAAGAGGAAAGAACACATCTGATAGGAGCTCAAGGTGATGGGTAGTAGAGAGGAAACATCTTCACCCCTAGAACCCTGAGTCAGATGAAAGCAGCCTAATATGGGGAGAATTGGTCAGAGCATGCTAATTACATCAATAAGATGAGGAGTAGATCCTGTTTCAAATCTCAGCAAAGAATTCTGGGATAGATGGGATTCAAACAAAAAGAAAAGTTAGAATTGTACTCATTTCATTGATACCATGACAGGATACAAGACACACACACACACACACACACACACACACACACACACACACACACACACGGAGTGGCAGAGAAAGAGAAAGAAACAGAGAAAATAAGAGGGACAAAGAGAGAGAAAGAGAAAGGGAGACATAGAAATGGATATATATATATATATCTATATCTATATATCTATCTATCTATCTATATATACAGAGACAGAAAGAGAGAGAAATAAAGAAAGATCCAGGGAAATATAGAGTGAAAAGAGAAAGACAGAGACATTGATAGAGGCAGTAACATAGAAAGAAATAAGAGACAGAGAGAAATACAAAGATGGAGACAGAAATAGTGAAAGAGAAATACAGAGAGAGAGAGAGAGAGAGAGAGAGAGAGAGAGAGAGAGAGAGAGACAAAGGAGGAGGAAGAAATGGGGAAAAAAGAAGTAAAAAAAAAACTAAGGAAGAAAGAGATAAATGGATAAAGAAACAGAGGTTAGAAGTTAGAGAGAAGAAATTAGCTTCCATGGAAGTTAAACTTGGGACCCATACTGTTTGATAGAGATTCATAGAAAATAAGAATACAATTGTTGTTCAGTTGTTTTTAAATTGTGTCTGACTCTTTGTGATACCATTTGGGGTTTTCTTGGCAAACATAATGGAGCAATTTGCTATTTCCTTCTCCAGCTCATTTTACAGATGAGGAAATTGAGACAAACAGGCCTCAAAGTTAGGTGACTTGCCCAGGGACACACAGCTAGTAAGTGTACAAAGCCAGATTTGAACTCACTCAAGAAGGGGAAGGGGAGGTCTTGTTGACTCCAAACCTGTGTTCTTTCTACTGCACCAACCAACTGCCTTTATTAGTTAGGTGACTGTAAAGTAGGGGTGGTAAAAGTAGCCTCTAATTCAGTCATGAGAATAAAAGAAAATAACACAAGTGTTTTGCAAACTTTAAAGATGCTGGTTATTGTTATTTACCTTTATTTTTAAATATGATTGAGTGATCTCTCATTGGATGCCTTCAAATAATAAAATGAGCTAGAGTGTTTAATAGATAAGTAGATAGATACAGATGATAAATAAATAGGTGATAGACAGACAGACACAGACAGATAGATAGATAGCTGGCTAGATAGGTGGTAGATAGGTAGATTTGTGATATTATGGAAAGAAAGTTAGACTTGGAATCATGAGCCCTGACTTTCAATCTCATGTCTATACATTGTGAGCCTTGTGACCTTGGGCCAATCAGTTGCCATACCTATTCTTCAGTTTCCTACTCAAAGAAGAAGGGTAGAGGACTGGGAGGGAAACTGTGTGTGTGTGTGTGTGTGTGTGTGTGTGTGTGTGTGTGTGTGTGTGTGTATGCATATGTATACATATACATTCACTATTTCTGAGTATTGGTCCAAAAGAGTGTGGTGCCTCCAAAAGGGAAAGTGAACAGATTTTGGACAAAGACTCCAAATTTCCTCCGGTCCACATCCCAGAAAGAAATCATAGTCTTTGAAAATTCACCATCTTCCTGACTTCCCTATTTCTGAGGTCCTTCCATTCTTTAGTCCTCAGATGTTAACAAACTTGGGGTCACCCTCAGCTTCTCCATCTACTGCACTCCATTTATTCAATCAGAGTTTTACATCTAATCCCTTCCCTTCTTATACAGTCACCATCTTAATTGAGACCACCATCCCTTCTAATCTAGACTGGCAATGGCTTCCTAATTAGTTTCAGTGACTCATTTCTTTCCCCTCTCCTGTCCATCCTACACAAAATAGCTGAAGTTATTTTTTACACAGTTAGTACCAAGTTACTCCCCTAAAAATGAAATGTGATTCAGTGGCTCTTTATTGCATCAAAGATAATACATGATTTCCTCATTTTGTCTTCAGAGCCCTGCAGAGCATGGCCCCAAATCACCCCATCATGCCAGTCTCATAGAACATCACTCCTCTTCTTGCACTCTACAATCTAGACAAACTGGGTTTCTGTTCCTCACAAATTCTACTCCACATTCCATTTCCATGTCCCTACATTGGCCATTCCCCATGCCTGAAATGTTGTCCCACCTTACCTTCTGATTCTCCTTCAAGATGTAGCTAATACCCCACCTCTACAGGGAAGTGTCCCTGATTCAATACCTCCCCATCTCTTACCCTGTGAATTTCAAAGGCCCCCTCTCTTCCTCTAACTACCTCGCATCTCTTTTAGATTTATGCTGGATTTAATCCTTTTCCATGTTATTTCCCAATAAAAGTATAAGTTCCTTGAGAACAGTGATTTTTTTTCATTCTTGTATCTCCAGTGCCTGGCATTTAATAGGTACCAAGCGTGTGGTTAACACTTAGAACATGTTTTCCAGTAGATTGATTCATTTATGGATTGTTAGCTGGGGACAGACAAGTTCCTGCTGCTTTGCAGTGTTTCCTTTCCTCAGTAAGAACCTAAATTCTCCAGTTCTTCTAGACCTTCAATTCCCCTGGTCCAGCTTGCTCTCCCATCTATATGCAGAAGGATGTTAAGTCAGGGTTTACTGCAATGCCCCGGGTGTACATGGAGCAGGCTACAGAGGTCACCTAGAAAGGCGGCACTCCACTTATTAAGAATCTCTTTTCTGCAGGAAAATGGCGAGAGTGATGGGGAGAAGAGACACAAACACCAGTGAGAGTTTTAAGTCAAAGCAAGTTTCTCTTGACTTTCACTTATTCAATAAGTGTAAATATTTAAACAGAGACTTTGTAAACAACCCCAGGGAATGCTCCAGGGTAGCTGGTTCCCTCTTTAAGAGACTTCTATTTACCCCCCTTGCACCCACACACACAATACACACATACACACATACCACACATACACACATACCACACACACTCCCCTTACACACATGCCCAACACACAGCACACATATCAAACACACAACACACATGCCACACACATATATACACATATACCATCCATACATACACACACACTCACTCACATATACACACCCAACTCCTGGTTTGGTTTGACAACCAGGAAGTTTCCTTGCCTTCATTTTCTCTCCCAGCTTTCAGTTCTACCTTCTCCTACCTTTCACTAACTTTTTGCCTTCTCTATCATACAATGTTAATTCTTTGCTCAGATTCAGAAAGGATATAGAGAATCTTTTTCTTCTTCTGGACGTCAGCAATGCAGAAATATAATCCTAAAGTCAAGGCTGCACAATGAGTTGTCAGAGTCTGAGAACAGCTTTATTCAGCATTCATTCCTGAGAGATGGGAACATTTCAATGTCAGTCAATCAATATATTTTTTATTAAACCCCTATGAGGCACCAGGCCCTGTCCAACAGGAACCACAGTCAAGGAATCAAGGCTTAATGGTGGAATTTGGGACATCAGTGAGCAGGGATAGATTGAGGTTTCTTTGACCAGGCCATGTTTGGCAAAGTCGAAAATAGAAGAATGTCTTTGTACCTGGGTCCCTTATCTCCTTTGTTTATCACTTTGATTTTTCTCCCTAGGCTCCACAAGATTTTTCACTGTGAAATGAAGAGGTTGACAGCATGATTTCTAATGATCACGGTAGAGGAGATAGATTCAGGACCCGTTCTCCTTTCATTCAGGTTTCTGTGTGATGCGGCATCTTCCTTCGCTTCTCTTCTTGACCTTCTTTCTCTGCCCTAGCAATTTAGAATTTATTGAGAGATGGTAAGTTTATGGGTGACCACAGAGCAGTTGGTAAGGTGGAGACACTTTACCCTCCATGCCCCAAAAGAAAGCACCACAAGGAAAGCCCCTACACCTCGAGCAAGGTCTTGGAGTCAATGGAGAAAAGGACTCAAGTTACCTAGGCTGGTGGATACCAGGAAGCCCTTTGAGCTAAAGACCTAGAGAGACTGGTTGTATTGTAAAGCAGAGTTTGAGCTGCAAAGTGGCCTTTCCTTCCCTTCTTTCTTTACAAATGTAATTTGTGTAAATAGAGTTCCTTCCAGCGTGACCTGAGATCCATGAGTAGAAGAGATCTAGAACTCATTATGAGTCCAAAGGAGGACTTGTTTTATTGTTTTTTATGTGTGTATGTGTACCTGCATACTCACACACACGCCTGAGTATGTATGTACGTATGTGTGCATGTATGTATGCATGCATGCATGTGTGTATGCATGTATGCATGTATGTGTGTGTATGTATGCATGTGTGTGTATGTATGCATGTATATATGATTTTGATCGTAGCATATGGATTCTCAGAGGAATTGCAGGAGGCCTCTAATCTCAGATAAATTTCACATTCTCACATTTTGAACAATATTCTATTTTTTGAAGTTTTTAAAAGACATTTAATTTAAAAAATTAATATATAAGAACAAGATCAGGTAAGAATTAC
This sequence comes from Potorous gilbertii, assembly GCA_028658325.1. Classification (NCBI taxonomy): domain Eukaryota; kingdom Metazoa; phylum Chordata; class Mammalia; order Diprotodontia; family Potoroidae; genus Potorous; species Potorous gilbertii. The sequence continues at coordinate 551,802,266 of CM053771.1, read as the reverse complement.
TGATACAGCACTTACTATGTGACAGACACTTTGAGAGTGATTGAAAATACAAACCCAAGCAAAAGGAAAGACAATCCCTTCCATCCAGGAATAATGCAATGGGCAGGAGCTGAGCTGTTCTCGGGTACAATTGTATTAACAGCCTTCTCGGAGGGTCCATGTTTCTTTGAAGCCAATTGATTATTCATCTAATAATTTCCCTTACAATTCATTCTGTTGACTTTTTCCATGACTTCTCTCAGTGCAACTGATTTCCCCCTAAATGCACTGAACCACATAAGCTTGTCATCTAGGAGATCTTTCTTGACTCCTCACTCTTAACTCCACAGATCCAATGAGTTGCTCAACTCTGGCATTTCTACCTTCATAGCATCTTTGAATACGTATCCTTTTCTCCTCTGCCAGTGCCCCCATCATGCTACAGGCTCCCACCAGCTCACACCTAGACTATCTCGATAGACTACTGCATGGTCTCTCTGCCTCATCCATCCACACATCAGTCTTTCCTCCACTCACCTGGGAAAGTGATTTTCCTCAAGCAGAGGTCAGATCTTATTGAATACAGCCTAGTGGACCCCCTCCAGAGTCCAGTATACTTTTTTCTGGTATTTGAAGCCCTGCTTTGTTAATCTAGTCCCTCTCTACATTTTCAGTTTTCTTATATTAATATAAAATTCTCTGCAATCCAGTAACACTGACCTTCAACTTCCTCAAAGAAGCTATTCCATTTCTAGAACCTAGCACACAGGAGGCACTTAATAAATGTTTTTTGAGTGACGGATCAATACTGGATATTTCCCCTGGCTGTCCCCTATGCCTAAAATACTCTCCTTCCCCATGTCTACCTTCCAGCTTCCTTGACTTCCTTCAAATTCTAGTTGAAACCCAACAATCCACAGGATGTCTTTCCTCATCCTTTTAAATTCTAGTGCCTTCCCTCTGGGGACGACCTTTATTTATCTGGTATCTAGAACTTGTTTTTATGTAGTTGTTTGCTAATGGGCTTCCCCAGTAGACTGAGTTCCTTGAGAGCAGGGAATGTCTTTTAAGTCTCCTTTTATTCATGGTTAGCCACATTCCTCTCATGTAGTAGGTGTTTAATAAATAGTTCCTGACTGATTTCATGCAGTTCAGCTTCTGAGTGTTCTAATATCCAATATCCCAGTTCGCAAATCCCAGCTAGATTTGAGGTATAAGCAGGTTTGATAAAGGTGGCAGGAGAAACAAGGGTTATTTCCCTCCTAGTATTCTAGTAGGTTCAGTAACAGTGTAACAAGATTTAGAAATTCTTTAAATGAGATCATGCAGGTAGCACCCTACTGCTGATCAGGAGCTGCTATGTATAGAACGATAATGCAGAACGTCTCCCAAACCTCTAATCTAATCTAGAGACTTGGGAAAGTACCATTAATGTCTTAGTATCAAGATTGCCTAGAGAGTTGGTACAATACCTAATGTTCTGGTCTTTCAAATTGCATGTGTGACAGCCATTTTGCAGGTACAGAAGCAGCATGTTAGTATATTGACAGGCAGCCAGGAGTCTGCCTTTCCCAATTTCCAGTTAAGTATGTGGAATGGAATTGCTTTATGTATTTTGTCTCTGATGAATGTACACTTCACCCTTTTTATAGAGGGAGGCAACTGAAGAAGGGTTTTAGTCAGGACTAGAACTCAGTTCTCTAGAAGTCTCAGTGTCACATTGATTCTCTAACAAAGAAGTTGCATCTCCCTGTGGGCTCTTCAGTCGGTTCTTTATAGACACAAAAGGAAATGTTTATCACCGAAGGTCTTCTGGAAAGGTGTGGTATGTCAAAATTTTTCCTGCAAAATCAGGGTTTCTTCAGAACAGCCAGCCTCATTTTGGTCCCATGTGAAATGATGGCAAATGAATTTCCACATACCTTCTAAGAACATTTCCAGTGCCAATAGTGTTCACTCTTTCTCCCAAAAAGTACAAAAATGTACCCCACCTCCCCTCCTTGGCCCTTGCCTTCTTCCTCCATCTTCATTTGCTTCATCTCATCACTTCCTGGAAGCAGCAGATTGCTGTCGTCATGTTTGCCCTTCCTTGCCGAAAAAGACCAAGCCATCAGAGAAGTGATGACATGAATGCACTTGACTTTGTCTTGAGTGAGGGAGGGCTGTGCAGGTCACCCGTCTCACTTCTCCTCCAGAGCCATCTGGATCCAGTGACCAGATATTCATCAGGATGACTGGAGATCTTTGGCTGAAGGGAAGATGTGGGCTTTTGGCTCAGTTTTCTTAAGCAGAGTTTCTGCTAATCCCTTCCTTGACATACTGGTTGCCTACATTGGCAGTGTTGGGGGCTCTTGCAGGGCTATAGATAGAACATGCTTTAATATTTATGAAAACTGATTTCTGTTCCACCTTCTACAGATTACTTCTAGCCCCTCTCTGGACTTTCACAAAACTAGTGCTTTTCCCAGCCCCCAAGGAAATCTTCAGTTTTTATTTATTCATTTTTGCACATGCTTAGTTATGGGCATATTATATTACCTGTTAGACCCTAGCAAGTGCAGATGACACCATTCCTCCTCCTTCAATTGAACATAAGCAGGTAATATCTCATTTTTTACTTTGAATCTCTAACGTCAGTGTAATACCTGATACACCATAGACCTTTAGTAAATATTGATTTATTTTTGACTTTAAAAAACAAGAAACAAAAAAAATTTACAGATTCTCACTTTTTTTTCCAATTTTGTAAAGATCCAAGAAAGTTTTGGAGCTAATTAATTCTTAGGTTTGCTTTCTATTTGATTCTGTTCAAGTCAATAATCATGCATTAAGCACTTACTACATGCCAATAACCTTTCTAAAACAATAAGATACAAAGGTGATACCAAACAACATTGCTAAAATCCTTCTATTAATAGCTAACTTTATATAGTGTTCAAAGGTTTACCAATCACTTTCCAAATGGGATCTGGTTTTCACTTGCCAAGTGCTCCCTAATTCGTCATTCAGAGTATGGGATCAATGGAATCCCAGGTGTGGCTGGTCAGTCCAACTTCATCCAAAAAGTAAAGAAATGCAATTTGGTGCTATGCAATGGGACTCTAAAAAGACAAAGGAAACACTGCCTGTTGTTAGTTATTAGAAGGATGATGGTGACCTTAACATAAGTTGGAAAGTTAGGAGAAAGGGAGAATTTCAGGGTGGGGTGAAATATCCTAAGGTTTATTTTGAAACTATTGAGTATCAAAGTACTCAAGGACATCCAAATGGACATGTCTAGCGGGCAACTGGTGATGATTCTCTGAATGGCCCTCCCAGTCATTTTGGAAATCACCATACATTCATGCATATATACACACACATATGTATATATACATATCATATACACATACATATATGCATATATGTGCATATATCTATGTCTATACCTATCTCTATTTGTATCTATCTAGATACATATATATCTATATATTGTGTATCTCTCTACATATATACATATTTATACAGATGTGTTTGTTTATGTGTGTGTGTGTGAATGTGTGTGTATACATCAGGCAGAGGGGACATTCAGGATAAAAGCCATTTTCCCTGATCTTTACAAAGGAGAAGGAAGAGTGAACATAATTAATCTTGGACAGATTAGCTCCCTCCTATCAAATGCCTGTTACACGAAGGACAATTTGTTTCAGGTAGCAAGCAAACCTATTTTTCAAAGCAATAGGAAAGTAGTACTCAGGAAGTGATATAGATTTTATTATGTTATATAATCCCCAAGGGTGAGAGGGCTTTATGATTTGGGAGAAAGTTAAAATCTCAGCTCCACTAAAGAGAGAGTAATCTCAGCCATGAAATGGCTCTTAGCAGTCTCAGGGAAAGCAGATGTTATGAATCATGGGACTTAACTAGGTTGCCAGATTTTCCCACATGTAGGCAGCTACAAGTCCTTCCACAAATAATTAACATTTATTTTATGTCTCCCCTCTTCTCATCTCTCTTTATTTTTCCCTATTCTCAACCTCCCCTCTCCCTCTCCAATCCAAAGTCACATCTCTTGATCAGCATATACCCACCATATCACAGGGCTATTCTTCAGAGAATCTTCCAAGACCACCTGGGAACACAAGGCAATAGAAGTATAGCCACTAACAGTTTCAAGACAGGTACTGATAAGGATGTTATGTTTAAAAAGGGAGAATAATGAATGGAGACCTGCATTGTATTAGGATTTGTTCTCAGTCCAATGTAGTAAATGAATGAAACTTCTATCGGAATAAACTGTTCATAAGAGAATTCCTTGTTTTATAATGTAAGTCATGGAAGGTAGTTGTGTATCTTTTTCACATATAAATCTTTCACCAGATAAAAGTATTTTTTTTAATTTCCAGCAAAACAAGTTTTTGTGTAAATTTAATGACCTAAATGATTATAAATCTACAAGATGTAAATAAACGTAAAATTACAAGATCTTAGATTTAAAGATGCAAATCACCTTAGAAATCATCAAGTACCACTCCTTCAATTTATAGATGAGGAACCTTAGGGCCAAGAGGGGACAACAAGGAAGCACCTGTCAGAGGAAGGACCCAGGGAAGCAGAGCTCTTTCCTCTCTCCTAGGCTGTCGCATTCCACCTCCACATTTCCTTCTACTTCTACAGAAAACCTTGTCCCTGTTGATAGGGACCATCATCTTCTTGGAGGAGAGGTAGAAAGGACTTTAGTATCATCTATTCAAACCCTAGAAGTTGACAGAAGAGGAAGCTAAGGATCGATGGATACATTGGCCAAGGTCACGCAGTCAGTTGGAGGTAGAGCTACAGTTCAAAGCCAGGGTTTCTGACTCTTAAATCCAAGGCTACTTCTTCATCCTTTGCTTTGCGAATGGGGATGCATCCCCTTCCACCTCATTCTGCTTCAAAGTGGTTGTCAGAAAATGGCACGAATGTCACTAGAAAAAGAATCCTTTTTTGTTATTTTTCTTTGCTCATGTGCTTTTCCACTGAACCATCTGAACCACCCCTTTCCATAATAGTAACAAAAAACCCTGGCTTTTCCAAATGTTGTAGTATTTGAAAAATTATAAAACTATCTTCAGGGTAGCTGATGCCATCTGTAAATTTGGCATTGCTGTATCTCCCCAAGACAGGGGTACAACAGGGTAGAGGGACTTCACTTGGCTTTTTATTTCTGCCCTATCATTATATCCATCATTTGGCATTGGGCTGAAGTCCAAATTGAATTGGATTGCTTTGTTATCTTTCTTTATATCACATATTCTCATGAATTATGTGCCTTCTACCACCTCTGCTTAAAAAGAGGTGTTTCATTCAAGCAAAATTGGTCATTAGAATTCAAGCCAGCTGCTCACACAGTAGTGAACTGTGAGGAGGACAGACTTTTAAGTGTCTCTTTTTCTTAACAATACAACTGACTATCATTTGACAATAGAAAATCACATTGCATTTTCTTTTCCTTTTTTTTTTAAAAGCTGTTGGAAGAGGATTTTCTTCTAAGATTTACTGATAAGCAGGAAGGATCAAGACCTCCCTGCACTGTCTCTGGTCAGAGCTAGCACTGTTCTTTGGGGGTTGGTTCTTTGAGTTCCTGGAGATGCTTCCTGGCATCTAAATTCATTTTGATGATTTATTACCATTTTAATATAATTGTTATTCATCTAAATAACCATGTTATTTTTGTATTACACAATTTAAAGTAAGCTAGCCTTTCATTTGGATAATGCATTATAGTAACAGAGAACTTTCTCATATGAACAATCAATCAGCAAGTATTTATTAAACATCAACTGTATTCTAAGAGCTATTCACAAATGAAACAGCTAATGCCTTAAAGGGTTTTATACTATGCACTCATAAGTCAGCTTAAAATACAGACAAGATAATTACAAAGTTATTTCTGGGGGATAGTAGTGGATGGGGAAAATGGGGAAATTGTCATGTAGGAGATGGGATTTGAACTGAACTTTGAAGGTAGCTAGGGTTCCAATAATAGAAGGAAGGAAGAAGAGAGGAAGGAAAGAAGGAAGGAAGGAGGGAAGAAAAGAAGGAAGGAAGGAAGGATGGAAGGAAAGAAGAAAGGAAGGAAGGAAAGATAGAAGGAAAGAGGAAGGGAAGGAAGGAAGGAAGAGAAAAGAAACAAACATTTTTAAGCTTCTACTATGTGTCTGCGCTGTCCTAAGTACTTTACAAATATTGCCTCATTTGATCCTCATGTCAATCCTGAGATATAGGTGCCATTATTATTTCAATTTAAAGTTGAGGAAACTGAGGCAGACAGAGGTTTAGCAACTTGCCAGGGAAATACAACTGAGAAGTATTTGAGCCCAAATTGGAACTCAGGTCTTCTTGATTCCAAGTCCAACACTATCCACTGCACCACCTATCTGCCATTGGATGAAATATTGAGGGACCTGGATCTTGACTTGTTGTCCAAGGCTCAACCAGCTAGAACCACATTGTTTCCTCACCAGGACTTCAACAGCCCCTCCCAGAGAGCCCCTTACTGTGTTACCAGGACTAGTGATTTGCATCGCTGAGAGGAATGGAACACAAACACTGATGAAAGCCCAGCTTCTCTAAGGCTGGAAAGAAGATGTCTCACCTCCAAACAAGAGACAGGGCAAGTCTTATTACCTTTATTTTGCAGCAGAGAAAACTGAGGCTTAGCACCCTAAAGAACACAGTGGGTAAAGAGAACATTTCCCAAGAGTTCGGTTTGTTCTTTTTCCTAGAAATTTCTGCGATCTCTTTTGGACCCTTAAGACTTCATTTATCTAGCTCTTTGTCTGGCTACAATCATGTCAATTCAACAAATATTTCTTCATTGCCTGATAGGTTAGACCTGGAGACACCAAGGAAAACATGACCTGCAGCTAAGTCTCAAGCAGCTAACAAAACACTGAAGGAGACAAGACATGAACTACAGATGATTACGACAGAAGGGAGAGTTTGCTCAGTTCCCCAGAGAGTTATCCACAAAGGGGATGGAGAGATGAGAGGAGAGCTAGGGCACTTCCAACTGGTCAAGACAGGGAAGGCTTCCCAGAAGAAAAGGACCAGAAATAGCCAAAAGGATCACCCAGGCAGAGGCTAGGAAATGAGGGATGAATTCCAACTGTGAGGAGTAACTGCGTTCAATGGGAAGGACCCTGAATTTGAAATCCGAGGACCTGAGTTTGAACTATAGCTTTACTTCTTGTAACATAGTGTGTGACATTGAGAAAGTTTCAGAAAAAAAAAATCTTGGCCTTCAAGTTTTCTATCTGCAAATGGCTCTTTTCGGGACCCTCCTGACTTCAGAGTAATTATCAATAGTGACTATTGCTCTTTCCCTCCCAGTTTAATTAACTTATTTTTTTCTTTTGCTCATTCAAGGGGCCATTCCCTGATTCCTTCTTAAAGAGGCCTATTCACTGAATGGCCTTACCTCACTCTAAGCGAGTACTTGAGTAGGCCAAGGTCTCCTATTGCATCTGCAAAATGAAGAATTTGGAACAGCTTGAAGCAAGGCAGATTTAAGGTGAACGTTAGGGAAAAAAATAACTTCCTAGCAGTGTAAAGCAATTTCTGAGTGGAAGGCAGGGCTGGAAAGGGGAGGGGGTTACCACAGGACAGATTTCCTCTAAGATTGGATGAGCCATTATCTGGTAAATTGTAGTGGGACACTTCCCCCCACCCCCAGCATCCTGTGATGAGGATTTCCCAACATCCTTCCAGCTTTAAGTCTTGTAAGAATGAATTGACTCTGAGACTCAGAAGAGGGAACACAGTGTGACTCCTCAGGAGTTGGCAAGTATTGCAGTTTGGGTTTAATAGTAACAGTTCAACTTTGCAAACCAGTCTACAAGGAGGATTTCATTTTATCCTCACTACAGCTCTGAGGGAGGCGCTATTTTCATTCCCCTTTTAAAAATTAGGAAACTGAGGCATTCAGAGTTTGAGTAATTTTCCCATGGTCATACAACTAAAAAGTATTTGAGGTTGAATTTGAACTCAGTCTTCCTGCCTCTAATGCCAGGGACCTCCCTAACCACTCTATCCTCCTCAGTGGAAGACGGGACGTGTGAAGGTCATGGAATAAAACTTAAGGCTCAAAAGAGAGGGCAAAGCCATATTGGAGAGAGCTTTGAAGGTTGTCTTGCATTGAACTTGTCTGGTGCGGGGAATTGTTGAAGATTTTTGAAAGGGCCAGTGGTGATGTTTTCTCGGGAGGACGTGGGCTTATCAGGAAGAGGTGTGTCAGATATGCGGAAGCAGAAATAAATTAGAAGCAAAGACCAGTTGGGGAGGAAGAGGACACATCAGCTCTTCATAAAATCAGGACTTTCAAGCTACCATGAGGCTGGAGGTGAGTTGTGGTGTCAAAGGTCACACTTCTAGTTCACAGACTCTCCAAGCAGGTCACTAGAGAATAATGGAACCCTATTCCCTCTGCCATACATTATACCTGGAGAAGCAACTCTCAACTTAGGACCAGAAGATGCAAGTAGTTTTCCTATTTTCAAATTCAATGTTAAAAGGTTTAAAGTGTTCAAAAAATGTAAAGGTTTCAAGATTTAAAACATGCACAAAGTTGTTTTGAAGTCCCTCATAATATAGTTATTTCCGAAGTAGCAGTTTAAACACATTATCCCTCAAATAAGCAGAATGGTTTTTGTACTTTTTTTTTTTTTACAAGTGAAACAGGGAAATTGCAGAAAAACAAACTAAAGGAATTTATTCTGAAAAGTGATATGCAGGTTTACTCCTAGAGGTTGGTACAGATTCAAGGCAATCTCTCCTCCCTCTTCTATGGACAGTCTTGTGTTGTGGAAAGTTGAAAATGAAGATCTTTTATTATGAATTAATTCCTGATTTCATTCTCTTCCAGAACCTCCTTTCACAAAACTGCCAGAACCTTCTTAAATTCAAGCCAGACTTTTAACAGAGAGAGTGGATGCTTTAGCAAAATAAACCAATGTAAATAAGAACTAGTCAAATCAAGGGATATTAAATGGAGATGGAATGAATCTCAGATGTCATCTCATCCAACTCATCTAACAAGTGAGGGAAGCTTGAGAGCAAGACTGGGTAAGTGATTCTCCCCAAATCACACAGGTAATAAGTGCTAGAGCTATGATTCGATCTCAGGTCCTGTGGTTCCAAATATCCCCCTTCAATTGGGGCTTTATTGTAGAGATTAGTAGTCTAAGATGTAAGCTAACGGAGAATGGATTCTCAAAAGTTCTACACATATGGAAAATACCCACAATCCCAAAGAAGTTAGCTTCTTGGTCCACTTGGGGAGTGGCTCTGGACAAATGGACCATTTTTCTTTGGTCAGTTTTAGCCAGTATCACTGCCCTATACGTACCCTGACTGTAGCTCATTTGGGGTGCATAGCTGCTGTACAGAGAAGAGGGGCAGGGGATGTTCATAGCTATACAGTCAATAAACCTTTATTAAATGCCTTCTAGATGTGCTAAGCATGAGAGATACAAAGAAAGTTAAAGGTCAGGCCTTGCCTGCTACAGAGTAGATCTCAACTGAATTGGGGAAAATCATATATAAAAATAAGCTGAAAAGCATTTGTGGAGAGGCATGATGCAGTCCTGTAGCTGGAAGAGAAATGAGAGATGGCTTCCCAGGTTCCTTTCCTTAAATAGAACATCTCAGAAGAGTTCTTTCACATCAGAAAAACCTTGGTTCAATGTCATCTCCAACACGGATTACCCATGTAACACTGGCCAAGATGGTTGACCTGCCTAAGCCTTGGTATGACAATCTATTAAATCGTATAGTAGTACCCAGCTAGCTGGCCAGGTTTTGAGGCAAGAAGATCAAAGTTCAAATACGGCCCTCAAACACTTCCTAGCAGTATGACCTGGACAAGTCACTTAACCTCTGTTTGCCTCTGTTTTTTCATACTTAAAATGGGGTTAGTAACAGTACCCGTTCCCAGGCCATTCTGAGGAATGGGTGTGATAAAAATTATGAAGCACGTAGCATGGTGCCCGGCACAGAGTGGCCGCTGTCTAAGTAGCTACTTGTAATATAATTACTGTCTTTCTTAGATCAATGTTGTGAGCCTGAAATGATGTAGGTGAACGAAGCATTTTGTAAATCTTCAAGCACCATGTGAATGACAGTGTAAGGCAGGGTAATCATGTCTATGCTGTGTTGGAAGTTTTGCCAAGTGCTTTGTAATTATTTCAATCTTATAACAACAAAAAGTACATGCTATTAGTCACCTCACTCTGCAAATGAAGAAGCTGAGACAGTGAAGTTGAATGTCTTTCCCAGGTTCACAGGTTCTAAGTTTCTGCCACAGCATTTTCAAGCAGGTCTTCCTGATTTCAAGTTCAGTGGTCTAACCATTGTATGATTTAGCTGCAATAGCCTACATGGTTGATGTAGTCAGTCACTACACTTTTACTGAGTGTCTCATGTGTGTCAGGTACTGTGCTGACCCTCAAGGGAAAAAGGAAGGCAAAAAAACCTAACAGATCTAATTCTTGTGTCCTGAAGACTTGAGTTCAATTGATGCCTCTGACCAGGGAGGCACTAGTAAATATCTAACAAGCAGCTCACAAAAATACACAAGACACTTTTAAATTTAATATGCATCATTACCACTTCCTTCTTGACGTTCTTAAGTGAGTCAGTCTAAGCTTGCTCCAGCACAACCTCATTTCTGACTCATAATACTCTGTGACCATGGGTGAGTCAGCTAACTTCTTGATGCCTGCAAATCTCTAAGACTATAAGTTTAAAAGTAGATACATTTCTGCTTTGGTGAAGGGAGATTCCATGCCAGGAGTTTTCCATGCCAATGAAAAGGATGGAAGGAAGGAAGAAAAGATTTGGGCTATTTTTAGGGCCAGGCATATTCTTCTACATTTGACTGTTGTGCAGAATATGGACTGTGAGTCAGAGGGTTTGGGTTCATGTCCAAGCTCTGATGTGACCTAGTGCAACTCTCTCCACCAGCCTGTGATTCAGCTCATTCATTAAATGTGGGAGTTGAACTCTCTGTCCTCTGAAGTCCCTTGCATCTCTAGTTTTAAGATCTATGGATGATTCCCTATGGGCCATTCTTCTCATTCAGGTAAACAGTAGGTACTTAACGAATTCTTCACCTTAATTGTATTTTGGTCCATTGAGTATCTCTTATAATGACTGTGGGAAAAAAGGCAATATAACTTTCTCCCTATGACTACATTTTCCTGCCTTGTTTGAGCAAGACAGTATTTTCCTTGTTATGGTCAATGTTACACTTATAAAGGATGAGACACATTGTAAGGACGATACTCAGATCTTCCTTATTTCCCTTGAGGCCCCAAGTTTCAGGTGATACCTCTGGACTCACACTAGGTTTATGCAATGTACTTTGACCTCTTACAATTCTGGCTAAGCCAGTGTTCATTCATTCTTGGCCTTAAGTTGAAACAAATCCCCTAAAGTAAGGAAAAAGCCTACCTTTCCAACTCAGCACTTTCCCCTTTCTCTGTTGAGGAGGAGGTCTAACATGCCTGTACCCAATCAAGTTCCAGCAGTGGGTTGGAGCTGCAGCTGGAATCATTTCTTTATTTCTCTTTGTTTGGTTCTGGTTCTGGGCAGAGCCAATTCATTGACAGGCTGACACATGGTCATTTGCCAGTAAATTACCAGTTTTTGGAAACTGAACTAACTTCAGTTCCTCATGAAGAAAAATGAACTCTAAGTCTAATGTAAATAGCTACCAACCCACTCTTATTTGTGTTCTGGTTGGCTGCCTTAAGTGGTTTACACATTTTTTTTCCTCTACCATGCAGAGATCAATTCAACACCCATCATTTTGAAACATCCAACAGAAACAGAACATTTTGAAGATTGATGTCCAAAATTGATAGTTCATCTGAAGAGACAACACAGATCTCAGAGCTGGAAGTACCCTCAATGACAATCTAGGTCCTTCCTGAGCTGAATAAGGATCTTCACCAAAGTCTTCCTGGCAAGTGATCATTTGCTCTGTTCCTGGAGACCACCAATGAGGGAAGCAGAACCCTTCTTCAGGCAGCCTGGCCCATGTCTGGAGAGCCCTCATTGCTAGAATGGCTTTGCTTACATCTACCTAAAGCTTTTACTTTGCAGCTTCCCCTCTGCCCATGCCCCTGATCCTGCCCTGCAGAGCCAAGCAAAACAAATCTAATCTTTATTTTTCGTTACATCCATTTAGACTAGGAAAACATTTATTACATCCACCTGAAATCCTCTCTAACACCTTGAGTTCTTTGAATTTACCATCATGAGACATGATCTCAAGGATTGGGTTACCACACTAACTGCTTAGAAGCTTAATAGTGTTTTTCCTAAAAGGTCATCCATCACCCCAAGTGCAATGTTGGGCATCTAGGGCAGATTAGAGTAGCCAAGACATCCCAAGTTTGAATTAACTGTCTTGATTACCGTAGACGTCACACTGTTTACCCTGTATTAATTTTACAATCCATTAAAATGCCCAAATATTTTCCAAACTTCGAGTTAGTTGTATTTCCTTCATCTATTTGTGTAGGTGACTGTTAAACTTGACTTTAAAACTTCACAGGTTGCCCTATTGAATTATATCTCAGAGATTTACTCCCATAATTTCCTTTGTCAAGAACTTTTTGTGAGTCCTAAAGTGCACTCACAATGTACCCAGCCCTGAACTAGACTTAACATACCTAGAAAGAGAAAAGAAAGAAGAAAAGATGGGGAGAGAGAAATAAAGTGTTGAAGAAACAGGCAGTTAGATCAGACAGAGAGAGAAAGAGACAGACAGAGACAGATACAAAGAAACAGATGCAGATAGATGGAGAGATAGTAGAATATTTATAATAAAATATTATTTACTGTGTTCCACATACTATGCTGAGTATGGGAAATAAAAATATGAGAAAAACTGGCAGTCTGTCCCATTGAGGAGTTTGTATGATGATAGGGGAACAAAAATAAATACGAAGTAATAGAATGGGACCCGGGAAAGGAAAAGAATGCTTTTTCTTAGTGTTTTTGCTATAGGTCTCCTGAAGCATGATCCTTTTTTTCTGAATGAAGCACACAAGTTTCTTATAGAAGGTCAGAGGTGGAAGGATCTATCCAGATAATCAAATCCAGCCCCCTTCTCTCATTTTACAGCTAATGACACTGAGGTCCAGAGACACGGAGTGATGAGATCACATCACTACAGGCTATGTCTAATGCAGGGACCCAAAAGGCACATATTTTTAGGGTGGTATAAAGTGAGAGCATTCTTTTGGAAAAATTATTTTTACCAACAAATTAGGTCACTATTAAGACTTCAGGTTTCTGGTGCCATGGGAAGCATGCATCGGTAGAAAATCTCCAGAGTGGCTTGACCTAATATTGCATATAAATGAGACAACCTTTCCTCTAAAAGGAAATAAACCTGCTGGTTTTCTCAGCTCTTCTTATCTCTAATTTCTCAGCTTTGACACATCCTCTCCCCCACCTCTGAAAGAGCAGATTGACCCAGAAAGTCTCTCCCCTTGTCCCCACCCAAGCTAGTCTGGGACATCTCTAGGGATGATTATACCTATAAACCCTCACAAAATTAGGAGCTAGAAGCAGACAAATGGCTGAGAGGAGAAGGGCATCAGATTCATTTCCAGGCAATTACTTGAACATCAAATCTAAAGGTCAGGGGGTTGGAATGATGAGGCAGACTGGCTCTGGTTCCCTTTGCACTTGTAGAAGAGAGAGCTTCTTACATTGAGGGCTCTTGTGAGAAAGAGTAATTCTGAAACCATAGCATGGGAGGCAGTATATCACATGGCATGTGGCATCATAGAAAATATAGAAACCAGGAGAGGGAACTGGCAATGTTGGCCCAGTTCCTGGCTGTTCTTGAGGCACTGTGACCTGGTAGGAATGGATCCATTACTCTTAACCTCAGCTTCCCTATTTGCAAAAGATGTCAGATTAGGTCCTTATGTCCCACCTCACTCTTAAATTCCATAATCTCTACTCCAGATGAATTCATTAACTTTCAAATCCCACACTAAGTGGTCCCTGGTTCTGTTATCCTATAAGGGGTGTGAATAAAATTCTGTAATAGTGGCTTGGTTCTTAATAGAGTGGACTGACTAGGCCACTCTCTTCCTCCAAAATTCTCAATGGCTCCCTATTGCCTCAAGAGTAAAATCCAAACTTTTTCTCATTCTGAGTCACTCCCCCCATCTCCCTCCAATTAGGTTGACTGCCTTTCCCCATCTCCCCCTCCTGACTCCCCTGGCTTCCTTCAAGACTCAGATTAAGTCTCACTTTGTGCATTAAGCCTTTCCTTTTTCTCATAAATATGAATGTTAGAGGCATTCTTCTAAGATCCCTTCCAATTGATCTTGTGTATATTTTGTTTGTACAGAGTTGTTTCCATGCTTTTCCTCCCATTAAATCATGAGGTCTTTGAAGGCATTTCTTTGGACTCTCAGTGCTAAGCACCTGATCAGTTGCTTGCTTTGACTCTTACCTACCTAGTCTCAGGTTTTTTCTGACCTCATTATTCTATCTGTCCCCACTGTGAACTCCCACCAGCCATCCTCTGGGACTTGAATGCTCTCTCTCCTCACTCTGCCTTTAAGAAATTTGATCTTTCAAGATGGAATTTGAGTATTGCCTACTCTGTGACTGCCACCAGTTCTTAATGCTCCTTTCTTCCAGAAATTACCTTGCTTTTCACATACCTGGGAATGTGACTGTTCTACTTGACTCTAAGTTCTTGAGGGAGGGGGCTGTTTTGTTTTTGTCTTTGATTCCTAGGTGTGCGTAGGCAACTGAGACCCTCCCTACTTGGGAAGAGGTGAATTTCCCTGGTCCTGAGTTCTGACTTTACTACTGCTAAAGGTCTTTTCTCTGTTACTGACAGAAGTAAGTTTGGCCTTCAAAGGGAATCCAACTCAGAAACAAGGTTGCCCAAAAGGAAACACACACAGACATTGTCTGAAGAGGGAACTTACTCAGGAAAACCAGGTGGCTCCCCAAGTAAGGAGGAGCTAGTATGAGACAGAAATGTGGACACGCTGAATAGCAGAAGGACAAACCACACCACAGAGGGAAAACTAATTTAGAGCAGCAGGCTGGAGCTGTACCTTCATTGGTTTTGATGAAAGGTGGTACCCGTCAGAGGCTAGAGTTTCTTGACTTCCTAAGAACAAAGAGTTCCTTCCACTTTTGCTGTGGCAGGGGACATTGAAGTTAATATTGCAGGTCTGGAAGGCTAGAGAGATCCCTGAGGACCCATCAAAAAGTAACAAGTCATCATGAGTTTGTAAAGGCATCAGTGGTTGAATTAAATCAAACCTGCCATATACTTTGTCAGGTTGAGTATTTAAAAGAGAACTGAGTCTTTAGAGAACTATATGCCAAGTTCTGATGTTTCTAACAGCTGTTCTTCTTGGTCACAAAAGAAATGAAATTTTTATGTTCTTGAGAGTTCTGGTATAATAAGCCAAAGATTATTTATAAGAAGTATACCCTTTTCCAGATTGAAGCCACTTTGCATGAGCCTATCAAATAATCAATAAATCAGTGAGTATTGATTAAATATCTACTATGACACAAACACAATAACTCAAAAGAAGCTTACATTTTAGTAGGAGACACAAATTGCTATATAGATATGAATATGGAATAAATTTAAAGAGAATAAATGCAAATAAAAGTGGAGTAGTTAAGTCTGGGAGAGTCTGAAAGAGAGGGCGGGCACCAGAAATTGGGAAGAATTAGATCATTGTCCTTTCTCAAGAAAGCCTGACCATGGCTTCCCATATTTCTGTTACCCCCAACTCCTACCTTTATGCTAGGGGATTCTCATATATATGGCAATGTTGCCTTAAACAGCTCAAATGCTTAATTCCTTGGTCTACTTAAATCCTAAATCTCAGTCTCACATAGGAATGTTTAACATTGGATTTCACCATTAGCCCAAAGTCTATCAGTCAATAAACATTTATTTAGCCCCTACTATGTGCCAAACACTGTGATGAGCACTGCTATACAGATGAGAAAAAGGAACACAATTCTTTTCCCTCAGTGACCTTGCAGTCTAATGAGGGAGCAAAAATAGGGGCCAGGGCAGAGGGGCAGAGGCTCCTTGGGATCAGGGCAAAATGAAGTCCAGTTCAAGAAACTGGAAAGAGAAGAGTGGGTTAGTCTAGGAGCCTTCCCTAAAAGGGGCCTTTGGAAACAGTTCTTTGCTCCTCAATGTGACTGTACCTTAGAGCTCTGTTTCATGAGACACATTCCCAAGCCCAACATCTAACACAGTCCTTTACATTGTTGGTGCTTAATAAACCTTTTGTTCATTCAAATTGGATCAAAGGTTTTCTACTTGATACAGAGCTTAGTGAAGCAAAGCCAAGGCCTGCCAGGCCAAGAAAGCTTGATGATAGTGAGGATTCTGCAGTAGTGTGACCCCAAATACTTAGATGATCGGGAGACAGGAAATAGAGTCTAGAGTTATGAGAATTAGAATGTCACTGACAAGTAATATGGAGATAGGATTTTTCATTTATGTGAATATTTTGTACAGTGTTAAAGAGAAAGCTGAGTTCTCTGACTTTTAAACGAAACAGAGCTGTTCATAAATTCACATAAATAAATACTGTGGTGTAAAATGCAGAAGGGATACAGAAAAATGGATTATGTGATGGAACAAAAACAATTCTCTAAATTACAATGTGGATCAATTTCAGTATTCAAAGAATTGGGAAGCTCTCTCTCTCTGTCCCTCTCTCCCTTCCTCTCTCTCTCTCTCTGCCTCTGTCTCTCTCTGTGTGTGTCTATGTGTTTGTCTCTCTCTATCTCTCTCTGTGTCTGTCTCTTTCTCTGTCTTTGACTGTCCCTGTGTGTGTCTGTCTCTCTGTTTCTGTTCTCTGTGTCTCTGATTCTGTCTCTCTCTGTCTCCCCCCACTCTATATCTCTCTTTTCCCTTTTCTCCCCCCCCCCCCAAAACAACAACATGATACAGAGGATGAAAAACTAGAAGTCAAAATAATTTCCAAAATCATTTGAAGCCAAACACAATCAGTGATTTCCAGCTTGGCTTCTAGTTCCTATTCAGCAAAGTAGGCACATGGTACTTTCCTTAAGCTAGAAGAAACACTTTTTGAAACTAGGGGGGAAAGATGAAATGTGCCCCAAGGTAATTATTTTAAAGGCAAATTCAGTTGAGGTTGGGAGGGAAGGAAACTCCAGCAGAGAGGGAGACAAAACCCCTCCTCCTAGCTCCTGCCCCCTCTTGTGGCCCAATAACGATGGCCACTATAGAACCATTGGCAAGGGATCAGCCCAGAGGAGGCTGTCACAGAGAAAAAGATGCCATCTGGAATCTTCAAATTTTAATTAAGCATTCTTGCTAAGATCACTAAGCACCAAGTTTAATTATATTGTCTACACTGTTGAAGGACTACAATTTCTTCCATGGATCTGGGGCAAAGCCCAAGTCATAGCCCTCAAGACCTGTGGGGTCTGAGGCAAAACCCTACCAGAAGCTACCTCTGCTTAGATCTTGAAAGTTCCTTCATGCTTCCTCAACATCCAACACCTTCTTTGAACTTTACTTTTCCCTTTTAAAAGTTATAAACATTACAATAATCAAGAAACCCTAAGTATTTCAATATATAAATAAACAGAAAAAAGACGAGGGGTATATATATGATTAGTCAGCTACATTTAAAATACATTAATGTAGTAACAAAATTGTCCTGTTTTGTCCATTTGCAACATCTTTTTAATTGTTTTATATTTTTTTATGCATTTTTTTCTTTTTAAAGTTATTTTGAATCTCAATCACTACACGATCACTTCTCCTTTTTCCCCAAAAGAAGCCTTCCCTTACAATACAGATGCAAAGGTAGTCTAAAAAAATCAACAAGGTCACCATGTCTGAACCTAAAGTGCCTATTCTTCATCCCCAGCCCATGGCCTGTCTCTCAAGAAGCAGGACTCACATTGCATCCCTGCTCTTTAAATGTCTCCACAATTCACCATCACCTAGAGTTCTGAGGTTTTTCAGTGGTAGCCATTTAATATTATGATAATGGTGTAAGTTGACACTAACTGTGTGACCTTGGGCAGGTCACTTAACCTCAGTTGCCTCATCCTGGGTCATCTCCAGTCATCCTGATGAATATCTGGCCACTGGATTCAGATGGCTCTGGAGGAGAAGTGAGGCTGGTGACCTGCATAGCCCTCACTCACTCAAAACAAAGTCAGGTGCAAGTCATGTCATTATTTCTCTGATGGCGTGGTCTTCTTTGGCAACGGTGTAAGTTACACAATAGTGTAAGTTCTCCTCCTTCCACATAGCTTCTAATGATGACTCTCCTGCCAGGGGATCCAAACTGGGAGGGACAGTATGAGGCTGCTGATGGGGAAATAGATTATCCACAAACTTCTGGACCCTAAAGATTACAGTGTCCTACTCAAGTCAAAGTGTGTGTGTGTGCATGCACATATGCATGCATGTATACACATATGTGCATGCATGTATATGTTTATTCCAAAACAAAGTGGAGCCCTTTCTACCAAGGAAGTCCCTTCTCAGGAGATTGATTGGAATACTCTGCTCTCTCCAATTTCTAAATTTAATCCTTTCTCAACTTGCATGATAATTCATATGCAATCCCTGAAACCTGTTCTAGTTTCTTGCCTTTCCAAATGCCTTTTCCCACTTAGTATAAGATATATCTTTGATTGGGAAATCTTAACATTTATTTAAATGGGGATGCAGAGTAAATCAATCTCTGTATCCTTTCAGAGGGGAGATATTGGAAGCAAGGAGATTCCTACAATATTGTAGTCTGACATAGTCTGTATGTGTGTGTGTGTGTGTGTATATAATATATATACATGCACATGCACTGCACACATGTAACATCATGCACACATGCACATGCACACACATATATATTATATATATGTGAATACATTATGACATTCATTTCAAATCGTGGCTTGGTCTTTGGGTGATCTAGGTCTCATTCATGCAGAAAAACAATACTCATCCTCATTGGAACTTTTTCATAGTTTTAAGAGTTACAAGTCCTTTAATGGATATTATCTCACCTGAACATCATAGTAATCTTCTAAGGCAGCTACTGAAGAAAATTTCATGCCCCTTTTAAACATGAGAAAACTGAAGCTTAGACAAAGAGAACAGTTTGTCTGAGGCCACAGACCAAGCCAGACTGGGAATTTCAGCACATGTGGAGACAGACAGGAATAAATGATTCAGTGTATCTACCTCCCTTCTTCTCCAATATGGTGAATAATATTATGTTTAAATGATGAACATTTAACATCCCCCACAATATTTTGTGTTTATTTAAAAAAGAACATTCTCTTTGCTGCTCTAGCAAGTCTAAGATTCATCACTATCCTTTGTTCATAGCTGTTTTCATTGCCATCATCAACCGTTCATCCCTCCCAGCTTAGCACTTATTATACGCTCTCCCTTCTGACAGGTGTCATTTCATGCATGTGAATGTCACCTCTTTGTTCAGATTATAATTAAGGGTGGGGGAGGGCAAAGAATGGCGTTTTTGGTTGTTGTTTGTTTTTTGTTTTTTTGTCTCTACTTCTCACAATGCTAAGCACATCGCAGATTGGACTGTGCCTTTTAAGGTACACAAAAAAGCTTTTCCAAGAACTATGTGAGGTATTAAACGCAAACATTATTGTTTTCATTTTAAAGATAGAGAAACAAGGGCTAATTAAGGTGAATCAGCTTGTCTTCAAACATTGAATATGTGCAAGAACCAAGATTCAAACCCAGTACCCTTCCCACTAGGAATCTAGTGTTCAGAATCCTTGAGGCTGGAACCTTCTCTCTGGTAATTATGTTCAATTTTTTCCTGATATATTTTCCTTGTACAGAGATGTTTGCATATTGTCTCCTTTGTGAAGCTGTGACTTTCTTGAGAATATGGATTGTCTCTTGACTTTTTCATAACCCCAATGCTTAGAACAGGATCTGGCACATAGTAGGTGCTCGCTGACTCTGAGTGACTAAAGATCATAGGATTATAGACTTGGAGCTAGAAAGGACCATAGAGTTCATCTAATCTGCCCCCTCCCTTTGCCAGCATTTTACATATGTTGAGGCTGAATCCCAGAGAAGGAACATGACCACAGAATAGAGGCAAAGATTAAGCAACAGAAGTGAACTCAAAGGGTTTTCATGGAACGGTCCATATGTCCATATACATATGGACATATGGACACACATGCATGTATATATACACATACATGTATGAATACACACAGTCACATCTGCATATACACACATGTGTGCACATACATGCATACATATATATATATATATATATATACATACATATATACACTGAGGACTGAGTTTCAAGTTCTAGGTGGAGCCAACATCCCGAGTCCGCTTGGATCCCCAGTCATGCCTCATGCTTTGAGTCACAGATTCATCAGAGTTTTGACGTCAGAATCTGATGACCAGCCTTATTGGAGGTGTGAATCAAACCTCTTAAGAAGAGTACGTTATTGTACTGCTTAACTGCTCACAAAATGACTCAAACTGTACATGGATTCCTTGGTCCAATTGCATCTTGTGCCTGGAATTAAATATTAAAAAGTCAGAAAAGCATATGCTGAATGGTTTATTATGCTTAAGTTTTTGTTTGTTCTTGAGTATTCTCTATTTGCTTATAGACTTTATGCTGAGTAAAATCCTCTCTAAGCAGAACCCAAACATGTGACTGCTTTGTGACAAGGTCATTAAACCAGTATTCACTGAAAAGCCACATATTCAAATGGAGGAGGGAATGTTTCATCAATAGATATGGGCTTCAGATACAATTCTGATTGGATAGATTCACAAAATACTCACCCCAGAGAGATGATTAGCACTAAGGGATAGAATGTGGTAACTCTGAGAAATGTAGAAGGCTTTTCTGGTCATTTCTCTGCACTCCATCCATCCATCCATCCATCCACCCGTGCATCCATCCATCCATCCTCTCCTCTTCCCAGAATCTGGAATTGGCCTTTGAGAACCTAGTTTCTGAGAGATGAGCTTTGGTCTTTTCTTATCTGGAACCAGAATTCCACATGACATTGCTTTTTCCAAACCAAGGTGCCAAGCATGTATTCCCCAGCTGCCCAGTTTCTCATTCTTCTTTATGCATTAAATAAATGGAAATTCCTGAAACAGACACTTTCTTGATTATTTGTATTCTTTTTTGGCTACTTGCACAGTGCTTGGCACCTAGTGGGCATTTGAGAAATGAATTCACTTTTGCCTCGCTGGAACATGCTTAAACTACAAGGGCAGTTTGGGACAAGGTCAGGATAGTGGTCATCAGTTCTGCCTGGTGATAAAAAATACAGGAGGAAACTGAGGCCCAGAGAAACTAGCTGCCTTTCCTGAGGTTTCAGGAAGAGCGAGGATGTGAATACATGTTTTATGATTCCATATCAAGAGTTATGTCTTCACAAGGGTAAAGAATGATTTTTAAAATGGCAAATAATTGCAAGAATTCCTGATAAAACTTTCATCAAAATTCATAAAATGAAGGGGTTTCCTTCCTTTGCTATTTCTAAGCCCTATGAAAATTCTTCCCCTCCCCCAATCCTTTGGTGAAATCACTGTTGATAAACAGTGACATTTAGTGCTTTCTAATCCTCTTAAAGCAATTTTCTCGGCTCCGGTAAGAATTCTGGGGAAGCCAGGTATCAGCTGCTCCTTCCAAAGTCATCTCAGAGGGAAATTGGCAAGCATCTTTTCTGTAATTAATTATCATTAATTGTGATTAATATCATTTACATTGCCCAGTTCTTGTGCATTATTTACCCTAAAGTTTCTCAAAAGTGACA
This sequence comes from Potorous gilbertii, assembly GCA_028658325.1. Taxonomy (NCBI): domain Eukaryota; kingdom Metazoa; phylum Chordata; class Mammalia; order Diprotodontia; family Potoroidae; genus Potorous; species Potorous gilbertii. The sequence continues at coordinate 551,780,408 of CM053771.1, read as the reverse complement.
TCTGTTTCTGGCCTGCTGCATGGAGGGAGGAAGGGGAGGTGAGTGACTCAAGATAGAAGGTTCCCAAATTCCTGATTTGGGGTCTTTGGATTGCTGGATATCCAAGATGGCAAGCTGACTCTCTGTTGAACTCTAATCTCACCTATCCAACTGTCATTCAGATATCTCAAACTGGGTGTCCAGTGGACATCTTAATCTCAGTATGTCCAAAGTGTGACTCATTATCTTTCCCCCTAAACTTTCCCTCCCTCCTATGTTCCCTACTGAAGAAGGCAACATCATCCTCACAGTGCCTCAGACTCAGAGCCTAGGAGCCTTCCTAGGCTCCTTACTCTCTTTCACCCCAGCTCCAACATGCAAGACAGCACCAAAGTTTGTTGATTTTATCTTTATAACATCTACTGGATATTTTCCCTTCCCTCCTCCGACTATACTAAGACTCAAGCACAGGCCCTCAATACCTCACACTTAGACCATTGCAATAGCTGCTGGGAGTCCACTTACCTTGAGACTCTCCCCATTCCAATCCATTCTCCATTCAGTCAATGATGTGATTTTTCCTAAAATTCAGGTCAAATCATGTCACTACCTTACTCAATAAACTTCAGTGGCTCCCTATTGCCACTACAAGCAAATACAAAATGCTCTATTTGGTATTCAAAACTCTATAACCCAGAACCCTCCCACCTTTCCAGTCTTCTTACCCCTTATTCCTTGACATGAACTTTTCAGTCTGGTGACACTGGCCTCCTAGCTGTCTCATGAACATTTTATTCACCTTTCATTTTATTCGCATTCATGATCTGGGTATTTTATTTTCTCTGGCTTTCCCCTGCACCTATAATGTTCTGAGTACTGATATTTCTGGCTTCCTTTAGTCTTAACTAAAGTTTTTTCTTCTACTGGAAGCCTTCTCCAATCCCTCTTAATTCCAGTGCCTTCCCTCTGGGAATTATTTCCTATTTATCTTATATAGAGATTGCTTTCTATACATTTGTTTGGATGTTGTCTCTCCATTAGATTATGAGTTCTTTGAGGGTAGAAACTGTTTTCTTTCATTTTATTTTTCCAGTTCTTGCCACAGTGCTAGCACATGACATGCACTTAATAAATGTTTAGTGTTTGATTAATTGATTGACTGACTGTAATGAAGCCATGTTTCAGAACTATGACTATAGAAGCCCAGTGATCTTTCATGGATTTCTTCTGAAGGAATCTGAGTGACTGACATCAAATTACTTAAATTTCCTTTTTAAAATTTACTTTCCTTCATTCAGAGTCACTCTACCATTGGATTTAATGCCGTTTCTGCTACAATCAGAAGGAACTGATCAGGCCTGTCTAGTACTTCCCTTTCCCACCCATTCTTTCACCACTTGAATGGAGTCAGGTTGAGTAAGTCCAGACCTTGCTCTGTAACAATGACGTGACCCAGGGCAAGTTGCTTAACTTCTCTGGGCCCCACATTCCTCATCATTAAATAAGAGTCTTGGGTTAAAAGAATGTGGAGCTCCTAACTAGTTCTAACTGACAGATCTCATGATTGTGCTTGACCCCAATGGACTACTATGCAGTTTTCAGAAGCTGCAAATGATTTCCACTCTTGCCTTCCCTTCCAGCAGACTGGAAAAACAGTCCAGTTTAGTTCTTTAAAAACAACTCAACAGACGGTGGTTGGATGTTTTGTTCTTCCTCGTAGTAAGAAAATACTTTTCACCAAGAAAGTAACCTTCTATGGTCTCATTTTTCTCATTTTTGGTCATTTTTCCAGCAATTACTTGGCTGCTGAGCTCCTTCTTAAGTGAAAGATGCTCTGCCCCAAATTTCAGGGGCTTTGTGCAGCTGCTTTCAGAGATATCTCCAGGGACCTGTAAGTTTTCAGCTCCTCCAAAATGGTATGATCAAAGGAGAGGTGTTTACTCCCTGCTGGCCTGTGCTCTGGTCCATGAGCAATCACAAGCACTTTTTTCTGCCCTGAATCTATGAGTAGGATTTCCTCTCCACAGCCACCACCAACTTCATCATGCCAGTGATCCTTCTCACCCCAGGACAGACACCCAGGATTGACACCCAGATCAGCCACTTAATTCCCCTATGAATGATAGGCTGAGAGTTCCAGAAGGAGTGGGCCTCCCTGGGGTTGGTACTGGGGACAGACCACACTCCATCTGACCCAGGTGAAAGAGCTTTCCCACTGATCCTTGAAATCTTCTTTGGTATTTGTGGGTTCAGAAGTGTGGAAACTGTGACACAGTGATTCAGTGCCCTGAGACCTGTTCCGGTCCTGTCTGTGCCAGTGATAGACCCTTCCTGTCAGTCTTCCAGGCTATCTTGGGCTGAAAATCTGTTTCGCTCTGTCATTTTGTGGCCTCTGCTGCTCTAGAATTTGTTTAGTCATTTTTTACAGATATTTTGAGTGGTTTGGGTGAAGAACTCAGGCAGTTGTCTGCTTGTACTCCACCATCTTGGCTCAGTTCCCCTAGGAAAGCTTTTAAGGAGGAGACACTTGAGCTGTGGATGCAAGGAATGAAGAAATTTGAGGTAAGCAGAGGGAGGGAGAGGTGGTTTACTTCAGGTATTTAGTGAGCAAAGGCCTGGAGGTGAATATAACATGTTGAGGTAGATAATGTCCTTGTTTTTGTCTCTGTACCCCAGACCTGGAATTATGCCTGAAACAAAGTTGTTTCTTCAACATTTTAGTACTTGAATCTGGGATTTCATGGATGTAGGTGTTCCCTCCACACATGCAGCCTTTCCTTATGCCCTCATGCCTTGTGATGCTTGCCAGTGTCCCCCCAGTGATCATCCACAGAGGTCTTCCTCCAAGTCTTATACATTTGTTGAGGGCTGGGGCCAACTCAGGCTACCCTTCTGGTGTCTGACTCTTGCTACCTGACTGATCACTTCTTTTTCTCAGTAGGTGCTTCCTGGATGAATTTGTTTCCTTCACTTCTTGGACTTCCATTATCCCTTGAAGTAGGAGGCAGTCTATTGTGCCCCCCTCTTCTGCTCTTGAGTCACCTAAAACTCTAACATGTGGGGAGATTGTGGTATGAAAATATGTATAACCATAGAATATTGGCAGGATAACATTTGTATTCTCTGGAATCACAGTTTTTGAAAGTTAGAAAGTACTTCCCAACATGTATTTGATGCTGGGGTGCAGAGATCCTTGAAAGAAATAGGAAATTCCTCCACACAAGCCAGCCCTTTCTTCTTGTTTTATTCTGGGCCCAGTTCAATGTCCTCCTACAGCACATAGCTTGTCATAAAACAGATTTATCATTCCAATGCAGTTCATTTTCTGGAGAGTAGAAATTTTTCATCCAATTAATTTTCCATGAATATAGTTATGCTAAATTATTTTTAATATAATATTTTTTTCTGCAATTATATGGTAAGACATTTAAAAACTATTTTTAAAGCTTTGAGTTCAAAATTCTCTCCCTCTCTTCTTTTTTCATCTCCCCCTTCCTTGAGATGGTAAGCAATCTGATATAGTTTACATATGTGCAAGCACATAAAACATTTTGTTAGGCTAAATTTTTGAAGTGGTTGGCAGGATATCATTCATAAATAAATTCATCTGTATGGAGTAGGAACAACAGAGAGATGGCCATGACTTTGACCCATGGTGAAATTTATGGGGGCCATAGGCCCAGCTCCCACCACCAAAACAATGGCTAAATGGTCTGCTCTCCCATTCAGCACCCAGCTCTTCCTCTCCATTACTCAGAAACTCTAGCAGGAATTTCTCCTGATATGTATAGGTAATGGGAAGCTTCTCATTGGAAGCTTCCACCTAAAGGCTGGATGGCCTGTCCGGAGATGGTTCAGTGACCACTCCTGAGGTGGGTCAGAGAAAGAATTGATATTTAAGTATGAGTTGGACGGGATGGCTTCTGAGGTACTTTCCAACTCAGCAATGCTACAACTGTGTGATAAAATCCATTTTGTGTTACTCATTCAGGTTGAGGTTCCTCATACAGGTACCACACATCTCAACAAGTTAAATCACTGTAAAGTTCTTCACATAGCTAGCTCCAAGGTCAATTGCCCTCCCGGCAACTCTATGTTACCCCAAGTTCAGTAGCTGCCCCATAGTTTTCTTTTACCAACCAACCTCCTTAGCACAGAACCTCTGTCTCCAATGTATACCAATCATGCAAAGGAGTGGTCATGGCTTAGGGGCCCACCACTGTTGTGTTTTCCCCAGGTGGTAGAATCCCTAGTTTGTTTTGTGCATGTGGATGAAGTCATTATGTGCACAAAAGTTTTCTTTTTTCCATTTGGACCATAAGAAGGATATCCTCCAGATGATGAATAAAATGATGAACACTAGTAAAAAATACACACACACCTGTGTGTGTATATATATATACACATATGTGTGCAGACATAGATACATGTATGTATTTGTATATAGTCATGTATGCATTTATGTGAGTTGTATATGTATGTGTGTTTCATATGTCACTTGAATTTCATAATTAGAGGATTATTAGACAGGACTATTTCTTGCATTTATCAAACTGCATTGTATGATTCCTACATGAGAGACTTCTTCTTGGAAACAAACCACCAGGGCAGTATTGTAAGTTTAAAAAGAAATCAACAAACTATAAATATGGTAGAATCTTATATTTTTTGAAGCTTACAGAAAATCATGTGAAAAAATAGGCTCTACTTTAGAGAATCATTTATGGGGGCTCGATTATTTTCATCGCACATCTTAATCAAATGTATAGAATCACAAAACTATAGAATTTGGGAGTTGGAAGGGAAATTGACAGTCATCTGAGAGTTCACCTCACTCAAAGAAATCCCAGCTGTCATAAACTGGAAAGTGGTCATCCAGTCTCTCTCTGAAGATCTCCAGTGATAGGAAAACTATCTGTAGGGACAGTTCATTCCACTTTTGGGAAGCTCTGACAGAGGGTCAGCTTTTCCTGATCGGGAGTCTTCGTTTGCTTTTTCGCTCTTCCTGCCCACTGTTCCTCATTCTACCCTGTGGAACCTATAAAATCAAATCTAATCCCTGCCTCCTATGACAACCTTTAAAATATTAAAGTGAGATACCATACCACCACACCTCCCTTGACTACTCCAATAGTCTTCTCTTCACCAGGTTAAACAGGCATAGATCCTTCCATAGTTTAACTTTCATAATACAGTGACTCAATGACGTTTCCCATCCTAGTTACTCTACTGTATAGTTTCTATTCTCATAGGTGGCATGAGTAGGGCCTGGATTAAGGTAGATCTGAGTTCAAATCTGATCTCAGATACTCACTCGCTGTGTGACCCTGTGCACATCCCTTAGCACTGTGCCACTTCAGTTTTCTCATATGTAAAATGAGGTGGAGAAGTAAATGACAAACATGCCAGTATCTTTGCCAAGGAAACCTCAAATGGGAACATGAAGAGTCAGACATGACTGAAATGACCGCACATCAACAAAGTTTACAAATGCCTTTCCTAAACTACATCTCCAGAAGTCAATCCTTCAGATATAGTATTCCTTGGGCAGAGGAGAGGGGCTTATCTATACTTCTTTTTATGTTATATCATATTATTTTTTAATTTGTTTAGGTAAACCTTTCCCAATTATGTATTTTTTTCTTTTTAGCTTGGCATAGTAGATAGACAGTCTACCTCAGCACCAGAAAGTCTTTTGCTTTTTAAATCTTATTTAATATTTTATTTTCCCAGTCACACGTGAAAACAATGTTAGCATTATTTTTTTTTAATTTTGAGTTCTAAATTCTCCTCTTCTCTACATTGAGAAAGTAAATTATTTGATATAGGTTATACATGTGTAGTCATGCAAAACACATTTCCATGTAAGTCATTCTGTGAAAGAAAATGGAGACCAAAAATAGCAGTAAAAATAATGTAAAGAAAAAGTATCTTTGATGTGCGTTGACGCTTTCCCAGTACTTTCTCTGCAGATGGTCAGCTCCTTTCATCACAAGTCCTTCAAAACTGTCTTGGATCACTGTATTGCTGACCATAACTAAGTAAATAATGGATCTTCATACACTATTACTATTACTGGATCTATACTTCTTAATGCCCTCCAAGATTGGGATTGACATGGCACACTTCAGACTATTGTGTGGTTTGGAGTCAATTAAAATCCTGAGATCTTTTGTTGAGACAAACTGATATCTAACCATACCTCCCTCTATCCTCTGTTTCTGAAGCTGATATTTTTTGTACCAAAGTGCAAGACTTCTTTTACAGATCAGGAACTATTGCTAGCCAGGGAGATCTCAGTGGGAATTTGCCTCTCTGTAAGTCCTGCCCAAAACTTCTACTTCTGCTATTTGGGAAACAGATCAAATCTGATCTTTTTACACGATAGCATTCCTTCAACTAATGGAGTCAAACTCTCATGTCTTCTAACTCATCATCTTTGAAGCAGGAGTGAATGTCAGCTAGGAACAAGGTTTGCTATAACACGACAAAAGGAAGCTGAGATGGTGGGCACAGCCAGGTGGTGGATGAGCCAGAGTGCTGGGCTTAGACTTGAGAAACATGAATTTCAATCCTGGACCAGACACTTCCCTATGTGTGATCCTGAGCAAGTCAGCGGACTTCTCTCAGTCTTAGTCTCCTCGTCCCCCAAATAGGAAGAATGACATTTCCAAGTACAGGGCTGTAGTCAGGGTCAAATTGAATAAACCACGTACAGCACTTTGCAAATCTTGAAGTGCTATAGACCTGTCAACTACTCTGAGCGGGGAGACACTGTTCTAACTGTAAAGTAGGTAGAATAGAAAAGTTGCCTAAGCACATCTGGGAGAGTGCTAGATTCTCCACACATCACAAATGTCCACAGTTCTACCTGTGTGCATAGGGCTGTTAACAATAGAATCAAAGGATACCCCCTGCATACATCTGGAAATAACCTCAGAGATCGCCCATTTCAATTCTTCATTTTGCATGTGAGGAAACTGAGGCTAAAGAGGCACAACAGCTTTTATTGTTTCCTCCTCCAAATGCTTGGTTCTACTTCTAGACCCCCACTGCTCTCATTGTCCGTCATTTTTGGTTATAATTTCTATTAGTGGACCGGTACTTTTGGCAAGTCAACATACAGGAAAACGTTGAGCTAGAGGATCTGAGTGAGGTATTCCAGGGCTTGTAAAAGCAACAGCTTAACTCTACTAAATGATGTCACAAAGTAAGGAAAACATTTTGGAATTATGCAAAAACAGTGAATAAAGTGTTCATATCCTTTGAATGAGACTTCATTACTAGACTTATGCCCCATGAAAAGCATTGATAAGGAAAAAGAAGTTTCCATGATAGCTAAGAATTGGAAACAAAAGTGGATGTCCATTGATTGGAGAATAGTTAAACCGATTGTGGTATGTGAGTGTAGTGTAATATTACTGTGCTGTAAGAAATGGTGTGTGATGAATACAGAGAAGCCTAGAAATTTCTATGTGAACTAATGCAGACTGAAGTAAGTAGAACCAAGAAAATGATGGGCACCATAACTACAACCGTGGGAATGAAAATAGCCACACACCAAAACAATCAAAAGTCAAAGTAGTCAAATTCTAAAGAGCAAGCAGAACTGGAGCGAAGGAAGATGAGAAGACTCCCCTCCAATCTATCAATCTATCTCTTTGTGGAGGTGGGAGGCTCCCAAGTATTACACATTGCCCATATCTCTTTACTTTTTTCAGTGGCAATCAGTTTACTGACTTTTCTCCTTCCTAAAAATACTGCTTGTCATATAAGATAGATCTTGGGTAAAGGGAGAAGGAGGAACATTTGGAATATTATAGTGATGTAAGGAACAAAAAAATAGCAATTAAAAGTTAATTTTAACTTTGCGATACAGGTTGAACCTTTTCCTTTTATTTCACATAAACCAGTAGAATTGTATACAGTTCTCTGAAGTTCTGTAGAATTTGACCTAAGAACTAAGTCTCTTCTTATGCTCCACATGGTAGGGTGCTGATTCTAGTAAACCCTGAGCTCAAGGGAAGAACTGAGTAGGTTGGCACAGGCAGCCTGGAATCACTCTGCTCTCTCTGTGCCATCTTCTGTACCATACAGGACAGAGAAAATGAAATATCCCATCATGGCATGAACTTCCAGCTTCTAGTGGGAGTTATACCTTCTGAAACCTACTCCATCACCACTGCAACTATCTAGATTCACTTTTCCAATATCCTTTTTCTGTTCGTTAAATATTCCTCAAATTTCTATACACACTTATTCTCACTAGTCAGAGGTAAGTTATTGGAGGATGCAGGGATGAATGATAGCCCTTAGTATCTTACATTGACCAAATAAAGGGCACACTGGTTTTATCTAGCCAGCTTTCAAAAATCATCTTGGGGTCTGGAGTTGATCAATAAGAATTGTATTTGTGGGGAACAAGGATGCATTATAACCTGGCATTAATATAAATATCATATAGATAGGTAGATAATAGATGAATCAATAGATAGATAGATTGCGTTTAGTTATTTATAGAGGTATCTATCTGTGCAGAAACCTATACCTATATTTACAAGCAGTTTTATATAATAGATCATGGAATAGACTTGAAATCAGAAAGACCTGGGTTGAGTTCTTCCCTGTAATGCTTAGTTCCCTTTTACACTTACATGCTGTCCATGTGTGAACATGGAAAACTGCTGAATGTCCCAGGCAACTCTCAAAGAATAAAGATAACAGACAAATTTGTAACTGAATTGGTGGAAGACATTTCCATAGCAGGAAATTTATAATATAGGTAAAGTCACTGATCCAGTTCTCAGCACACACACACACACACACACACACACACACACACACACACACTCATACACACACTCATACACTGACATACACAGACACATGCTCACATACACACACAAAAATCAGATTTTTATCTTAATAATGAATGGATTAGGCTAGAATCCAAAAGGGTGATGAAACATAAAATTAATCTTAGAAATAAAATCATGATTGACACTATAAAGTTAATGAACCAGATTAAATGAAATCCTTTCTCAAGGTAAAGGGCTTAGTCTGAATACTTGAATGAATTCTGTGAGACATTAAGGACACAGAGGTATCATGCTCACATTTGGCACCAGAGAACAATGATGTTTGCAATCACAGAAGGGTCCATTGAAAGGAATTGTCCTTCCATTCTTCCCAAGATTTATTCTGAGGGGTGTCCCAGGTGAACAGGGAGAGCCTCGAGCACAGACTGAGAAGATCCACATACATTACCAACAGTGAGCTGCGCAGTCAAACAAGAATATTCCATCTTCATCTACTTTAAGAGAAACAGAAGGTTTAGGTCTGAGCATGGGTCAGTCAAACTGTTCTCTGACCTGGAGCTTTTTGTTCAATTTTAGCCTTAACATCTCATGAATGAATCAGTTAAATTGGAAAGAATCCACAGGTGGGGGGCCAGTTTGGCAATGGTCTTCATAGTTACACAATTTAATTTTGATAACAATAACTCCCACAATAACTGGCATTTTTCCAGTGCCGTGTTTCCCACTTAAATGGTGCAAGAGAATTGGGCTAAAATGTATTTAATGACTTCTCAAGCAGTAAATAATTGCCCAATGATGTTACAAATGTAACAAATGTTCCTCTGTGACTATATAAGCATGTGCCTGTTTGGAGCATCGCAGGTCTGTTTTTGCAGGTATTTGAAAAGGTCATAAACATGTGTATAATGAATTACGGTACATTTGTGTTATAAGTATTTTAACCTTGGAATGGTTCTAAGTGCAATATCTTCTTGCAGATTCTTAACCTGTTATCAGTTTTCTCCAAACTTCCAGCAGGTTTTGATGTTTGAGTATAAACCAGCACCCAACAGCTGGTCAGGAGCATGAACCAGCCCTCATCTTTTTTCATTTTTCCTCCTGCTCCTTGTATCAGAGTTTCTCCTTCATCCCCCTGTAATGGATTGTGCCTCATCAGTTGTGCAGTCATTCAATCAAGAGATGATGAACATTTGGGTTCTTGGACTACAAACATCAGTGTTTGAAAGTCACGATCCCTGCTTATGAGCAATACAAGCCATCTGGAAACCATTAGAGACCGTAACAAATATTCTGCAGAAACAAGTCTTGTATTCCATTTCATTTTCTCTCCTTACTCATTCATTGCAGTATTAAGACTGTTTTCTGATTTGACATTATGTTCTACCTCTGTTACTTAATTTCTCTCTGGCAGATTTTCAGATGAACTGGTTTCTAAAAATGGTTACTCATTCAGTAATTTTCTTTTTTCTGAGAGTGTGGCCTGTGATAGAAAAGAACGAAGTTACATCCCATAGAGATCTTCCCTAACATGGATGATTTAATACAGCACTTATCATTAGCCAGTAGAAAAGTAAATACCTTATACCATAACTAGCTATTCATTTTCATTGATTGGTTAGACATCTATTTTTTTTAATGAATTTCTATCTTTCAACCAAGGATTTTGTAAATTTATCCTGTTGTTTTCTGTCCATATTTGCATGAGCAAGCATGTTCATTTGATTTTGATCTTAAATAAAGGTAAGTAAATAGACTTAATGAGGAACCAGAATTATAATGTGTGAACCAATAATACTGAACCAAATATTAAGAACTCTCGCCAAAATAAAAAGAATCCAATGAAATTTCTAAATCACTAGGTTATATTAAACATTGTCTAAATTGTTACTTATACCATTAAATATATAATTTAATTTCAACAAAGTTTATAACAAGATAATTTTAATATGAGATCTTGTTCGGTTATTCCTTCTAATCTTTACAGAATATCTCAAAAATATTTGTAACTCTTTTGTAATTAGGGTTTTATAATTTTATATGTAGAGTTTTTATAATCAGATATAGGATGGCATTTTATAATTATAATTCACCGAGTCCAATCAGTGAAACAACATCCCCTTTAACGCAGATCTGACAGGTGGTTATCTGGTCTTTGCTTCATGACCTTGACAGAGTTGGAGGCAACACTCAAACTCTTAGGGTGATCCACTCCACTTGGAGGAAGGTAAGGGAGTCTATATCACTCAAGAGAGATTCCCTTGACCCCTCAGGCATACCCCTAGACCTCTGAAAGGGAAACTTAGCATTTCACTCTATGAGAGTCAGTGCAAAGTCTAGTCACATACTGGCTTTGTGGTTCCCAACTTTTTTTTCCCCCAAATCCCTTTAAGCAGCAACAATGAGAATGTGTTGTGAATCCCTAGGGTAATTTAATATGTGACTCATAATCTTGTTCTAGATTTATTCATTGCTTCCAATAACTACAACGAATTTTTTTCCCAAAATTCTTCAAATTAAAATTTTCATTATATAGTTATAATTATAAAATGCCATTCTCCATCTAATAATAAAAACTTCTATAACATTATAAAGTTCTAATTATGAAAGAATTACAAATATTTTCTATGAAATATTTTGTAAAGATTACAAGGAATAATCCAGCAAGTCCTCATGTGACCACTGTTATTTATAAAGATTCATACCAATAGTTTGAACTATTTTATAATTAGGTTTTCATAATTTTATCTTTAGTTTTTCATAATTACAAGTAAAATATTTTTAAAAATTTTTCAATTATATAATATATATTTTCATTTGGTACATTTTTTCTTATTTAATTTTACTTTATTACATTTGATGGAACATTCAAGCTTCACCACATCTTACCTAAGCTATTACTTCTAATAGATCTCTCTGTCCCAGACCCTCCCTTTCCCAGACCTTGTACCCAGCTCCCTCACTGACATCTCTAAAGTACAGGACTGACTATGTCACTCCCCTTCTCAAGTCCCCAATGGCTCCCTATTGCCTCCTGCATCTGGTTTCCAATGGTGGCAGGATTTGGCTCCAGCCTTTCTTTCTTGGCTTATTACATATCACTCCTTTTTCCTTGCTCTATGCTCCAGCCAATCTGCTCTATTTGCTTTGCTTGCACGTGACAGTTCATCTCCCATCTCCATGCTTGAGCCCAGGCTTTTCCCTGTGCCAAGTGCACCCCATTCCTCACCTTGTAGACTCTGTAGCTTATATCAGTTTCACTACTAGTGCCACCTCAACCTTGAAATCTTCTTCTTTTTTTTTTTCTTTTTTTAAATAAATTTATTTAACTTTTTACATTCATTTTCACAAGATTTTGGGTTCCAAAATTTTCTCCCCATTAGTCCCCTCCCCCCTCCCCAGTACACTGGACATTCTGATTACCCATATCACCAATCTGCC
>CM053771.1:551707639-551767672 GCA_028658325.1 Potorous gilbertii | reverse complement strand
TTTTCAGGGCTCTCTGCAACGCAAATCTCCTTCCCTGTGTTGCTGCGCGGCTTCCACTGCTCCAGAATTTGTCAGGAGTTCTTTTTACAGGGAATCCATGGGCTGTGGGTTCGGACCTAGCATAGGTGAGTCTTTCTACTCCGCCATCTTGGCTCCCAATCAACCTTGAAATCTTCTGAAAGACCCTATAGCAGTTGTCCCCAGATGTGAACTGGCCAGTCCCCCAATTACTTTATATTTACTTTGTGAGAATTTTGTGTTTGAAAGATGACCTCACAGTCAGGAAGACATAGATTCAAGACTTTTGGCTTGCGAATGTGATGATTGCCTTCCCAAATTCCTTTCCCTTGTTAGTGGCCCAAGCAGTTCTCAAAGCTGAAGGCTCTCAAACTAGGTGTGGCAATATTTGTGGTTTCTGCTGCTGCTGTTCCACATCTGGATAATTGTATTTCAGTATGCTTGACTTCCTCTGTAGTTGTACAATGTTTTTTTCTGGAAATGGGTACACGGACACCAGCAGTCTTCCAAGGTAGGTCTAGAGCCTCAGACCTAGCATGATAAATTCGTCAATAGCTGCCTCTCAGCATCAGCAGAGGGAGAATCTTGAAGGGGTGTTTCCCACAGCAGAGAATGAGTGAAAGGGTGAATAATACCCATCATTTTCGAGGATACTAAGGTTTACAGGGTGTTTACGAGTGTTAACTCATTTGATCCTTAAGACTACCTTGTGAGGTCCCTGCTATTACTCTCCCCATCTTACATATGAGCAAACTAAGGTACCGAGAGGATCTAAATGACCTGCCTAGAGTCACCCAGCAAGGAATCTTCTGAAATAGCATTTGAATACCAATTTTCCTGGCTCCAAGTCCTGAGATCATTAAAAGAAGGAATAAAAATAAAGAATTTCTGCTTTCAGAGTCAGTGGCCTGTCAGGTTCCTTGGGGTTAATTCCTCATCACTGAGGAAACTGAGACACAGGATGATGGTACCCTAGAAAGACCTGGTTCACAGGGCTGTCTCTGTTAATTTTGAAGGTGTTGGCTATTGGGAGCCTTGAAGAGCTTGTTATATACAGGTCAGTGTTGAGGGCAGGCTCTGTGTGAGCTCTAATCGTGTGGAGTTAGATCTGCACACCAGTGAAATCCCCCAAAGCCAAGGCCTAATTGGGGATTTTCATTTGGAAAGACTCTCTTGAGCTTTCCTTGCATAGTGACAGCCCAGTTATGTGGTGGCCACAGTTCCATTCATTAAAAATATCTACACGTTTCTCTCAAATTTGAGCAAATTATGTGTCTCTAGTTCGAGAGTCCATCGGTTAAGTGTTGACAGCAGCCAAGGAAGGGGACAGAGGCCTCTGAGCATTTCTGCGAAGGCAGCCAGAGGCCAGACAAGCCCTGTTTCCCTGTCCAGGTCCTCCCCTCCTCTGAACAAGAAGCATGGGGGTGGCTCTGGCCTTCTACAGTTCAGTTTGTTTGCTTGAGCAATCTTTAGCAAGTGTGTCATAAAGGGATGAGGATTTTACTCATGATTTCAAGAAGGAAAAACGTATTGGAGAATGCTTCTTTTTCTCTGTCAGCCTGAGCTCAGATGTTAGGAAAATAGGAAGGGGATCTGGTTTGAAATGCCTCCATTCCATTGAGGGGATGACAAATGATGATGATGATGATGACGACAAAGACAGCCATACTGATGGTTCATCGGTTCCTACGCCTGCTACTTCCCTGTTATGAAAGGAATCTTTCATCCACTGAGGTAGATTGGAAGGATGGCTTACTGACCCACACTAATTCCTCCAGGGTGGAGAGTGTTTCAAAAGTAATGGTTAATTTTTGTATAGTATTGCAAGGTTGGCAAAGCACTACATACATATATGTGTATGTATATATTTACATACTCATATGGACATATATAATTTCATTTGATTCTCACTCTATATGTTTAGACATGTGTGCGTGCATATGTGTATATGTGTGTGTGCGCATGTACTTTCCACATTCTATTGTAAATTCCCCCACATTTTGAGGATTTTCCTTTAGATCCCTTGACATAAGATGGGCACCAGTTGAGGACCATGACCATCCAGGTCCCTAGTTCTTATTCCGAGACCAATCCAATTGACTTCCAAGTGATTCATCTTTTAGAAAAATATCTAATAGGTTAGATGAACCCTTTCTAATACACGTACTAGTGCAAGCACTGAGATAAGTCCTGGGAATACAATTACAAGCAGAGAGACCTTCACTGCTCTCCAGGAGCTCACTCTCTAAAGAGAAGACACGCTGGCTTTCATAATTTAAGAAGATATAAGTATTTCTGGGCACGGAGACTCTAGCCTGGATGCAATCCATTGTAACCCAGCACGAATTGGTTAAGGCCCTACTAGATTTGTGGCCAAGGACATTGACCCTGCTATAATTAAACATGTAATATATAATCTGATACGTAATAGCTGGAAGGAGAAAGCATTATCAATCACCATTCCTTAGTGAGTCCTAAGCTTGATGGTACTTGGATATCCTGGCATTTTTTATTTCCCTTTTTCTTCCTTTCCCCTCTCAGGATTGTGGGGTGAGGCACCATGGTTGGAGGCCTCAATTCAGAGTTTGCAGTGAGACAGCCTAGATTCGGTCACCTCTTCAGACCCTTGCCATCTGTTGGGTTATAGGCAAAGAATGCATCCCTTTGATGTCTCCATTGCTTTATTATGTCAGTTCTTTGGCCAAAATCCACCCTTGGGCCATTCCAGGGAATGCATTCCACTGCAGGACAGCAATTACAAAGGACCCAAATGCTAACTCTCAGCCAGTAAATTTGGAGCTTTTGAGAGCTAGTATAGCCTCATTAATGGCCAGTAAGGCGCAAAGTCCTGGGTTCAGCTCTGCCCTCAGAGGGCTGGTGATGGTCTCAGTTTTCTCATGGTCCAGAGAAGGCCCTTAGAAGACTGAGCGGAGTCCTGGAAAGTGAATTTATGGGAAAATGTAGACAAATATCACACTGGATGGGCTACAATCTGAATCATTGGAGTGATGCTAGGACCATTGGCATCCCTGAATATGACAGCAGTGATAATTGGCTGCCGTTATGGGGGTCAGCCACCCCTTCAACACTGGATCTCAGCCATGCACTGACTCTGGCTCTGTTTGGGGGTGCTGGTGACCCCTCTCTGGCAGATTGCTCTATCACCATGAGTACAGACAGCATCGTAGCAGAAGTCCTAGAGCAGGAATCATACAGGATTTTCAAGGCTCAGGGAATCACTGTCTTGATACTAAGGTCATTATACAGAGCAGAGAACCAGGTCCCCATTTCTGTCTCAGTCCTCTCTTCTCCCTATGAAGTGACCTCCTCGTAGTCAGTTTGAAAGTCTCTCCCACCATGTTCAGCAAGGTCATTGGTCTCTCTGGCTTTTGTGGTTCATTTCAATTCAAGAAACATTTGATTAATGTATGTAAACTACAGGCAATGCAATGATCCCTCACCTCACAACACTTATAATCCATTGAGGAAAGCAACACATAGATCGGAGAGTAAATGTAATGTGTGGATTTGTACTTATGGGTTTGTTTGGACTTGACCTGTGATTTTATTAAGGGTAGAAAAATGCTATGCAATGAGAAGGGCTCAGCTTTTCTGCACAAAAGGCCTCCTTTGTCTGCCTTCACAGTAGGATTAGGAAAGGTCTGTTTCTGCCAGTCATTCCCTTTTCCTCCATCATGAATCTCCACAGAAATTCAGTGCTCAAGTATTCTTTAACAGAGCATCACATTCTTTGGTTTCTTCCTTCACATTTTTCTAGGGGCAAAGCAGTTCATTCCTATTTTAAGAAGAAATCCAGGTTTCTCAGTGAATGCATGCCTGGGGTCTTAGTGCCTGCTGTCTCTGGTGGCCTGAAGGTAAGTTTCTTCTTAGAGTTGCCTTCCTCCCGTCTTCCCCTGGCCTCTGCCCCAACAACCATTTTCAGTTTATTTCTCTTCATTAATTACTCAGCTGAGTGATGAGTCCCCTAAGGGAGGGTGCATGTGTGGGCCTCTCTTGGAGGTCATTGTGCCCTGAGCCAACTCTGACTGTCTCAGGTGAGACATCAAAGGAACACTTAATCATGGCCTTCATGTGACAACCTCTGAATATGCCGCAGATAAGAGAGGGTTGTCTTTGGAAGCTCCAGCAGCCAGGACTCAGTGCTATTTACAGTGTGTGGTGAACAGCTGTGTGCAGAAGAGGCTGAGTGGGGGCTGGAGCTCATGCATGTGCTTGTGTGCCTGTATGCAAGCATATACATGAAGTATACCTGCATTTTATGTGTATCTGTGGCTGCACTGGAGGGCTATGAACATGCATGTGTTTGTACACAAACCAAGATCCTCTCACTCTAAAGTCAATGCTCCTTCCATTTGCTATTACTAAACATCTAGATTAATCAGAACATCTTATTTTCTGACATAATATATATGGATATGTGTGCATATGTGTGTATATGTATATATGTATATGTAGTCATCTCTGCACATGCCAGTGTATGAGTCTCTCTATTGGCTGCTGCTGCAGGGTTGCTCCCGAATGGAGAAGAGAGAAGGAAGAAGGGCATGATGACCAGAAGCTCCTGAGAGCATGGTCTCTTTGGAAGCATATGAGGATGTCAGGAATCTTGCTTCCAGAGAGGTGAGTAATGGAAGGACTGACCCAGAGACCTGGCACATCCACAGCAATATGCTGGCTCCAGGTCATGGTCATGGCCCCAGGAGTATGTTTGCCTCAGATATTAGATCTGATTAGATATGGCAGGGACTCCTTTCCCTCCTAGACCTTCAGCCCTTGTTCCTGATCCCTTCTCCACTCCAGCCGCAGCCTTAAAACTGACATACACAAAGAGATCAGGAAACAGAGTTCTTCCTATGACTGAAAAGAAAGTCTTGCAAGTGTTTTAGATATTTGGCTGTTGGACCCTACCAGGTGATTAAGACTCATCAAGAATTGTCAGGGGTGTGTGTTTGTGTATGGGGGATTCTGAGAGAGGCAGAGGGAAATAACGTCTTGTTCCCAATTTTGTTGGTGACAATGAATCAGAGCATTAGCCCTGATTTGGGAACCTGTGTGTATAAGTCTCACCTCCATTGCTTAATACTTAAATAAACCTAGGCCTCAGTTTCCTCATCTATAAAATCAGTGTCAGATGATATTAAGTCACTTCCAGGGCTGGAATGCTGGTGTGCAATTAAATAGGCTTATTAGATATGCAAGAATGTGCCAATCATTCTACTTGGCATATTCCACATGTGCAGCTCCTACACTGACAATCTTCTGAACTGTTAACATAGCAGAGAATGCACCAGCCCATATCCTTCATCCCAATATGTCCTTTGTCACTGCTGACAAGTGACGAATACTGATCCAGTTCGACTATTGGTCTGACCCACCTTGGAATTACTTCAGCTGTCCTATAGAATGATCAGAATTAAATTCTGGGTTAAGCTCTGAACTCTGTCAAGATCAAGGAACAAAAATTGACCGCCAAATATTATTAATGATCATGAAGGTCTTTTGGATTTTACACAATGATATTTACAGGTCAGGACCATGTAAGAATCAACTCGGATTTCCTGTCTCCTGAGCCAGTCAGAAGTTACCTCGAAGTCAGGCCACTGAGCTCCTAAACAAGCCTGACCAAGTACCTAGAGTCCTAAACTAGATGGCATGACAACCTGGGTTCAAACCCTTCCTCAGACACCTGCTCCATTACTAGGGGCAAGAGACTTCTCTCCTCTGATTCGGTCTTTCCTTATTTGTAAAATGCTGAGGTTTTGAGTGGAAGATCTTTGAAGTCCCTTCGGGCTTAAGGTCTATGGTTTACAGATATATATGCAAAAGGTGTTAGGATCTTTAAAATTCTTGCCAGATATTCTTAACCATTAGAAACGTGGATCTCAACAACCACCCCATGCCCCAAGGTGGCCTGGAGCCAGAAGTTGCTAACTTCTGTCTTCCTACATGCTCTAGATGCAGGCATCAGCATTACAGGTTAAGCATTAACCCAACCAATTCTTCCTTCTTTACAATTCCTAGATAATATTCATAGGTTTGCACCTGGAATGAAACTTAGGAATTGTCTAGTCCAATTCACTCATTTTAGTCACATGAAAACAATGGTCCAGAGGGTTCCGTTGAGTTCCATACAAGCAATAAGTGGGAGAGCAAATATTGCAACCAAGGTCTTCTCACTCAAAAACCCTTTCCAAACTCTTTCCAGTAACTTTCTGGTAAGGAAAATCTTGATGAATAAGAACCTTCCATTCTCTGACATTCCAGACAACAAAGTAGCTATTATATGTTTTTTCATAGCTTTGCTCCCAAGTCAATCCAGATTGCTATAGAATGAATTGAATTGAATTGGGTTGAATAATGAATTGACCATCTGAAGCTGGATGGAAGCCTGAGTCTGTGTCAAGGTGATTATATCACACATCCTAACCACACCCCAGTAGAGAAAGGGCAGAATCAAGCCAGCTTGTCCTTTTCCAGTACTGGTAATGAAGCCTTACCGGAGGTCCTAAGACTTCCCAGAACACTCCTAGTTCTCATATTTCTCCAAAAGGACAAATGACAGGATTTGCCTACAGCATCCACCAGCCAAGTTGGCATGCCACAGTTTGGGCAAGCAGGATCATATCTACTTAGTGAATGTGTACTTTACAAAGCAACCAAGCACAAACTAAGATCCATCAGACATCAACTTGTGTCTACAAGATGGAGAGACTAAAGATTTGTTCACTGGCAAAGGCAAGACACCCAAAGGGCAGCCTTTGGCCCCTTCCCTATTCGTCTCCGTCCTAACCACCCTCCATTGTTGAAGAAAATATTTAGCTTTTACCTGGAAGGGAACAATGTGCCAGAAGTCTTTTCATGACAATAAATCAAGGAAGCTCGTTTGTCCACATTTCTTCTTTTCTTTTGCCTCTTGAAACAAATCTACCATAGAGAAGGTTACGCCATGCTGGGGATTGAGTAAAATGAATGTAAACGTCCCATGTCACCCACTTACCTGTGGCCCTATGCCAACTCTGGGCCTAAAAGAAGAAAATTGGCGCATGTGTGAGTGTGTGTGCGTGTGTGTCTTAGAGGGTGTGTGGTACGAGTTCTTTAACTTTATAATTGCAGCTGTTTAAACATTTATCATTTCATGTTTCAAAATCAGGAATGCCCTGAGCACAAAGAAGTTGTGGAGGCTTCCAAACCAGCTTGACATTGTTCTGGGCTAAAGAAAAAAAAAGAAAGAAAGAAAAGTGAGAGAGAAAAAATGCATGCGGTTTTTGTATTGTCAAGTAGTTTCACATGTTCACTCTGCTCTCTGGAGCTTTGCCCTCCCTCTGTGGTTGCTAACCTGGGGTCTCAGTGCATCCACATCAGTTGATCAGTCCAATCTTTGCTTTCCCATAAATTCCCATGGGGGGCACCATGGTGTGTGTGGGGTCCCAATGAATACCCAAGAATCCTTTCTCAAGGCCAGAAGTTCTTCATCATTTGTTGTCTCAGACTCAAAAGAGTCCCAAAGAGGAAATCTAGTGAGCCCAAAGACCCCTTCTCAGAATCATGTATTTAAATGGATAAAATAAAATCCATAGGACTACAAAAGAAACCAAGTCTTTGGAAATAGAGTTTTCAAGATAAAAACATAAACCAAACCAAATCAAGCTCACAGACCCCTGGTCAAAATCCCTGCCCCTTTTGTCCCAGCATTTAATGGTGTGTGTGTGTATGTGTGTGTGTGTGGTGTGTGGGGGGGGAGGGTGCCTTGGGGCACATAACCTGTCTGTCCACTAGATATCCCCTGCCTTTCACTTTATGACCTTTTTATCTGCTGACATTTCTGGTTTTTTTTCTTTTTCCTTTCCTAGAGTCACTGTTGACCCAGCTTCTCCTGATGAGCTGTTTTATTTCAGTACTATGAACAGTGCCTTGAACATAGCAAATGTTTGTTGATTAAATGAGTTAGGTCTTCAATGCTTGGCTCATAGTAGGTGCATAATGAAGACTTAGGGATTGGTTTGTTGGTTTCAGGAACATGTTTCAGGTTCTTAAAGGGACTGTTCAATTTCCCAGAGGCAACGTAACCCATGCTTCTCCTCCTTGCTCTGCATATGGCTTGTTCTATCAGATTCAACATGCAGAGAATTCCAGGGGCCTCAGCAGTCATGCTGATTTCTCTCTCTCCCACTTGTACCCCATGGCCAGGCCGTTGCTTGTTCAGAGAACCCAGGATATTTGAGGCAGCCAATTGCACTTGTGGCTGGGTCTCATTGTTACGAAGTTTTCCTGGCATCAAGCCTAAATCTGCCTGTTGGAAAGCGACCTCTTCTGCACCTGTTTTGACCCTCTGGGGTGAGGCAGAGAAAGACTAATCCCTCTTCCATTTGACAGCCTTGTAGATACTTGGAGACAGTTACTAGGACTCTCCTCTTTCACAGACCCCCAAACTCTAGGTTCTTGGGCAGATCCATTTAGAGAACAGATGTGAACTCCTCAGAGGAGGAAGTGGGATAGCAGAAAGAGGACTCACTGATTTGGAGTTATGGGACCTGAGTTCAAATCCCTTCTTTGCATCATAGTATTTGTGTGACAGTGTGAAAGTCAGTTGAGCTCTCTGTCTCAGTTTCCTTATTTGTAAAATGAAGGACTTGGAGGAGATGATTCCTCTGCTTCTGGCTTTCTGATCACATGATCATCCAGGTTCCCTTCCTCAGAATGTTTCCCTGTTTCTCAGAGGCTTCCTAAACTGCAACACCTAATTCACACACGTGTGGGCATGGGGGATTGGTTAGGTCTGATCAGGGCAGGTTATATCACCTTATTTCACAATGGCAGAGCTCTCACAATTAAGCCTTCATTTGCTGAGGATAGAACCTGAAGCAGAGTGGATAGAATGCTGGGCTTAGAGTGAATCAGAATTACATTGGAGTCCTGCCTCCAAATTGTATTCTCTGTGTGACCTTGGGCAAATCGCTTACCCTCTTTGAGCCAAGGATAGTAATCCTTGGACTGAGAGGCAGTGTGGCCTAGTGTGTAGAGAAATAGACATTCAGCAAGACCTGGGATCCATTACTGCCTCTGACACACACTGGCTTGATAACTCAGGCCTAGTCACAGCTTCTGAGCAAACCGGCCATGAGAGAGAAGAAGCCTGTCTGCATTGGGAGAGGAAGGTTTTCATAGAGAGCTATGCTGTATATGAAAATAGAGGTCTAGTAAAAGCAGAAATCCTGAAGCACCTGCCCTAGAGTATAGCTCTGAGGCTCCAGGCAGATGAGATTTGGAAAGTCGTTTAGATCAAGAATAAATATATACAGTGCTTTGTGATTAAAGTTTCAAGTATTATAGCAGCATTGGCTTATTTTTTTTTTTTTTGCAAATGAAGGTTTATGATCATTAAAACATATCAAACATATGACTATACAGTATTTTTAACTGATAGTCCAACAGATCATAGGTCTTGTTAATAAAACATGGCAGAGACAAGGCCCAGCTTCTGACCTTGAACTCCTACTGGTTCCATGACCAGGCCCTATGGACAAACACTGGTAAGTCACTAGGATCTCAAGGATGGGGTATTGGCAGGAACCACTGGTAGAAAGCTGAGCACCTGGTGCAATAATCATTAGCATTCATTCCTGGACACCTCCTATAAAGAACTCATAGCTCGTGGCAGTGTAAATGAAGCCAGGACTATCCAGGTCCTCTCTGGAGCAGGATCTCAGAGTGCGGAGTTACCTGGAATGCCCTTCCAGGGGAGGCCCGTGATCTTTCTCATTTAATCTTTCATCCCCAAGACTCTGGAGTGGATGTTCTATGACAAGGAACCATATTTGCAGAGCCACTTGGACTTCATTTTCAACAACATCTAGGGTGACATCTGACTATGGACATGGGGCTTGGCAAAGGGCAACCTGAGACCTCTTACTGCTGTCCAAATTGTGGCTGTTTACTCTATACACAATCAAGCCAGGCCCTGATGCTTGACAATCGGTTGCCCAATTTGGTTTTCCAAAGCTGAACCCTGGTGTGGTTGGCTTTCTTATTTGCTTGTTTCTTAATCCATTTGGGGAAGAGCCATTTGGCTCCAATCACCTGGTGCTGACTTTCATCTTCCTGGATCAGGGTGATGTTTCTATGTAGCCTTGATTGAATATCAGTTTCAGGAATGAAATTCTTGTGGCTTAGAAGGGTCATGTTCCTCAGAATGTGTTATAAGTTGGAACTACTCAAAGGCAGCCATGGCTTTGTCCCCACAAAACATTTTAACACTCAGCCACCCAGACTCTAGCTCAATGCTTTTTCAGGGGAATCAGCAGGTGATATTGTTAGATATTGCATTTAGTGACCTTTGCCCCTTGCCTACACCTCAGTTGCCAAAGGAATTTTTAGAGTACTCACCACAAGCCCTCAAAAGACTGAACTACCAGTGGACATGGTAGGAGAAAAGTTTAATTCGTATACGGGCAGGAGCAACCCAAGAAGAGGGTCTCAGGCTCACTGTGAATCAGAAATACACTATTGCATAATCTCAGCATTGGAAGAGACTTCAAGGGCCACCTAGCACCCCCACCCATACACCTCAGACAGGATTCTCCTACAACATGCCTGACATGTATGTCCAACCATCGCTTGAAGTCTGTCTGTTAGGATAAAGTCACAGAAATATTAATATGAATTCCCCATTTATTAATCAATAGCCCTCAAACTATAATATGAAGTAAAATAAATGTCCACTCAAGAAGTCCACATAATTCCAGCGTCTCTCCAGCTGAGATTACCCTGATGGAAAATAAAAGCACATTATTATCATAAATACATGTTCATCTGACCCTCTTGCTTGATAACTGAGATTAAGACAGCTCTCATTCACAGCAATACTTCCTCTTACTGACCCCTACTAGAGCACTAGCCCTGGAATTAAAAGGACCTGAGTTCAAATGTGACCTCAGATACCTGACTTTTACTAGCTGTGTAACAATGAACAAGTCACTTAACCCTAATTTCCTTGGGATAAAAAAAAGTGTGTATCATTCAAAATTGACTGATTGGGCTAAAATGTGTGCTTTGAGTGAGATGATGCACAAGGAAGGAACCCTGCTGCTGTGTTTCAGGTAGGTAATTCCAGAAAAAATAGAGGAAGCAGGATTTTGGTGTTGGTAGAATGTAGTCTGTTATGGAATATGATTGAAGAAATGTTGATGGGAGGGAGGAATCTGACTCTCTTAAGCTAAGTTTAGGAAGAGCTAGTGAGGTGGATAGAAATGAAGCCCTGAACCAAAGAGAAGGGGTCATGGCAACATCACAAAGGTGATGACCAGAAGGTGAAGCTTAAAATAGGAGAAGCAGGGCTGATGGAGATCATAGAAGTTCAGTTGGAAAAGTGTCCAACCATTCTTGAGAAACAGCTTCCTTTTCCATACCTCCAGCAAATGATCACCCAACGTTTCTTGAAGCTGCTCAACAAGGAGGAACTCCACTTCTGGAGACGGTCCATTCCACTTTTGGACAGCTCTAATTGTTAGGAGTCTTCAGTAAGTCAAGTCTCAATTTGCAGGTTGACATTCCTCTCACTGAATGAATGAAGAAATGGATGAATGAATGAATACTAGTAATAACGAACCTTTGTGAAGCCCTACTATGTGCCAGGCAAGGATATAAACACAAGCCAACAAGACAATCCCTCCTGTGCAGGAGCTTACATTCTACTGGAAGAAGAAAGTAGAGAAGGGAAATGGAGTACGAAAGGTTGGCACACTTCATTTGTGACTGGGAAATGACTGAGGGCAGTGATTCTAGGCATGAGTAGGCAAAGGCTCAGCTAGGACTGGGCATTCACGTTTTGGTGGGAGGTGAAGGGTGAGAAGGCCAGGGTACAGGGGGAAGGGCTGCCCAAGGAGCAGCAGCAGGAGCCATTGCTCTTTTGGGGTTAAGCAGAACACTCATCCTTCTTCTCTATGGCAGCTCCTCATTTCTGTAACACAGAACATCTCAGTTCCTGTTCTCATGCAACAAGGACTTGTCGTCAACTTTGATAGTGCCACAGGAAGCAGTCCTTCCCTTTAACAACTGGGACTTGGGAATGCTGAGGAAAACAGCCAGCCAGTGAGTCTAGTCTTTCACCAAGTTTCTTTACCCCATGGTACCAGTGGGCAAGGCCAAAGATGAGTTACAAACTCACAGCCTGCTACCATCCTGGCTGCCTTCTTCTGGTTTTCTCCAATGAATCTTTCTTGAATTAGGGCCCCCAGAATACAATATAACATGCAGGGTGTGGTCCAACCACTGCAGAATACAGCCAGATTGCCTCACTCAGTATTCCTGTAACTCAGGTCTCTCTTTTTGGGGCCCAAGCACAGATTAGTTTTTGTTTCTTTTAAGAATATCCCATCATGCTGCTGCCTTAATGTGAGACATTAGTATTGATGTGAAGTCACATATTACATTCCATTTCATTCCATTTAAATCCGCTCTTCCTGTTCCATTCAGATCCGTTTAGGTTAGTTCAGATGGCAGCCCCAGCCCCACTCCAGACAGTCTATCCACAGTTTGTAGAGCATTCAAACCTTCATAGAACTTGAATGACATCTCTGGGAACTGATCCTGTGGTGTCTGTGGGATCAGGAAAATTCTACACACCCTAACTTGGCCACAGTCTTTCATTCAAATCAATCTTCCTGGGACGGCAGCCTCCCTGGATGGCAAGCCCTGCAGAGGGCACTGGACAGATGAAACATACATATGCAAATTTAGGAGTATGATTTAATCCCACATTGTGCAGCAGCAGAGAGAGTTTACCCTTTATAACTTCTGAGATCACATGTGGATCAATTGAATCAGTCTTAAGCAGGACACAAATGCACACATGAGCAGTCTGAGCAAGTTGCATAAGCTAACTAGAAGCCACTGACTGAAGATGCTCTGACTCACCACTGACAGGGTGTGTGGCCCTGGCCTTTTACTAGGCTCTTTCTCTGCTGAAAAAAAGGGCACATGAGATAATCTCCAAATCTCCACCAGTGCCAAGATTCTATGAGTCCAAGAAAGGTCTGATTTATACAAAAGATATAGTAGGAGGCTTCACAGCAATGCAAGGACATAAGACATTCCCAAAAGACTCAATGCAAAATGCCATCCACATCCAGAGAAGAACCATAAAGTCAGAACACTGAATGAAGTGGACAATTTTCTAGTTTGTTATGTTTTGTTTTGCTTCCTCCCATTTGTTTTAATTCTTCTAAGCAATGTGAATGATTTGAAAATGTGTTTAATAAGGATGTATGTGCAGAACTCATAAAATTGCATGTCACTGTGGGGAGGTAGTGGGGAGAGAAGGGAAGAAAAATTTAATACTTATGGAAGTGATTTTTGAAAACTGAAAACAATAAATTAATTATTAAAATAATTAGAAAAGATTTAGTAGAAGGATGGTTATCTCACAATAAGACCTTTCGTTTGGAAAGGACCTTCTCCGGATTTCTCTGACCATAAGCTTTTTGAATGCACCTAAAATAAAAGATGTTGAAAACTTCAAATTTCTGCACCACTTTCCAGGTGCACATCTACTGCTTACATCAGGATATCCCTGTTTTTATAGATGACCCTCTCCTAGTACTTCACTTGTCACCTTTGCAGTTTTTTTTCAATTAACAAACATTGTTACCTCTCACCCTCCATTGAGAAAGAAAAAAAGAAAAACAGTCCTTTTCCCAGTTGTGCATAGTGAAGCAAAACAAATTCCTACATTGGCCATGACCGAAAGTACATTCCTCATTCTGCATCTTGGCTCCATTAGGTCTATTTCTATTTTGAAAAATCATTTTAATGCATTATTTTGTTTGAACCTCATAACAACCCAGTGAGAGAGGCTGAGCAGAATAGATGAAAAAACTGGTCCTCAGAGAGGCTAAGAATGTTGTCCCATATTACACAGCTATTACAAAGCAAGACCAGCCTACAAGGTAGGCTTTCTATTACCTCATGGTAAAAAACAAACAAACAAACAATAAAAACATTATGCAAGACCCGCCTCAGCTCAGGGGCACAGGGCCATTATTGTTTATCAGCATATGGGGCTTCAATTGAAATCCAGCAGATTCTTGCCCAACATATTAGATTTTTCCCATCCTAACTGGACCTACCTTTACCTTGGAGTTTTCATCTGATCTGCCCAAATTGGATCAGCTTGTCCCCATTGCCAATCCTTCTTGCACTCTTGATTGGCAATGCCCTCCAGTGGCTATTATGGGAGAGAGAACAATCGATGGACAGTGTGATTGAGGGCATTAGCTATGGTGATTTGAGCAATGGAGAAAAGGGAGCTCTGAGAAGTCACAGTCATGCCATTTTAGACAGCATGATCCCCTGAACTCTCAGGCAATGGGGGGACAGTATCTGTGCCTTCTTGTGATCTCATTTAATAGAAAAGGAAAGTCTATTTCAGTAAGGAAGTAAAGACTATGCTAGCATGGATCCTATTTTGAGTTAATGTGTATGCCAGAACAAGACAAGAGGCCATTCCAGGCACTTTGGGGAAGTTCTTGGAAAATCAAGGCAAAAATAGTAGTGTC
Source organism: Potorous gilbertii (assembly GCA_028658325.1). Classification (NCBI taxonomy): domain Eukaryota; kingdom Metazoa; phylum Chordata; class Mammalia; order Diprotodontia; family Potoroidae; genus Potorous; species Potorous gilbertii. Next base: position 551,753,081 of record CM053771.1, on the reverse strand, counting down.
TACATTCCTTTCTCCAAATGTGTTAGCTGGGGAACTCTTTGTTAATTCATGAGGAGAAACAGCTCAATGGAGGATCTGTTTGAAGTTTCCTTAGCTGGTAGATTCCAGGTCAAACATGCTAAGCTTCATCTAAGGAAAAAAGAAGCTGTATGAAAAATCAATACAGCTTGGGGGGGGGGGGGGGGGAAGGTTTAAAAGATAAAAAGTGAAAGTTTTTGAAAAATCAAGAGTGAAATAATCAGGCTCAATTCAATAAAATAGAAAAGAGAGGATTTGTGTTCATAAAAATGAAAAAGAATGTAAAGGAGGAAAAGAAAGGAAACATAGAGAGAAGAAATGAGGCTTTAAAATAGAATAGATGGCTGCTTTAATGTTTGAAAACACACTGCAATATTTCTTCACTAAAGAAAAGATTGGATTGTAACTAAAAATATTCAGAAGATATTCTTTAAGTAGTCTAGAACATTTTTACCTTTAAAAACAACTACTTTGTATTTCTCCCAGCTTGGGAAATGCTGTCAATCTAGAGCTCTAGCTCCAAAGTTTCCATTTCTGGTCTGATCTAATGCCAGTGAAATGATATCCCATCTCAGAGACACTGAGAGTTCCAAAGGTGGAAAGCATTGCAGTGTCAACTGGGGCCAGGTGGCAGCCAGAGCAGAAGATGCTCTGCATACAAATCCTGGAAACAGTCTCTGAGCCTTGGAGATCTCCAATAGCATTCTTGAAAGAATTTGGAACTGCAATGGAAGGGCTATGGAACTGTGGTTTTCCTTTGATCCAATAATACCACTGCTAGGTCTGCATCTCAAAGAGATTTAAAAAAAAAGAAAAGGAATTATGTTTATAGCACCTCTTCTTGTAGTAGCAAAGAACTGGAAATTGAGGGTATACCCATAAAAAGGAGAATGGCTGAACAAGTTGTGTTATATAATTGTAATGGAATATCATTGTGCCATAAAAATAAAGAGCAAAATGGTTTCAGAAAATGGGAAGAATTATATGAACTGATGCAGAGTAAAGTGAGAAGAACCAAAACGACCTTGTCCGTAGTAACAGCAATACGTACGTATGATGATCAAGTGTGAATTATTTAGTTATTCCAAGGAATACAGAGATCTAAGACCTGAAGGACTCATGATGAAAAATTCTATCCACCTTCAGATGGATAGAATTGATGGAGTCTGAATGCAGATCAAAGAAAAATTTTTTAAAAAATCATTTTTCTATGTTCCTTTTTTGTCTGTTTTCTTTCACAAAATGACAAATATAAAAATGTTTTGTATGACTATACATGTATAACCTTTATTAAATTGCTTGCCTTCTCAATGATAGGGGAGGAGAAGGATTATAGGAGAGAATTTGGAACTCACAATTGTAAGAAAAAATCAAAGTTAAATTTGCTTTTACCTGTAATTAGGGAAAGTAAAGTGTTATTTTTAAAGTGCTTAGTACAATGCCTGGCATAAAATAAATACAACGTAAATGTTAGTTATTGTTAGTTAATATTATTACTATGGCGCTAAATCAAAAGCACATAAGAATTCTGGTTAGGTTCCATAATTCACTTGTCCACCAGCAGGCAATCTGAAGTAAAAAATATTCCCTTCCACATTATTTCCTCAAGTTCTCTCTTAGAGAGAAAATAAGGGAATAGGTAGGAATAGGAAAAGAAGGAGAAGAAAATGAGATAAAAAGGCAAATACATAACTGTATAAATGATAGAAAAAGTAGCAGATAAATTGATAATGTCCTTTCATGATCATTTTTTCCCTTCAAAATATGGAGGAAGTAGAAAAGTGAGACTTTTCTCCTGGATCCAATTCTCATCAACAAGAGGCTGCTGAAATAGAAAGAGCAAGGATTTGGGGAGCAAGTGACCTTCATCAAGTTTGGGACCAAGATGAAGAGGAAAGTCCAGTAGAGTACATAATAATGTACCCAAGAGCTGATCTCAGGGGCTTCAGATCCCAAAGAGGGAACATTCAGGTACTTAATGCAGAGAAAAAGTTGGCCAAAGAGAAGTTTTCCAAAGTGAAACTCTGAAGACACACGAAGAAATCCCTTCAATGGGGAGGAATAATGTGGAGTTCCCTAAACAAATTAAAGTGGATATGTAAAAAATGCATTTATAAGCTCAGGTTTTTTAAAAAGACAAATATGTTCATATAACAGGGGTTCGATAAATGATTGAAACCTAGGGGATGGTAGTTCAGAAGGACAAAATAGTTGTATTATCCCTGAACTTGATTTAGTACTACTGAGATCATTAAACTAAAAATTAGACTTTTGTCATAGCCAGAGATTTTTTTAATTCCAATTGATTTTAATATTTTTTGTTCTGATTCCTCTATCTTCCTTCTTCTCCTCCCCCCACATCGAGAAGAGACTAACAAAATCCAGTACAAATGTGTATATTCTTTCAAAACAAATTATTGCATTAACTGTGTGTGTGTGTGTGTGTGTGTGTGTGTGTGTGTGTGTGTATGACAGAGAGAGAACAGAGGAAAAGAAAGAAAGCAAATGAGAAAGAAAGGAAGGAAGGAAGGATGGAAGAAAGAAAGAAAAAGAAAGAAAAAAGAAAGAAGGAAAGGAAGGAAGGAAGGAAGGAAGGAAGGAAAGGAAGGGAAAGGGAAAGGAAGGGAAGGGAAGGAAAGGAAAGGAAAGGAAAGGAAAGGAAAGGAAAGGAAAGGAAAGGAAAGGAAAGGAAAAGAATGTCTCAGTCTCTACTCTAAGTCCATCACGTCTCTCTCTGGAGGTGTGTAGCAGGTTTATCATGAGTCCTTTGGAACTGAGGTCTGTCATTGTGTTGATCAGAGAGCCTAAGTCTTTCAAAATGAATTCTCTTTACAATGTTGTTATTGTGTACATAATTGTTTTTTGGTTTCTGCTCGCTTCACCTTGCATCAGTTTATATTGTTCTTCCCATGTTTTCTGAAAGCATCTTGCTCATCATTTCTTAGAGCACAATCATATTCTATCATCATCCTATACCAAAGCTTGTTTAGCCCTTCCCCAAAGTGTGGACATGCCCTCAATTTCCAATTCCTTTTCACCATAAAAGGAGCTGCTATAAATACATTTGTCCATATAGGCCCTTTTCTCTTTTACTTTGATTTCTTTGGGGGGGTGTAGACCTAGCAGTGGTTGTTTTCATTGTTGTTGCCTTCATTCTTGAGGGGGATCAATGTCATCATGAGGGTGATGTTTTTATTTGCATGTAAATTGGATTTAAGTGATACAGAGTCACATAATGTCCTCCACTTCTCCTCCAGAGTCCTTAGTGTCTAGGAGCAAGACACAATTCAAGATGACTGGGAGTGGCCCAGGATGCAGTGGGTGACCTTGGCCTTTCCCAGTTAAGGTGACTCAGGAATAAGTAAGAAATAAGATAAAAATGACTTAGTTTACCAAGACAAAACTATCACTCTGGAAGTGGAAGACCCTCAAACTTTTTGGCCAGAATAAAAAGCAATTGTTACCTAACTAATTCATCAAAATCTGAACAATGGGCAACAGAGGTTGGAGATCATACTACTGTGGGCCACTGAAGGAAAACCAGAGTGATTTGGGTTTAAAAATGAGGTTTAATAGCTCCATTTGAATCATAGGGGCTTTTTATAAGTCTGTATTTTTCAGAGGTATATTTCAAGAAATCATAAATTAAAATTGTTAAAGACAAAAATTAAATTGCATGTGTGTGTGTTTAAAAAATCTAGCCCCTAAACTCTAAAATATCTTACAAAATATGTGACTAAAAATTATACTCCCATGGACAGAGTGCCCACTTGTAAGGGCATGATTCCCCAAGTGGACAGAAGGACTACACGTGGCTAGAAAAGGAGGGAAAGGAGGAGGAAGAGAAGGGGGAAGAGCTCAAGGAAAAGAAGACATGGCGGCATTCTCCAACTTGAATTGGCAGATTTAGTCCCTACAGGACAGCCTCTAGTACTCACAGATAACATGGTAAAGAGAGTTAATCCAAAATATTCTAAAAACCTGATTCACTCATTCCCAGATAGACACACAGCAGCCATGGGAGGAATAAGCTTAAACTTAGAGTGCAACAGTAGTAAGGCCCCATGCCAAACTCTATGCGAGGAAGGTTTGACTCTCAGCACCTGCTTTGGAAGTCCTTCTCTCTGCAGAGGTGTCATGCAGAACCTTTTCTTCTGGCTTTTTTTCATCCTTAATTCTTGAAGGAAACCAGTAACATACCAAGGGTGATGGCTTTTCTTGAGTGTGAGTTGGATTGAAGTGAGTCAGAGCTGCAACGTCACTCTCTCCTCCAGAGTCAATGGAGTCCATTGGTAAGACCAAAGTCAAGAGGACTCTGTCCGGGGGGCATGGCTAGCTCAAAGTATATGCATAGGAAAATATCTTTGTCAAGCCCAGGAGTTCTTAAAGAACATACACGTAGTCTAGGCAACAGAGACTGAGAGGAAGTGGGGAATTTAAAGAGCCGAGCAGCAGCAGTGAGGAGGCACTGTCGCCAGCCCTCCCCAGGATGGAATGCCCAGAGAAGGAAAGCAGTAAAGTGTGAAAGGAGGCACTAAAATGAGAAAAGGAGAGGAAGTCTGAGCTGTGGGAGCTGACTACGGGCCCCACACAGGCCTCCCCAGGCATCCAACTCAGCATGAAACCAGCAGCTGGACACTCTTCTGTGGAGCTCCTGTGTGAACTCCCTCCTCCAAAGACAGAGGCTCGTGGCCACAATGGCCCTATATTTTCCCTGACTTTACTTCTCTGTTCCTCTCTAGTGAAAGGCATTTTGATATACTCTGCTTACTTCTTCTACCAAAATACTTCATGTATCCTGATTTGGACCTTAGATTGAAAAACCGACCAAAACCCCCTGAAAGAACATTATTGGGGCACAGTTGCTGATAGTGATTGACCACAAAAAAGCTGAACGACTCTGCATCTGCCTTCTTTTCCAACAAGAATTATCTTTGTACTAGACACAATACAATACAAAATGGTTGTCAGGGAGTGGAAATCCAAAGTAATTTAGGAAGTAGATAGGAGACACCTACCTGACCCACCCAGGCATTGTGATAAACTACATCCTCTAAAGCAGAAATAGCTGATGGATATGATTGCTGTGCTAAGAGCATCTTGGAAGAATCTTGGTGAATGGGAGCAGCCCAGCAGAATAAGAAGAGGGCAGATGGGGTCCCACTTTTCAAAAAGGAAAGGGGTGAAATACAGAGTTTGAAAGGATGAGTCAGAGAGCTTAATATCTCTTCCTGGAAAAATCTGAGAAAACATTATTAAGGGATTTGTGCGTGAAGCTCACTCTGTCAGCATGACTTCATCAAGAACGAATCATGCCAGACAAGCCTTATTTCCTGTTTGACAAGGTAACTAGGCTGGTAAACAGGGGGAATCTTGTCCTGGTTTCATAATTAGATTTCACTCAAGCATTTAACATAGTCTCTAGCACTGTGCATACGTATGGTCCAAATGGAGAAAGCTGAAGGGGGAGAGGATCTGATTGTTAGGAGAAGATTTGGAATTGGGAGTGATCATACCTAAATATGAAGGCCTTCAATGGGGTAATAGCCTTTCTGTCACTTACTGGATGGATTATCAGGCAAAGGGCAAGTCCATTACCTTCAACATTGTCCTTTGACTTCAAATTTTCCTTTGGAAAATGGGAATTCCTTATATTGAAATAAGGGGAAAGTCAGTTGCTTAAAACTCCCTAAAAGTATTTCCCAATATTTAATAATTCAACAATAATAGAAGTGGCATTTATACAGTGTTTTAAGATTTGAAAAACACAAACACACATACACACACATATAGATATATATACATACATATACACACACACACACATATATATACATATATATATATATACATATACCTATATAAAATTTCATTGCAGTCGTACAGGGAAGTAGATATGATTTTCCCCATGATTTCGACCTCAGGAGATTTTTAGTCTTTCTGGCCCTCAAATCTCCTCACTGCTACCGGGAGGCTAATTGCACTAGCTTACTTTTCTGAAGGCAGAGGGATGGTCTGGCGGTCCTTTTTGGCTTACAAATTATACAATGCAGGAAATATTTCTTGAGTTCCTAATATGTCTGAAATGCTTTGAATGATACAAAAGGCTCTGCCTAAAGGACCAATATTTTTTCAGACAAAGGAATAGAAATACGTTTGTCTGACTGTTTTGCTTTGCATGGAAGTCTCTCCTCTGTGTTGTGTTTCTGAAATGCCTCCACACTCTCCTCTCTGGTGTTCCCCACTGTCCTTTGTATGTTGGGGGCCTGATGTCCTATGGTTTTCAGGCAGAAAGGCATCATCATGGACAAGTAGCCCCGGTTGTGTCGCTGAACATTACATTTGTTCCTTGGTGACAGCTGGCTCATTCTGAAAGCAGCTGGGAGATGGCCTTCCTGGCTCAGCCCTGAAGCTCTTGGGGCCTGAGAGAGGCAGGGAGGACTGGTGACCAGAGCACAGATTCACCCTTTCAACCTATTACCACAAGATGGCGGGAGAGAAGCCTATTTTCCAAGCTCTCTCTTGCCTGTCTTCTAAAAAAGGACACAGGTGACTTGGACTGTTTGCAACTTTTGCTTTGTCCTCAGTGTTTTGGGTGAGTCACCTTCTAGTTAAATCCTAGATGGCAGAGTGGTAGAGAGGGAGGAGAGCTTAGGGTTAGAAACAGCATGAGAGACCATGTCAGCTCCTTCATTTGAAAGGAAATAGGCCAGCTGAACTCATGGGGTCTGATTCCTGGGGACTTTCAAAGGCACCAACCCTTTTCCTCTCTCCATTTCTCCCTTCAAAATGTCCCTAATATGCAGTGGTTCAATAAAAACAGTGACATTTATAGAGTGCTTTCAAGTTTGCCAAGCACTTGAGATAAATTATATCATTTTATTGTCTCAATCAAGCTGAGAAGTAAGTATTCATTTTGAAGATGAGGAAACAGTCTTAGAGAGGTTAGGTGATTTTCCTGAGTTTGCATCTATCAGTGTATAACCAAAGGAATACTGGATACACCATCCGAGGACATGGGTAGCATCCTCCCTTGGCTGCTCACTACTGGTGTGATGTAGGCCAGTCACTTAACCTTCCAAGGTAGGTCTCAGCTTCCTTATCTATAAAATGCAGTGATTAGACCAGAAAGCTTCTGAGATCTCCTGGGACTCTATGAACAACAGAAACCAAGACAAGGAATGCTAGAAAAGTCAGATGGAAGAATGATCTAACAGAAATGACCTAAAGAATTCCACTGAAGGAGAATACAAGGAAGCCAATTCCAGAGCACAAGCCATTCATGTCCTTTCATCCTGTGCTTCTACATTAAAAACTCTATAGAGGCAGCATACAATATATTAGGAAACTTCCTGTTAGATCTCTTAATATTATGAATAGAGGAAACAAACAGTTATTAAGCACCTCTTGTGTGAGTGTGGGCAGCTAGATGGCCCAATGGGTAAAGTGCTGGGCCTGAATTCAGAAAGACTCAACTTACCCAATTCAAATCAGGTCGCAGACACTTACTAGCTGTAGGACCTTGGAAAAATCACTTAACACTGTTCTCCTCAGATTCCTCATCTGTACAATGAGTGGGAAAAGAAAATCTCTCTGGTGACTTTGCCAAGACAACCCAAATGGACTCACAACACGTTAGATGCTACTGGCACACTGGAGATGAAAAACACTGAATATATGCACTGTGCCAAGTGCTTCACAACATTCTTATTCAATCCTCCCAAAAACCTTGGGAGGTCCTGGTTGTTATTAACCTCATGTACAACTGAAGAAACTGGGCACAGAGTGATTGAGTGACTTGCCAAGGTACACACATCTGGTAAGTGTGTGAGACTAGATTTGAACACACAACAACTTACCCATTTAGTGTCTTAGACTAAAATGAGGCCTGCAACCATACACAAAAGGAAAGAAATCATAGTCAGCCTTATTTGCAGCGCTCTGTAAACCACATTATGATATTATCTTCATGGAGTCTTCATGACTCAAGGCCCAGTGTTCCAACCACTGAGCCCCTCAATTGCCTTTGAGAGTACAATAGCAGCACCCAGATAAGTGAGTCCATTATCTTTCACTCTGGCTATATAATCAACCCTCCTCCTTTTCTTTAATTTTTATAGTTACTTGGAATTCACAATAATGGATGTTATGAATGGAAAATGGCTTTATCTGTTGACCATCCACTATGCATCTCTCCATTGCTCCTTTGAGTGTCCCACGATTTAATTTTTCAGAGAATGTGATTTTTGAGACTATTATTGCTTGTACTGCTGTATCAACATTCTTCTCTTGATCATAACTTTCAGTTAGTTCCATTATTTTTTCTATTTTCTCATCTTGATCTATTCTCAATAGATTGTTTCTCTTATAAAATGTTTCACTTCCTCTTCTACTTTTTCATTATTCACATTTTGGTTAATTATATCTTTATGTCATAATTTTTCTGGCTTCATTTTGCCCACTTCTAATTTTCAAGGTGTCATTTTTTCCTTAAGACTCTGGATTTCCTTTTCTAATTGTTTGACTTTCTTTTTATAATATTCTTGTTTTTCTTGGATTATCATTTTTTCTTTAATTTTTCCTCCATCTATGTCATTTGATTTTTGAAGGCCTTTTAAGATCTTCTATAAATCCTTATTGGGCAGGTGACCATTTGATGTTACTCCTTGGGAGTTTCTTTATTTCAATATCCTCCTCTGGAGATGATCCCAGTCCTCTGTATTAAAGTAATAGTTTTCTGTGATTGGGTGCTTTCTCCTTTGCCTATTCAGTTTTTTTAGTAAATGCTAGTTTTTGTAGCCCTCACATCTGGGAAATGGCGCCTCTTGCCCCAGTTCTTCAGTTCTCCCTTCCCCTTGGAATCAAAGCCAAACCTCCAGCCTCCTCTAAATGCCTGCCACCAGGGGCTTTCTGCCCCACTGCTTCTGCTCTTACTGGGTATATGCTGGATCCTTCTCACCCTGTAGCTCTTCAGAGCACAGATGGGTTTTGGTTCCTTCAGTGTTCCCAGTCTCAAACACCCAACTCTCCTCAATATCCCAGGGGTGAAAGATCCCAAGACTGAGGCAGAGGCAGCCCCTCAAACCACCTCACCCCAGAGCTGGCCACTTGTTGTTAAAGTTGACCCTGGCCTGGAGGTGTTTACTCCTCACAGGAACCAAATCTGCTCCTGGAAGTTTTCTTCCGATTTTCTCAAATGGTCCTCACAAGACCCCTGTTGCACTCCTATTTTTATTTATCTCCTCCCACACTTTGTTCACCCTAAGGTGCTACTTTAACTCTTTTGTGGGAGGAAATCTTGAGAGCTTGGAATTTTCTGACCTACTCCACATCTTCCGAGAATCCTCTACCTCTGTCTGCCCCTCTTGCTCCACAACTGACCCATCTCCATTTCTGCTCAAACATTTCCTGAGTCATGACTTCTATTCAATTTTCAGCACAGAAGTCATCCTTGGTTATAAGAGGTATCCTATTTTTCCCTCCCCATTATCTCCATTTCCCCTCAGATCACTGGTCTTTCTGTGTCTTCTGGCAGAGATATATTATCTGAGTCTCCTTCAAATAGTACTTATCATTCATAAAAGAATGGGGATCAAAAAAAAGGAGATTGTGCATAAAGGAGTACTATGAGGCCAATGAAAGCATTTTGAGTTTCCCAGCAGCCCTTCTGCCTGCCCTCCTCCCCTAGCCAACTGGGACCTGCTTTGTTGTCTATCGACAGGGCCTAGGCAAGATCCTGGAAATGAGGGACCCTAATAATTAAGCTCCCAACCAATTGTATCTTATTTCATAGACACTACAAACTCTTCCATTATTTTATAAAAATCCTTAATCAGTTAGAGGTAGAGGCTGCAGGGGACAGAGTGCTGAGCTTGTGTTTGAATGGGGTTTCAGACACATACACACTCTGTGTATCTGAAGAGGAAGTCACAATCTTCCTTAGTCTGTTTCTTTGTCTGTAATGTGAGTACATGCAAAGTCCTTGGTCTAAAGGGCTCAAGGTCTCCCAGTGCATCCTGGATCATCTCCAGTCATCCTGAGGAATATCTGGTCACTGGATTCAGATGACTCTGGAGGAGAAGTGAGGCTGGTGACCTGCCCTCCCTCACTCCAAACAAAATCAAGTGTAAATCATGTCATTATTTCTCTGATGGCATGGTTGTCTTTGTCAACAAAGGATGAACACAAGAGGTTTGAACTTGGTGAGTTTTCCAAGTTCTGTGATCATTGGCTCTCTTCCCAGAGCCCTTTCCATTTTGTTTTACCAAAGCAGTCATGATAGCTACCACCAGCACCTTGGGAGGAGGAGAGGTAGGTAACTCCTCTAAGGTACATGAATTCCAAGGCTCCAGGAGGGTGGTAGCTTTCTGAGTACTTCCTCATTAGCATTTACCAATGAAAGAAATCATTCCTGGATTTAAAGAGATCCACAAAGCCATGGTCAATATTGATGAGGAAGGATGCTGATGAGGCATCTGGTGATACCTCCTCTCTATAAAAAAGTGCAAAGAGAGTCCAAGGATAAAGACACAGTTGTGGAGCCAGACATTGAAGATTGGGAGCAGTCAGAATTCAAATAGTCGAGATGGGTTGTGAGATTAGGCCAAGATGCTTCATCAAAGTGCACTGGGGGTGAGGCTGATGAAAGACCAGATGCAGCAGATTGAAATGATGTAATAGGGAGGACCAAATTCTGCTGAGTGAAAAATGTGGGTGAAGGACACTCCCCTCCTCAGCACGTGCCTTTCCTACTAGGCTGGTGGGTAAACACTGATGATATATTCGTATATGTGGCCAGAGAGAATCTATCTTGCTTATCCTTGACCCTGGGAAGAAAGACTCAGTCAGAATTCCCTGGGTTTCCTGTAGAGGAAAGGGCTGCAGTCCTTTGCACAGAAGGAAAACGTCTATTTTTCAGTCTGTTCTTTGAGCAGAGAGCCATAGAATCCTTTGGTTCAGTTTCCATTCTTTGTGTTTGGAGTCAGGCACCACTGGACCAGAAAGGCCAATCCAATCTTGCTAAGATCACCAGCCCCTGCCCACTGAGGCACAGGTACTGGGAGGGGCAGCAGGACCAGACACCTTCTCAGGGAAGTGTACGGGGACCTGAGACCATGCCAAGTACTAGCTAGAACATAAATAGCCTGTGAGGCCTTTCTAAGCACTGTGGGTATGTTAGGATCCTTCCAACAACCTTTTGAGATAGAATTGGAGATAATCAACAGAGAGAAGGCCCTGGAATGGAAATTATTCCTGTACATAGTGGGGTTTTAGCTGGGACTTAAAAGAAGTCAGGAAAGTCTGGGGGAAGATAAGAGGAAAGAGAGAATTCTGGGTTTGGGAAAACAGAGAGAATGACTGGGGGCAGAAAGTGGAATCTTATTGGAGGAACAAGCAACAGGGAGGCCAATACCCCTGGGTCTCAAAGGTCATGAGGATGGTGGTGGGAAAAAAGGTATAAGACTAGAATTAAATTCTCCCAGAAAGAATCAGACATTATTCTATTTTGGACAAGCCAGACTGAGAGCCTGGCTGTCCCCATCAGAGAGAACTCTCATCTGACTTGCCCTACTTTGTGGCTCATCTAGAATCCTGGGGACCAGGGTGCCCAATAGCAGAGAGCTATCCTAAGGGGTCAGGGAAAGAGCAGCCTGGGTGCAGGCTAATGGAAAAGTTTGACCGAGGTGGAGGTAATGGGTGGTTATCACATGGACCAGACTCCGACCACTTTCTGTGCCCAAGGATGACATTCCCACGTGACTCTTTATACCTTCCTCCCCACTAAGCAGGGGCTGCTGGCAGGAAGCCCAAGGTCGTGTCAACACTTCCTCTCTGAGTCACCTGGGCCTTATCTCCTGACCTATATCTGCTACCATGCTTGTTCTACTACAATACTTTGGTACCTCAAGCTCAGGCTAGAGCTGCCCTAATTGCAGGAAATTTCATTTAACCTGAGTTCATTAAGTCTTACTATGTGCTAGGCATTGTATTACATACAGGAGGGAGAGAAAGACAAAAATAAAATGATGCCAGCCCTCCAAACCCCATCATGTAAACAAATCAACACAGAGAAAATACAAAATTTGAGGGAGAAGCACAGGCTAAGATTTGATTAGGGAGAAGAGATGTTCCCAGGGCTGAGTGTGGAAGGAGCAGAGGTTTCCAAGAAATATCAGTGAGGAGGGAGAGCACAACAGGTATGGGATGCAGCTGGGTTCACATCAGGGCGATGAAGGGTTTCACTTTCTGCCCATGCCCTCTAAAATTGGCCCAGCTCCAACTGCCTCATGGCCATGAGGCAAAACCTGGAGGATAAAGTTCTCAGGGCATGGATGAAAATCACTTCTGTGTCCTGTACAGTGTCCTGAAAAGATCCCTCGTGGGAATGGGCCTGAGGTGACAGAGGTAACCAGAAGAGCTAAGTCTCCAGACTGAAGGTCAGTTCACTGGTATCCTACCAAGGGCATGTGGCAGCTGATGAATGACCATGCTGACCTTCAAACACTGGCTTCTTTATTCCAAAGCCTGGCCCAGAGCACTGCTCCTGGCAGATCACAAACACAGCTTTAGGGCAGATGTTTTTAGCACTTTTATTTCATTCTTGATGGTATTGGAATAGCGGGACAATGTGGAGACTGGTGGGGATGGGGGAGGAGGAAACTATTTGTGGGGTGAGCAGAAGGCCCAAAAATGGTATTCATCCTGAAATTACCTCCCTTCACAGACCAGGCAGTCAAGAGGACAGGGCTCCCAAGAGAGGTCAGCATCTACACATGCCAAGGTCATTAAGGCATGGCCAGCAGGACCAGAGAATATAACCTTAGAAGGATCTTTAGTGGAAGCCTTGGACTTCTGGTTGTTTGCTTACTTGATGAATTGTAGGCTTGTAAAATAATGTATTAGACCTGGAAAAGACCTTAGAGGCTGTCAAATACAATTCCTTCATTTTAAAGATGGGAAAAGTGAGACCCAAGGAGGTGAAGCTGTGTTTGTGTGTGTGTGTGATAGAGACAGACAGATAGCAAGAGAAAGAGATACAGAGACAGAGACAGAGAGTGGGGAGTAGGATAGAGAGAAACACAGAGAGAGAAAAAGACAGAGAGAGAAAGAGACAGAGAGAGAGAGACAGAGAGAGAGAGACAGAGAGATAAAGATGCCTGTGATATGTAAAGGATATTGGGGTGGGGAAGCAAAGGAATTGGCTAGTGCAAAAAAGTTCAGTCTCAGAAATCTGGTATTCCAGAACAGATCTGTTTCATGATTTGAAAAAGATAAAATGGTGAATTCATTCCTATTTGGTCAAATTCTATGTCAGGGTATAAGATCACAGGAGAAAAAATGAAAGAAATACTTAGTGATTAATAGCCCATGTAAAAAGGACTTTGTGTGCCCATGTAAGTTACTATGGGCGTAGGAATATGCAGAAGGATAGGACATCAAAGTGGCCTGGGAACATGCTCTCATAGTTCTAGAGCTGGAAGGGACTGTCCAGAGCCATCAAACTGAAACATTTCTCTTTACAGATTAGGAAACCGAGGCTGAGAGACAATGGATGGCTTGGCAAGTGACAGGGATAGAAGATAGAAAAACCAAAAAGTAAACCAAGAGCCTATGGCTCAGGCCTGCCTTTTACATCTGAGGAAACCAAGACCCTGAAAAATGAAGTGAAATGTCCAAACCAATCCCCTGTGTGCAGGGACAGTTTTCATTTTTCTTTATATGGGCAGCATATCATACATTGCCTGGCCTCTAACAGGCTTCTCATAATGTTGGTTTGGTTTTTTTTTCTGTTTCTGTTAAAAGTCATACAGATATCACATAGCAGAGCTGGGATTTCAACACAATACTTCTGGCTACAGACCTCATCCTTGTTCTACTGTCTCACAGCCTCCCCTCCAGAAAACACACATATATGCATAAGGATTGGTATGCATGCACATATAAACATGTCTATATTCCTAGGTGACACATGTACATACATGTGGATATATATATACATATGTTATTGTATGAAAATATGAAAATGCATGGAATATTTAAGAAAAAGTGTATGTACAATGCATCCTTACCAATTGTCACAAAGAACATGGTCTTTGTAGTTAAGTCTTAAGTCTCAAGAATAGAAAAATCAGAACACCCTGCACATAGTGAGCACCAAATAATATCTCAAAGCAAAAATAAAAGAAATTGATGCTTTATTAGCAGACAAAAAATAATTGCTTCCTACTGTAGCAATCATTTCTGAATTATTCATTTGTGTGTATTCAGATCACTGACTTGTTTAAAGAAAGCTCAAAATCTATACCAAGTTAAAAGGAAGGAAAAAATGAAAAGATAAGATGGTGCAAAATTAAGGTAGCTCAACCTAGGACGTTGCATGTGAAGAACAAGTTATTCCCAAAATAATTTGGTTTTGTAGCTCCTTATTCTCTTAAGGGAAATTTCACATCTTTGATAGAACAAATGTAGCATAAAAGGAGCTTTGATGCCCCAAAGTAATGGCTCCATGAGTTTCAGTGAAGTTTCTTCTTACTTTGGACGTTTCAGCCTTTTATGTAGCACCCACTTTTAGGGTTCAAACTGTGGCCAATGTCATGTTAATTGATTTATTGCGTAATTGATGTTCATGAAAAAATAGATTTGAAAAAAATCTTTTTTATAGGATTTGGAATTCCTAAGTACAGAAGATTAAAGCCTCTTTAGAAGAATACTATAATGTGCTAAATGTATATCAATTGAAGTCATTTTATTTTAACTTTCCTCTGATTTTTAAAGGGCAGATGTTGTCTCAGTAGTGTATGACCTGTACTGAATTTTGTCCCTATAAAAATTAGAATGAGTATTGCATACTTTGGTGACTTTCTACAGAAAGAAAAAATCCTTCTCTGTTTTCATCCTTCAATGGATAGCTGATCTTCTTCATATAGGCACTTCCCAAAAAGGAGACGATTGCAACCCATCCACACCTTTCAATCTTGTGTACTCCTTGTCAGTTTCCTTCCATAAATTCTCCATCGAAGATCCATGCTATAAACTGGAATCCATCCATAAAGCATCTCTTCAGACCCTGGCAGAAATTCAGTCCTTGGACTTTTTTCATCTACCATACTTCAATCTCCGTGCATTATATGGCCACCTCTATTTCAATCGTACCTTTCCTGGGAGATTTTTAAAAAACATCACCTTTTGATAGGGCACATTTAAAAACATGCTTCAAGCTACCACATGTCTTACCATTGCCTCTTGGCCTCTGAAATTATGGTTGTTCAAAAATTGTGATTTTCCATGATTTCCATCACCATGGCTCAGGCTGCTGTTTATGAGAGCTAAAACCACAACATTGCGTGTCAGGGGCAGCTTGGAATACTTGAGAGATCTAGGGAATCTCTGAAAAGCAATACCAGCTGTTCAGTTGTAAGTTCAGCTTGTTGTCCACCTCGGGTGGTGCTGGACTGGGCATTGGTCTGAAGTTATCGCAAATAGAAATGTCATCTACTTGACTTCTTCCTGTGAATTGTTAGAACTGACAAAGACAATATCACTACCAAAAACCATCTCTGACATTTATATAGCCCTTTATGGTTTGCAAATGACTACATGCCTTCTCTTGTCTTTAGAGTGTTTGCAGATCCATTTAGAAAGTTCTCAAATGTTCTGAGATTTGATTCGATCATCACAATATCGACATATACATGAGCATCTGGAAACCTCCCCTATGGAGAATTCTGCTGTTTGGTGTTGGCACTGGACATCCTTTGTGACCCAAATGACAATCTCTGGCCAGTCAGCGTCTGCTTGTTTTATTCCTTGCTTGTAATTGGCAGAGGCTAGTTTCACAATTTAATTTATTTAATATAAATTTGAAACAAATTTAAAGGAGTTATTTAGTTATATAGCATTGAAAACCATGAATAAATAGTGCATCAGATACAGTAGACTGTTGTTATGCTACTTGGTTATTTCCATACTGAATACCTCCAAGAAATGAAATGTTAGAGCAAAACATCAGCTCAGAGAATCAATTTGGCTGTGGAAGAATTCCTAAAGAGCACATGGGATTTTGGAGGAAATCCCTTGGTGACTCAGAGAAGTGAGTTGCAGGCCCAAGATCAAAGGCTTGCCTGCTGACAACTTGTTTGACATTCTGGAAAGAACTCCAGAAGTGGCTGCGGTCTGCAGGGAAGGGAGCTGGTGAACCAGTCCTCAGTGATACTCGACCCCATCTGTTTCCCTCTCTCTGTCTTTGTCTCTCTGTCTCTGTCTGTCTCTGTCTGTCTCTGTCTCTGTCTCTGTCTCTGTCTCTCTCTCTCTCTTTCTCTCTCTCTCTCTCTCACACACGCACACGCAGAGGAAATAGTAATGTATGTTTCGGTTTCAAAATCCACAATGATTGGATCCATTTTAAACTAGTAATAAAACTACTCTCTCTATTTAGAGCGCGCTATACACCTTTTAAATCTCTGTTTATATTATTTCTCTCATTCAGTTCTCACAATCACTCTCTGATGCAGGTATAATACCATTAATCCCATTTCTCAGTAGAAGAAATTGTTGAGTGACTCCTCCACCCTCCAAGTTAAATTACTTGGTCAGCATCACACAACAAAAAATAGGTATATCTGCAACAGGGAGACTTTATGCCAGTTCCCTTTCGTGGCTTAGGACTGGTAGAAGTTGCTGAGTTATCAGGTTGCATAAAATTTATTGGATCCATAATATAATATCAACAATATGTGTATGTGTGTATACTCAGACACACATATATACATATATGTTTAAATATATGAGTATAAATATACATTAAATATATATTAAATATACATGAGTATAAATATGCATTCATATTATATATAGTTTTATGTATGTGCATATGCATATATACATATGTATACATACTTAGACAAAGTGCTTTCCAGACCTCGATGTGTTATTATTTTTCTGAGCACATGCTCTGAATATATCATATTTGTAACTAGAGGTTGTTGTCCAGCAAGGTCAAGGAAGTCAAAGCAGAAGGGCAGCCAGAGTCCCAACCCCCATTCTCCTTCCCTAATCACCTTAGGAAGTTGCCTAGGAGACCTCCATGAAAGGTGAACTTGGCCATCATGCAGAGAGCAGGGTCCTGAATTCTCTTTTAAAATTCTACTTTTGCTCATTTATATTTAGTGCAAATACCAGATAAATGACTGGCAATATGGGCACCCAGTTAAAGAGCTATTCTCTAACAATGAACTGGAAATGAGGTCTCTCAGCCTTTCTCAAGAGGAAAACCTACTTGTCCCTGCCCTTCTGTGTATCTCAAGACACTGAGCTAGACCTTTGCATACTCATACCAAGGACAAGGTAAGACAAGAAATATCCACATCTGGGTCAATCATGATTATGAAAAGTGAAACTATGTCAGTAAATATCCAATATAGAGAAATGAATGAGCTCAAGCAAAGATACCAATCACCCCAGTAGAAAGATACCAAGAGACGGGGTGAGTGTAAAAGACCCAGTTTCACTGTATGGCATTGCCCAGAACACAGCTATGTTTACCAGACACATACAGAGAGGTGCTGAGAAAGAGTCATCCTTGGGTTCTCTCTATTGGCCCTTCTGCCCTGCCCTACCAAGGGAAACAACCTCTCTCTAGCTGCCCTCAGAACAACAACTATTAAAAACGGACCATTCTGAGGCTCAATTTCTTCCCAGGAGAGCAGTGGTGCCCCCATCAGGCTGCGTTCTCTTCCATGTATCTTGAACATGGTACCCTTTCTGCCCAAGTTGCTGTGCATATAATTCTGATAAGACCTAAAAGATCCAAAAGGCCCAAAGCCAAAGGGCTCTCTTTTACTTCCTAGAGATTAGTCTCATGGAGAATTTTATCAAATGCTGCATATTTCAGTCTTATAAGTTTTACATGTGCTACATATACTCTTACATTAGAATATGTGTTGCAGAGATAATACATATAGGCATTTGTAGAGTCTCACCAAAGCCATAACGTCCACATCCAATCAACATCATGAGGGTGGAAAGTCACTTCATGTTCTAATGTTCTCTCTAGGATACTCTCTAAGGCAAGAGCTAGATAAGAAATTGCCCACCTGCCTTGGCAGAGAGTTTCCTCACTCAGAAGTTCCCTCTAACAGGGAAATCAGACCACTTATGCCCATTCCTTTTGCCACTGGTCAGGTAGATCTGTGGTTTCTGCTCTGGGTATGAAGCCTGCCTCCACCCTTTTAAAGCATTCCTCCCCTAGAAAGTCACTCGCTGTTTTGAGAGGTTGCTAAAGTAACTTGGCCAAAGTCAGAGTGCCAACATGTGTCAGAGGTGGGACCAAAGTGGGTGCCCAGGTTTTCCTGGCTTCAAGAGCAGCTACCTAGCCATCCTATCCTCATATGTCACCACATTTGTAGAACATTTGTTCTTTCCTTGCAAAAATCCCTTGAGAAACAATGAAATGTCATCACCCCACTTTTTAATAACTAAGGAAACTGAATGAAGTGAAGGAACTACTCCATGGTGACCAGATACAGCATCTGAGGACCTGGAGATGGTGCAAGGGCTGCTGACTTCAAGGGATGCTAGAGTCTTTCTCTTTGGACACCTCACTTGAGAAATGTATCCATTGACACCCCACACAACCCACATTCACAATCCACAAGAATTTATTCAGCGTGTACAGTGGCCCTGGAAATGGAAAATTCACCATGAAACACTCCCTGGTGTCAAGAAGCTTGTCTTCTACTGGGGGGAAGATGATTCATGCTTTGTATAAGTAAAATTTAAAATAAAAAAAATAAAAAATGTCAGAGGGAGATACTAATTACTGAGAGGGGACAAAGGAAATGCCGTTGTAGGAGATAAGAGTTCAGCTTTGGCAGAAACTATGTACTCTTTAAAGCAGAAGTGATAAGGAAAGGCATAATTGGCAGGAGGGACAGAGTTACCTATGAGGAACTAGAAAAAGGCCACTTTAGCAATACCCTACGGGCATGGAGAAGGATAATAGTGTAGAAGATGGCAAACACACATTGAAATCATATTGGGAAGGATTTTGAATGCCAAAGAAAGGTGTTTATATATTATCCTAGAGGCAGTAGAGAGCCATTTTAATTTGGCATGCGATAAAGTCAGGTATAGGCCAACTGTGGAGTGCCCAGTCTGGTGTCAGAAAGGCCTGAGTTCAAATCCAGTCTCAAACTCTTAGCAGCTGTGTGACTCTGGGCAAATCATTTAACTCTGTTTGCCTCAGTTTTCTTATCTGGAGAAGGAAATGGCAACCATGCCAGTATCTGTGGCAAGAAAACCCCCAATAAGGTCATTACTCCTCAGACACAGCTGAGATGAATCAACAATCAAAAAGTCAGATAATATGTGGTTTAAGGAAAGCATTTTTCCAGCTACTGGGAGGATGTACTGGAGGGGTAAGCATAGAGACAAGGAGCCCAATTAGGAGGCCCTATCCTTGGGGTGAGATGGGATAAGGGTTGGAAATAGAACATCAGTGCCAAGGGGACAGAGAAAAGGCAGTGCATGCCAGAGATACTAGAGGAAAAACTGTCTAAACAAGGGCACTTGATCCAGATTTGTGCATTCTGCCTGTGTAGTTTTTCAACATCATAAATAGGTTTTTCTCTGGTGACAAACCAGCAACCTCCATGCTGAATGAGAAAAGAGACGAGCTCTAGCAGGATGAACAGGAGATGAGGGGCAGGCATGCTCCCCACTGCCTTCCCAGGGCTCAGCAGCAAACAATCACTTCCAGGGGAACCTCAAGGTTTTTAGGCAGGGGCTGGGGGTAGGGAGGAGTGGTACAGTGAAGGAGGATGAACGGTGGAAGCCCTAGTCAGGGTTGGGTAATTCAGGGGATAGAAGGAGGAGAATCAGAACAGCATCAGCTCAAGGTTCAGAGATGGGCCTCAGGTCAGCTGAGCTAGACACCAGAGAGATGCTTGCAGTGTTGAGGATGCCTCCACCTTTCCTCAAAGGGATTAATTAAAGCAAGAGATAAAAGTTTGCTTGGTAAGGGGAAGGAAGTAGCTGCACAAATAATTAATACTCCTGGTATTTGGAAGGACAGCCCTGACTCAGCTACCTGGCCAGATGCATTTCAGTTTGTCATGTGACTGGAGCCTTTCCAGACTCTCCAATCTACCTCTGGCCTTGTCTCATTCTAGCTCTACCACCTCTGAGCCATCAGAGATCCAGGCACAGGGCTACTCAAGCACACTGGAGTCACATATGACATGGTACTGCTGCCATGTTGTGTTGAGTCAAAAAGCTAACTTAGAGAGAACCCACACTTTCACGGCTGCAGTTATTTTTTGTCCCCTTGTAGACTACTTTTACTGGCCATATGATCCTGGACAAGTCACTTCATCTCTGTGTGCCTTAAACCACTGAAGAGGGAAATGACAAACCACTCCAGTATCCCATGGACAATATGATCCGTGAGGTCATGAAGAGTCAGACACAGCATAACAGCAACAAGCTTGTATGCTCCTTGAGGACCAGGGTCAGCCACTCTCCTCATCTTTTCATTCCTAACAGTGCCTGCAGTGATGTCTTGTACAAAATATATCCCCAGTATGTGTCTGCTGAGAGAATGAATGAATGAGGACATGAAAGAACGGACAAGTGAATGACCTTAATGAATGGTTTGCTAGATGAACAAATGCATGAAGACAGGAATTAGAAAAGGCAGTTGCTCTGGGAAGAGCCTTCATTGAGAGAGGCCAAGATCAGCCACAACCCACTGTAGTGGTTTTGTCTTTATCCTGCCCCTGGATTGGAGGACTCTGGAGGAGATAGAGAGGCCCACTGTTGTATGCCACTGCCACACTTAAATCTAATCTACACTCACATCAAGATACCACCCTTGTGGTGTCATTGGCCCTCTTTGAGGATGAAGAGCAAACAACAGTGCCAGGCCTGGAGTCAGGAAGACTTGAGTTCAAATCTAGATTCAGACATTCACTAGCTATGTGACAGTGAGAAAGTCACTTGTCCTCTGCCTGCCACAGTTTCCTCATCTTCCCTACTTCCCAAGGTTGTTGTGGGTGTAAACTGAGATAATAACTGTAAAGTATTTAGCACATTCCTGGCACATAGTAAGTACTATATAAATGTTAGCTATTATTAGAAAAAAGGGAGGAAGGGAAGAAGAAAGGAGAGGGAGAGAGGGAAGCAGGGAAAGGGAGATTGGAGCAGAGACGCGTTTGTTGCCCTATGACCTGTCTGAGCACAAAACAACAAAAAGAAGAAATCCATGACTCAGTGGACTTGGGAGAAGGATGCTTTGTGTGCTCAAAGACATTTGCTTCCTTGGGCAAACCTGCCAGGCTGTCTCTCAGTTTCCAGTGAGAGGACTTGACTTATCATCAGATACCGCAAGGGGACTGAGCCGGAAAACTAGAAGAGGAGGCAGTCTTGAGACAGTTGCCATAGGTGGTGCTGTGAGGAGAGAGAAATCAGTACCTCTGACCAGCAGTCTATACTGGCAGCTTCTCCCTCAGACACAATGTGACTGGCCAAAGGGAAACCCTCAGGAAGCTAACGAATTGGGAGACACTCCATGTCAACCAATCAGTCCCAATACACTGTACCAATACCTAGGCCCTTCTATCATTGGAGGAAGAGGGTTAGTTAAACCAATGCAGGTGATATTCCAGCTTTCTCATGTAGATCGAGCAGTATGGATAATGGCACAAATACTAGAATGGGAAGCCAAAGATCCAGGTCCAAGTCTCAGCTCTTATTCCTTGGAACATCTCCTTTCTGAATCTCCTTTGGAAACTATAGCAATTGTACTACACATCTCTGAAAGCTATTGTAAAGAAGTGAATTTTGTCATTATCAGCAGAAGCTCTAGCCAGGGAGGTGCCCAGGACACATTAGGACCAGGAGAAGTGATCTCCTTATGATATTTCTATTCAAGTAAAATGGTTTTAATAGCAAATATGAAAAGTGAAAAGTCAGGAGAGGTCACTTGAAGGCAGCTAGGGCTGAGAAATCCATAGAACGTCATCATCTTGACAGCAGGAGCTGTTTTTCATTTTCTCTTTGGGCCTGATCCACAGTAGGTACTTTATATATCCTTTTTGAGTGAGTGAATAAATTAATGAGTCAATGGGCATAGTGAGGCAGCAATGCCATGAGACCAGTCCCAATCTTGACCATGACTGCGAATATGAAGGTAGAGGCACCCTTAACATCATCCTACAACTCCATCTCCTCCACCTTCATCTGTTCTTCCCACTGCTTCCTCCATGAGTCACTGACAGCAATAGCTTCCTGGTCCCTGAGGCCTCCCAAGGCCCCTCAAAGCACACAGCCTCTGGCAATCAACTTATTTGCAGCACTCCAGGGATAGCACTGCCTCCGGTCCTGTGAGTCACTCCAAAGGAATGGCAGCCATCCATCTATCTTGTTTATATCTCTTGGAGGGAAAACGCTAATATATACCCATATAAAGATTCCACACAGTAGAGAACATGCTGGTGATCTACTTGGAGAATCAAAGCAGATGATATCTCAGAAACTTTTGTGGGAGCAGAGGACTCAAACCAGTGATAGAGAACTTAACTAGAAAACCTCAAGTGCCTTTGTAGGTCAAAATTTGGGGAAAAGGATTCCATACAACATCACTAAACACTTGAGTGCTTTATACAAACAATATCCTTTGCCACTCACAGAGGGTGTGACAGGAGTGGAGTTTTATCCTCAGAACAATGAGTAGGTGAGCACTGATGCCTTCTCTAGCTCTCTAAATGGAATGACACCTGCCTGCTACCTGTCTGAATGTCTATCTATTTATGCTAATTTCTACCCACAAAGATCAAGGAACTCGTTTTTTGTCCTTCCTTCTTGAAGAGGACTATGACATCAGGAAGACAATGCCATAACTTGCAAGTGAATTGATTTTAAATGAGGGAGGGCTGTACAAAGTCACCAGACTCACTTTCTCCTCCAGAACCATCTGAGTCATTGGCCAGATGTAGATCAGGCTGCCTGGAGATGGCCCCTTAAAGAGATTGTAGAAAAAATTATGGAATCCATGGAAATGGAATCTAAATAAATAGTTCAGTATGTAATGTCTGAACAACCTCCACAATAACATATGTGGAAATTCAGAGGAGGGAAAAGGCTGCCCCACTGTGGCCACTGAAATGCAGAGTAGTGGGAGCATTTGGGGGCTGTAGAAGGGGAAGAATCAGTTATAGATCTGGTCATTCCAGATGGAGTAAGTATATTTCAGGCAAAGAGTGTCAATGTTGAGAGCACAAGCCAGGCATTGAGAGGGGGCTGTTGTAGGCTCTTGAAAAAATGTCACATTCTTTACTTGTGATTGTATCTTTTACTTATTATCTACAATGCAAAGATATATCATCCCCGTAAGGTTGTTTGAAGTTTATAAGGGCAAGAGAGAATGCATCAAGCTGCTGAGAAGGCAGAGACTGCACCTTCCCAAACTAGTTTTATCCAGCAGTGACCTTGGACCTGGAGATTAAAATGAGCTTAGAGAAATTGCAGGCGCTGGAGCTGAACTGAGAACACCAGGCTCTGAATGGACAATGTGTCTTCTTAGAATCACTGGCTCAGGGAGAATGGCAGAAGCTAGATAAGGGTGGGGGAATGAGCAGTGACAGCCATCCTGCAGGGCTCTATGGGAGAGGAGCCACACTGCATGAGTTCTGTAGATGACAAGAGTCTGAGAGAGATTCTTCAAGTTCTAGAAAGAAAGGTCCCAGGGGAAAGTGTGGTTTACTTCTCATTTTGGTAAAACCCACACCTTAGACAGAAGATCACATTAATAAATAGCTAGACTCTGCCCAGGGGAAATGAACTGATCTCTTCCATTTCATCAGGCTCCCTGCCCTACTTTCCTAATGGATCCACACTTCACATGATTAATTACCAGATCAGAATGCTCAGAAAACATTAGTATTTTCCCCATTTGTCCATTCCCTGATAATTAATCAGTTCATCAATCAATAAGCATTTATTAAATGACTTCAATTATTCCTACTATGTTCTGGGGCTACTAAGACAGAAGCAGAACAGTGTCTTCCCTCAAGAGGAATTCATTGTAATTCAGAGTCCCTCTCCTGTCCCTCCAATATGCACCACAAATCTGATTCCCATTCCATATGCCCCCATCCAGGCTCTAGAACCAGTCTTCCTGTAACATTCCAGACTAACTTTCTATCTGTTGTTTCCTGACTTTGGATTTTATTTCCCTCCTCCTTAACTTTGCCTGTACTAGCTGTAAAGGCAAGCTTGCCCTCCTCAGCTCTACTTCTTGGATTCCTAAAGTTCCTTCAAGGGATCACCTCTTTGGGAAGCTTATGTTTCTTTTTTTCCATTGTTAGTTCTTTCTCTTCATGTGATATTTTAGTCATTCATCTGTTTAAGTGTTGTTTTGCCTTGTAAAGGTCAGTTCTGTGAAACAGGGGTTGTAGCACCCAAATCCAGCGTAGGGTCACATACCTGTATGGCAAGAGTCAACTAGATTCTCACCTATCAGTTTGAATTCCTTAGCCTCACAAAAAGAAAGGTATTTATGTAGGCTTGGGGTGGACAAACTCTTTCCTGTGAGGTGAGAGAATATGTAGGAGTTTTGGAGGTGGCAATGCTGCCTCCTCTTGGTAGTCTGCAAAACTCAGTCTTTGTCTCCTGTAATACTCTGGAGGATTTCATCCATTACCCTTTACCTTCTCAGGCTGTGTCTCTCCTATGACAGAGCTTTTATTTGCCCTAGCATTCATGAGACTGAGAGCTGGATGACCCACCACATGTCCTGGTGCTGACATCTGTTGGGTGACAATGCTGTCATTGGAAGTGACTGCCACCTCTTCTCCTTCCCCACTCCTCACTAACTGTTTATATACTAAGTTAAAAAGAATTTTTGGCTCCTATCCTTCATAAATATATTGGTGAATTGAACTTAGACATCACAAAGTTCAGTCTCATTCTATAAATGAGGAAAATGAGGTCCAGAGCAGAATGGAGATTTCCCAAAGGAGTGGAGTTAACTAGTGATGGAGTCAGGTTTCCTTACTGTGCTCTTCCCATTCCCTCCCCAGAGTTCTGCCATCTGCAAACTGTGCAGGAGCCCCCTGAGAAGGGTAGACATCTTTTTGTGGAAACTGCAACTCCTCTTGTCCCATTGCTTCATTCCCCTTTATGAACTTTGTAGCAGATTCCTCTCTACTCCTATTTCCTCAGGACATCCAGAAGATAACTCAGAATAGGTAAGCTTCTCTCAACTATACTGTCTGGAAAGATTTCATTGGCAGAACCAATCATCTTGTGCTAATCTCCCAAGAAGTCAGAGGAAAGTCATGGTGATCAGCCCTAGATTACAGAGATGAGGTTGGGAACACTTGACCAAAGGGAATGAATGAAGTGACCTCCTCCACTTGGCATGCTGATGCTGGGCATCCTCAAAATACTTGGTAATATCATTGGCATTGGATTTCTTTGCAGAGCATGGATTCCCTTAGAAGCAATACTGTTTGAGGGCAGAGATCTTATTTCTTCCTTCTTTCTTTCCTTCCATTCATTCTTTCCTTTTTGTCTTTCCATTCTCAGCACTTATTACTTTAATATTCAATAAACACTTACTAAACATTTTGATTGACGAATTAACAGATCCAAACAGAAGCTTAGAGAACCCAGAGAACGCCTTCATAAGACTTACTGGAAAGCCTCTAGTGAACAAAGCACAGCAAACAAGCAGAAGCCTAAGGGCCTGAGCTTCTTTTATTGACTCTCTTTACTTCATCACCAGAATCATCATCATCACGGATACTAGAAAGAATGATTAATTAATTTAGGAATGCCTTTTAATTCTGAGCTTCCCAAAGCATCCAAAGGGCTTGATCTACAATAATTCAGAGCCAGCAAAGTCTTTTCAGACCATGACATTTAAAGAGGTGCAACATCACTATGGGATCAAGTCAACAAACCTCTAGTCTGAAACTCAACCTCCTGATGCTGACTGACCAAAGGGGGATAATGTATAATGTAATATGATGCAGTAATGTGTATATATACCTGTGCCTTTGCTCTGCTCATTCCTCATACCTTCAGTGCACCCTCATGACTTCCTCTGCACCACAAAGTCTTCTCTCTCTCTTTCTCCCTCCCTCCCTCTCTGTTCTCTGTCTTTCTCTGTCTCTATCTGTCTCTGTTTTTCTCTTGGTCTCTGTGTCTCTCTCTCTCACTCTCACTCTCTCTCATCCTCTGGTCTCTCTCTGTCTCTCTGTTTTTTCTTCTTTTGTCAACTACCATCTTCAACCTGAAGCTTTCCATCATCTCCTCCAACTGTCAGTTGTTCCTCTCAAGTCACCTTGTATTTAACTACATTGCATATATTTGTACTTATTCATTTTATATTCTGCTCCATGGATTTTTCAGGCACCTTTTGACCCCCCCATTAAACTGTAAGCTTCTTTTTGGGTAGGGATCATTTTATCCTTTGTGTTTATATTTCCAATGACTAGAACAGTGCTTGTTGCATAAATGGCACTTAATAAATTCTTGTTGATTAATTCATGAAATGATTTAACATGATATATCACATGATCATTTAATACAATACAACAATATAATTTAAGGTAAATTACTGTAATATTGTATGACACAATATGACATAGTATAAGTACAATATAACCTAAAAAGGAAAGAATTATATCTTTTTTAATGCAAAGGAAACTGTTTAACATACAATATTACACTCCAACCTCTGATGTCAATGGGACCAAAGCTGGTCATGTCTATGAAAACCTATAACATCATGTATAAATAACACCGAAAAAGATGTCAGTTCCCCATAGGGGATTGAAATGCTAGAGCAGGAAATCAAAAGAGAATTGGACTAGCAGTCTAGTTTGGCCTTGAAATACACAATGAAATACATTTAAGACCAGTAGAGTTTTGTCAAAATAACTCTCTTGTCATAGCACATTCCTTTTCAATAATCCAAAAGGTGAATCTCCAAATAGACATCTCCAGATGGCAAACATCAAAATCAGATTGACTGTATACTTTGCAACCAAAAATGGAAAAGCTCTACAGATCAGTTAAAACACAACCTGAAGGTGAGTGTGTTTCAGATCATGAATTTTTTATTACAAAATTTAGTCTTAAATTGAAGAAAATATGGAAAACATCAGACCATGCAAGGATAATTTAAATAATAACCCTTATGCATATAAAATGAAAGTTATGAATAGATGTAAGGGATTTGATCTGGTAGGCAGAGTACCTGAAGAATTACGAACAGAGGTTTGCAATATTGTAGAGGAAACAGAAAAAAAATTCCAAAGAAAAATAAAAATGAAAAAGCAAGATTGCTGGCTGATGAAGAAAGAAGGAAAGTAAAAGAAAAAAATGAAGGGAAAGATATAGCCAACTGAATGCAGAACTCTGGGGATTAGCAATGAGAAATAAGGTTTTCTTAAATGAGCAAAACAAATAAATAGAAAAAAATTCAATGGAAAAGACAAGTTATCCATCAAGAAAATTAGAGAAATCAAAAAAAAAGTTTCAAGCAGAAAAGGGCATGATAAAAGATGAAAATGTTAGGTACTTAAAAGAAGCAAATAGAAGGAGAAGAAATGCAAGCAGCATCAAATTTAATATTCTTGGGCTCCAAGATCACTGAAGATGGTGACTATCGCCATGAAATTAAAAGACACTTGTTCTTTGGAAAGAAAGCTATGGGGAATTTGCGCAGCAGGATAAAAATCAGACGTATCACCTTGCCGACAAAGGCACATATGGTCAACATTTTTCTGGTAGCAATGTGTGGTTGTGAGAGTTGGACTGTGAGGAAACCTGAGCACCACGAAATCAAAAATTTGAAGTTCTGCTACTAGAGAAAACTTTTGAGAGTCCCTTGGATGGCATGAAGATCAAATCAGTCAATATTTAAGGAAATTAACTCAGACTATTCACTGTAAAGGTCAATTACTAAAACTGAAGCTTAAATACTTTGGATACATAATGAGATGACAGGACTCATTGGAAAAGTCCCTGATGCTGGAAAGAATTGAAGACCAAAGGAAAGAGGATGTCAGAAGAAGAAATAGACAGGTAATGGCATGGAAACAATGAACATGATCTTGGACTGACTTCAAGAAATAGTGGAGGATAAAAGGGACTTGTAGACTTTGATCCATGGGGTCATGAAGAGTTGGACATGACCAAACTACTGAACAACCACCATAACAAAAAAGTACAATATAATGAAATATTTTGTAAAGGCAAGAAGAAGGAATGGATACAAATCTGTCCTAAGAATCAGCAAGTTCTGGATTCAAATCCCATTTCACAGATTTGAAGGGATTTTGTTTGCTTTGTTGGTACCTCGGGCTAGCGATTTACCCTGGATGCCCCAGACAGTTCTCTAAGCAGAGCAGATGCAGTTCTGCCTTGTTAAATACCATACTTCATTGAGAACTGCCTACGCTGAGGAAATTTCCTGTCCAAACCAGATATACATACATAGATGCATGCATATAAACATATACATGTGTGTATGTGTGTGTGTGTGTATGTGGAGAAAGACTGAGACTGAGAGACAGATAGAAATGGACTGCTAGATAGATGGACAGATAGACAGATGGAAGGGTGGACAGATAAATAAATAGGCAAATACATATGGATGACATAGATATCATTATATACAATAAAACATAACAATGCAAAGATATATTGCCCACAGAGAGACTAAAATGAAGCTTGTGTATGTCACTAACCTCTAGACCAGGGTTCTTAACCTTTTCTGTTTGTTACCTGTGGCAGGCTGGTAAAACCTATGGACCTCCTTCTGAGAATGCTGCATTTACATGCATAAAATAAAAATACATAGAATTATAAAGGAAACAAAAAGTAAAATGAATTTTTTCCATCCAAGTTCACAGGTCTCATAATATCAGGTTGAGTATTTTTACATCAGAAATGAATTTTTTTTTAACTTAACCTTACAAATGCTGAGATCTTTTAGAATTCTCTTCCTTCAAGGCTCAGGTGGCCCCTCTTCTAGCAAGCCTTTCCTGAGTCCTCAAGCTTGAAATCTTCTTAAGTTTCCTATGGCTCTTTGCCCAAATCATTTGGTGCCTTTTATTAGCCTAGTTTGCATTGTATCCCCAGTGTCTCTTTCTCAACTCCTCAGTAGAATATTAGGTGCCTGTAGGCAAAGTCTGGGCCATGTTTTAACTTCCCATTCCCACCCCAAGCACATAGCGTTGTATGCTGCAGTGTTCAATATTCTATAGCTAATGAGTCTCATAGGCATGGGAGAGGGTAGACAAATATGTCTCTTCCTTGACCCAGGTGTAGTTTTTTTCTCAGCAGAATCAGTGAAGCTTCACAGAATTGAAATAGCACCATGAGCAGGTAATCAAGTGCTTAATAAAATAGCTTCCCAGCTCTCAGAGCTAGTGGAGATATCAGTGGGATGAGGCTTTCTAAAGCTATAAATAGTTCAAGAACCCACGGTCATTGGCATACAAATGATGTTTTGTGTGAATTTCTGATTTAGCTCTGGGGGAAATGTCTCAAGCAAAGCCTCCTAATGATAATGTTCCACTCATGGTTAGGTTCTAAATGGCCTTGGTTCTTCCAAGGCTGATGGACAGAGGCAGTGAATTGGCAGGTGATATGATCATCTCTTCTTAGAGTGACAATTTGAGCTGACTTGGTTGCACACAGGCAGGTTCAGGCTAACTGTCAAGAAAAAAAATTCCTAAACATTTGAGTTTTCCCAAAGTGGAATGACTTTCCAAGAAGCAGTTTCCCTTCACTAAAAGTCATCAAGAGTCTGGATGACCACTTGTCAAGTATATTATCAAGGACAGACATTTTTGTTCAGAGTAGGTTAGACCAATTGGTCACTGAGCTTGCAGTTCTCATATTCTATGATTCTGGAAAATCTTGAAGGGAAAGAGAAAGCAGTAATGCTTTGGTTTCTACATCTGCTTCTTTTTAGGAGAGTTATTATAACCTTGCCTATTTCCAGCATCTTATTTTAGGGGAATATCTATTTTCAGATCTTTGCATTGATCACAATTTTCAAAATATCCCCTTCTCCCAGTGAATGGAGTTCATGTTCTCTGGGAGTTTCCTAGGACACAAGCTCCCAGGCGCCCTTTATCTGTAACGGTCTAAGACTTTCATTCTCACCCTATGTCTGAGCAGTTTTTGGCTCAGTCAGCTTGTAAAGACTTCTATACCTGGTGAGATTTCGAGAGCCTGAGTGCTGACTTAGTCATCTAGGTAGCTTTGGTGAATCCAATATCTGGCATTGAGAAGCAATCTCTCAGGTTCTGTTTCTCATCTGTATACAGGAGATGATATTTGTACCCTATATCTCTTGGACTTGTTATGAAGAAGGTGTCTTGGAGACTGAAAAAAGTATGAAAACACTCCATATCAATCAAGATCACCTCATTCATCTGGATAGCCCTTCAGTCATTCAAATCTCAGTCCACCCAGACTGCCCAGAATGCACCACTCTAGTCCACATCCTGCTGTGAAGTCACTAGAGGGTGTCCCCAGCAATACGCTGCAAGCATTCCTTGTTTGGTTTTAAAAGGATCAACATACGAAAGGAGCACATAGAGCACCCATCAGTGATTGCTCACTCTCACCACATGATTAGTCTATTTTTATTTTCCATCATGTCTTTCTCTTATGATTCATTTTGTACTTCTTTATTTATGTGTCCCAAACTACTCTTATATTCATAATGTATCTCTCCATTGTCTTGAGTGATAATTTTTATATTTTTGAAAACTGTACTGTTTCATGATTAACATCTGTATAAAATCTCTAGAATATTAAAACACAAGTATTGAAAAGATGGAACTTTCAGGGAAAATTTTAAGGTATTATAGGAGCCTGTACTTTTCTCCTGTTTAATTAAAGGACGACTCATTTTCCATACACAACACAGCCAATGTTGGTCTAAAATCTATATAATGATGACATGTATTATATTTTCTCTATCCAACTACACCTCATAGACCATAGGTATTTGGCATCCATTTAGTTTTTCACATGTAAATGGGTTACATTGGACTCTTTTGATTCGTCTTGAATATTTTCTGAGGCTCTGCAGTGACCTGTGACTTCAAGTGACACTGTAGAATCTACACTAGATGACATCTTCAGAGCCTCACTGTCCACAGAAAATTTCCCTTGGATATGTACTGGATCTTTCATTAGATCAAAACTTTTGAGTTAAAAGAACATCAGTGCTAAGTAAATCCATGAGGAAACAGGCCCTGGGAAGTTTACTGATGTGTCTAAGGTCTCCCAGGTGGTAAATATCAGAAACAGGTTTTCTGATTCCAGAAGTGAGACCTTTCCCAAGGTCTCCTCTGTGAGTGTGACGAGTACTTTTGGTGGGCATATCTGTTTCTGCGTAGACCCCTCTGGATATGGCTGAACCTCAAACAAGGGGATTTCCCTTGTTATGTTTAAAAAAGAATAATATATAATGTTCCTGCACATACGGGAAGAGTGTTTAAGGCACCCTCTTGTTCAGACAATCAAATGCATGTGCTTTAAGAATCAATAAGCTATAAGTTCACTATGTTCTCTACATCTTTCATTTAAATATAGAATACTAGAAAGATAGTCTGCTGTTGGATATTACTGGTGAAAGCCTTCCTATTCCTATTGAGTATTGTCATCTAAGAAAACAATAAAAAATAATAGTATCATTTATATAGGACTTTAAAATTTGCAAACGGTTACATTTATTTAACTTTATATTATAAATGGGGAGCAATGTATATAGTGCTGGGCCAGGAGTCAGGAAGACTCATCTTTGTGAGTTCAGATTTGGCCTTAGACACTTTCTGGTTGTGTGGTGGCTCTGGGCAAATCATTTAACCCTATTTGCTTACATTTCCTCAGCTGTAAAATGTGCTGGAGGAGGAAATTAAAAACCAGTCCAATATCTTTTCCCAAGAGAAACTCAAATGGTGTTAGAAAGAGTCAGAAATCACTGAATAAATAAATATTATCATTATATTATCTCATTTTATCTTCACAATGACTCAGGGAGGTAGAAGCTATCATTATGCCCATTTTATAGATGACTAAACTGAGGCAGAGTTCAATTGACTTGCCTAGGGTCACACAGCTAATAAGTATCTGAAGCAGGATTGGAAATTAAGGAGATATCCATCAATTGAGGAGTGAATTAACAAGTTGTGGTGTAGGAATGTAATGGAATAGCATTTTACCATAAGAAATGATGAGCCAGTGGACTTCAGAAAAAACCTGGAAAGATTTATATGAACTGATGCTGATTGAAGTGAGCAGAACTAGGAGAATATTTTATACAGTAAGAGCAACATTGTGCAATGAGCAACTTTGATAGACTTAGCTCTTCTCAGCAATGCAATGATGTAAGACAATTCCAAAAGACTTATGATGGAAATGTTATCCACATCCAGAGAAATAGCTATGAATCTGAAGGCAGATAGAAGCATACTAGTTTTTTCTCTTTTTCATGTTTTTTTCTGATGTTTCTGATTCTTCTTTCATAACATGAATAATGTGGAAATATATTTAATACAATTGTACATGTATAGCTTAGATCAGATCACATGCCATCTTGAGGAGGGGGGAGGAGAGGGAGAGGAGAAATTTCAAACTCACAATCTTATAAAAGTGAATTTTGAAAACTAAAAAAATGAACAATTACTTAATTTAAAAAATAATAAGTGCTTGCTTCTTTTCCTTCATCCTCTTCTCTGCTAAGCAATTTTTAAAAGCAATAAAAGGACATTGAAAAATCAAGACTTCAGAGAAGAAGTGAGACAACATTGTGAAGGTCATAGTTGTCTCCTTGTCCCTCTCTGCCTTCCTCCCTCAGTCCTGGATCACTTGTGATGTGGATTTCATTTCCATCACTCAGCTGAACATCCTCATTCGTTATTTTGCCCAATGACCTCCTTTCAGTTTTCATTCGCCTTGAACTCTCCCACAGTATTTGAGTCTCCTGACCAACATTGCTCCCATGACACTCTGTGCTCCTTTGTCTTTGATGAGAGTGTGCTTTATGTCCTCTTGGGCTCCTCCTTTAACCTCTCTTACCCCACTGGTTTCTCATGCTCTTCCCATCCTTTAAATGTTTCCTTCTCCTTGGTGACCTCAGCCAGTCTCATGGCTTCCATTTTCACCTCATGCAGGTGCTATCTCAGTCCACCTCAAACTGCTGTCCCAAATTTCAGGTTCCTATTCCTCTCTGCCTGAAAGCTATTTCCTTTCATTGATCCCATCATCCTCTCAAGCTGAGCATGCCCAGCATTGGACACATACTCTTGCTCTACAAGCTGACTCTTCTCCAAGGTCACCCCAACCTGTAAATTATTTAAATTTGGGAGTTTGGAGATTCTTTCTCACCATTCACTTCCAGTCTGTGACCAAGACCTGCCACTGCTATATTGACAACACTTCTTCCTTTTGCCTCCTGCCTTCCAGCTCTATAATAATAACCCTGACATAAATGTTTGTCTCTTCCTTTCCAGGCTTTTCAGTTTCTTTCTTCCCACTCCTGTGCTGTCTTTCAGACAAAATGACCTATTCAGCAGTCTTTTTTTCCCCATCCTCCCATTTTCTGTCTCCATTCCTTTATCCAGGCCATCCCCCATGCCTGGAGTGGACTCTACCCTGCTATATTTGCTAATGTATTTCCATTTTCCAATGGAGCCTTCCCTCACCCCTGCAGATGAAAACAATCTTTCCTTTGAGTGACAGTGATGCAATGAAAAGAGCACAGCATAAGGAAGGAGGAGAGACCTGGGTTTAAATCCTGCCTGCTGTATGACAATGCGTGTGCCTCACCTCCTCACTGCCTCTAAGATCAAATGTAAAATTCAATGCTGGCATTAAAAGTCCTTCCTTCTCTGACCCTTCCTACACTTCCAATTGCCTCTAGATTTATCGGTTTACTTTATTCACACACTGCCATCTTGTCACCCTAACCAACTCTATTTTCTTCACATGTAAATCTCCATCTCTTGACTCAGCCTCCCAACAGAGAACTTCATGGTTGTACGTTGTTGAAAACAGAAATGAAGGGGAGAGAGTCAAGACATACCTGTGCTTGTAGGTTTATATCTAGAAGGGACCATTACATAAAACTACTTCAAACTTAATTTTTTACAGATGAGGAAACTGAGCCCCAGAGAGTTTAAAAGATCCTCTTAAAGTCACATAGGGTGTAAATGGAATAGTCTAAATTGGAACCCTGACTCTGAATCCAACCATCTTTTTCATCTTTCAACTATATGATGACATCTGCCCCAAGCTCAAAACCCACCCATGACACTGGCTAATTGGAAGGTGTAGGACCCTTTAAGCTTCAGGGTTTATTTTTGCATCTGTAAAATTGGGACACTAATAACTGGGAGGCCACATTTACATGGCAGTTAGGAGAATTAAACTGATATTGTGATCATGCTTCAAGTGTTATACAAATGGATGAGAGAGTTACTTGAAAAGAATAATTTTTAATAAAAAGGTAAGAGGCAAAATAAGAGAAGCGATTGACTGCTTGACTGTTACCGGGAGCCCAGGCTGAGTGTCACAGGCCTGTCGAGTCCATTGAGCAATTAGCAAGCTTTTACTGAGTGCTTACTGTGTAAGTCATTAGTGTGGGAGTCAGGTACCAAGCTCCATTCTGTTGAGAGGCATGTGAACACAAAGAGGGGCAGATGAAAAGACCAAGGCGTCAACACCAGAAGAGCAACCCATCCTAGAGGCGAGGGTAGAACAGCCTAGATGGTAGAACATCCTAGAGGCGATGGTAGAACAGAAGGACTGTGCCTTATGGCCCTGGCATCCCAGCCAGGCCTTTGGGATGTTCTGCTATTTCCAAACAATCCTACTCATAAGGTGTTACCTCAGCAATTACCCTGGCCCTTTGAAAGGTTTCCCATTCTGCTCCTTGGGGAGGGCCTTGGCCTTTCTCTCCATATTCCCATTGTCCAACAGTTACTTAGTTCCGCTCTCTCTGTCTCTGCCTCTGTCTCTGCATCTCTGTCTGTCTCTCTCATATTGCATCTGTTTGGACTGGCAAGGCAATAGGTTGCATAATTTCTTATATTTGCATGCTTGCACAATTCTAAAAATGGCTGCATTTTGATCCGGGAAAACCATTCTGTCAGGACCTGGAATAACCAGTTTACTATCTTTACACACAATGGGATTCTGGAGCAATACAGGGTGAGGTGGAAACTGTCTTCTTGCCATCTATTCTCCCGAACTTGGAACAATGTTAATGATACCACAACGTGTCTGAGAGACCAACTTTTAATCCCCAATCCTTCTCCTGTGAAGTGAGTGTGTGGCATTGTGTTCCCAGCCCTATCTTTGCTAGAATGCTGCCCATGCCCAGAATGCTCTTGCTCCTCCTTGTTGCCTCCTGAATGCCCTAGCTTCCTTCAAGTATCACCTTCTATACAGACCTTTCCTGGTTCTCCCTGCTCCCAGTTCTCCTTCAAGTTATTTTGTATTTTTCTCCATGTGTATATGAAGTCAGTCCTAGCAGAATGTCAGCTGAGGGGAGAGGCTTTTCTGGGGTTTTTTTGGTTAGTTTTGTATCCATAGTCTCTAACACTGACTGGCATAGAGTAGGTACTTACTAAATGTTTACTAAATGCTTAGTGTTGCCAAATTCTTATGCCTATGATGTCTTTAGGTAAATTAACTTCATGTGTTAGTGTTCCAGGTTTTGACTCAAATTCAGTCACGCAAGCAAACTGTGAGCAAGAACCTTAAGGCTCTTTCACTCTCTGTGAGTCATGCAGAGGTAGAGAACCCACACCTAACTCCTATACTTTTGTCCTCTATAATCTCCTGCCTACTTGCTTTTGCTGCTATCAAGCCAAGGATTTCTTATATCAAGGACAAAACTCATTCTGCTGTTTTTCAAAACATAGTTTACATTTTTAAACATTGTAACAGCAAGAAATAATTCTTCCCAGGTGAGTGCAGTTTTTCAAGGAACTACAGTCATAATTCTTCGTAGGAAAATATCCAGGAAAATCTGCCATCAATTTCCCAGGTGCAAATCTCTGGACCAAGAGACATGCTATGTCATGCCTAAGGATCCAGTCGTTGCAAATAAAGTGGTTTGTGGGAAAAGGCACTTTGGAATCTGTGG
The DNA here is from genome assembly GCA_028658325.1 of Potorous gilbertii. Classification (NCBI taxonomy): domain Eukaryota; kingdom Metazoa; phylum Chordata; class Mammalia; order Diprotodontia; family Potoroidae; genus Potorous; species Potorous gilbertii. Next base: position 551,716,879 of record CM053771.1, on the reverse strand, counting down.
AATTCTTACATTATAGACATGTGGGCAGGCTGGGTTAGCTTTGGAAAAGTCACAAGTTCTCTTCTGAAGTCTATTGAATCTGCCACGTTTGATGTCCACGTTCGAAATCTGAGGGATTTTTAGGTCAATGCCATCTTTTTTCCCATTTTCTGGTTTGTCCAGTGATGATCTGTTCCTAAACTTCTTAACATATAAAGTATTGGTGCTTAAATAAGATTGTTCCACTCTCCTGGGTCCTTAACTGGGTCAGAACATGGTAAGAGGCTTGAATTTCAACAGTCCCCAAAGAGAAGGAAATTAACTCTGATGTAAAATATTAAATAGCTCCATATGGGAAGGAAAGAGTGAGGTCATAAGTTTAGGACAAGTTAAAGGCCATGAAAATATACCTTTATTAACACAATCATTGCGTAGTTTAGGGAACATGACTATGCAAAGGAAGAAATGTTTTGCTTTATGATAGTAAATGCTGAACTTTGGGGTTTTGGGGGAGAGAGGGACAGAATGGATGAGGAGCTGCCAGGTTGGTTTTTTCCCCCTTTTCCCCCCTCTATTTTAACCTCAATTTGGAATAAAATAGTTTCTACCAGACACTAATGTCTGCCATAGGTAGACTTCCAAGGCAGACCCACCCTGAATATTTCACAGACTAAATGTACTTGACCACTCATGTCATGCAGTTCACAGAAAGGACTCATTGAAAACCAATTAAAATTCTTTTCTCAGGCTTTAGATTGTGAGCAGTTGAGTAGGATCTAAAGTGTTAGATGCAAAACAAATCTTCTGTGCCAACTGAAGATCTATAAGGTCTTCTGAGGTTTTTGGGAATGAATTCAGGCCCTTCAGGGCTTTTGTCTGTTAGGAACAAAAGAGAAGTTGTAGCAATAAAGAAGACATCATTCACTGGCCCACTCCATGGTTCCAAATGTTCACTTTTCCCACTGGTTCGTCATAGAAATGGGGCAAACAGGGAGAGCTGCACCCAGGGCACTTTGGGATCAGAGGACATAGAAGTCGTTGTTATTGGATAGATCTGTGAAATGGTGAAGGGCGAGGGCCGAGATCTGAGGAGCTGGTGGATTCAGTCTGTTACCGTTTTGAACCCAATGAGTTCCCACCTGCTGGGGGACAGGTTTGCAAAGGTGAGTCTCCCACTGGGTCTGGGTGGGAGCCTCTGCTCGATTCTTGTTCCTGAGTGGTTTCTCCCCTTTGCAGTAAGTGACACAGCACCTACAAGCCCCAGAGGCCTTGCCGTGGTGCTTGGCTGCTGCCCCTGGGGTGGCTGGAGCTGCCCCTGCAGCTCTCCTGGAAGCCAGGAGCTCTGGTGGCATTTTCAAACGGCCCCTCCTTCTCTGGATGTGATCGAGGCTGATATCTGACTGGGAGGAGCAGCTCTCATTCCAACCCGAGCCTGAACTGAGGCTCCTCAAAGGCAAAGCCAATCGCAAGGCCTTCCAGAATCTGGAGCCTGGACGTTTAGACCTCTCTCCCTCCCAGCTCACAAAGGAGACGGAGTCCTTCAGCTGGAGGATGCTAGGGTGTGGGTGCTCTAGGGGCCGGTATTCCACCACCACTAGCTGGGTGGAGATGGAGTTCTGGCACAGCACCCCCAGCTTAAATTCCAGCAGACTCATGCTCTTCTCCGTCAAGTAATCTGGGCTAAGGACCACAATCATCCTCCGGCTCCTCTGGATGAAGTCGAAAACCGCTTCAACAGTGTCTGGACAAGAAGGGCAGAAAAGAGAGAGAAAACAAACAGACTAGCACAAGGATACACAGCCATTACAAGGCCAAAATTTGGATTTGGATAAGAGTAGAGAAAATCACCTTCTTTCTTTACAAAAGTAGAGAACTAAGATTATGGAATTTGGAATACACTGTCAGATAGAGTTGGTGTGTTACTTGTTTTTGCTTAAATATGCTTTTTCTCATTCTTTTTTATTCTGTATTACAAGGGAAAATTGCATGGAGAGGAGTGAGGGAGAAGTGAAATGGAGTGAATATTAATAGCCACAGGGTGTTTGTGTATACATATATTTGATATCTGTATGAATTGTATCTGTTTATTTATATTTTATATCTGTGACTCTTATAGGTAGATGCATATGCAAGTATATGCGTGTGTGTAGTGCATATATATATGTATATGTGTATATATATATATATGTTCTACATTTATATATGTGTATATATGTATATACATATACATCCATATCCATCCATTCACACATACAGATAGAGAAAGCCCAACATGCCATGACTCTTAAGGACAGGTTACAAGCATCAATTCAGCCCCTATCTGTCTACAAAATATATTTTCTTCAATAATTAGGGCTGTGGGATCAGAAGTCAGACTGGGTCTTAACTCAGACATTTTCTCTGTTGAATTTGGGAAAAGAAAACCAAGTTCCTCAGGAAGAGAGCGAATACTAGACACCATTTCAGAAGAGCTATTATTTTATAGAGGATTCGTGCTTGGTGTAGAGTCAGGGCAGTCCTGAGGCTAAATCCAGCCTCCGATACCTTCTAGTTGGGTGGCCACAGGCAAGTCCCATATTATCTCTGAATTTCCGATGCCTCATGTGAAATGAGGGGTCTGAATGTAGCTTTCCTGTGTCTTTCAGGGGATAATGACCATGCTTGCAGTCCCACCCCTCAGGGCTGCTACTATCCTCAAGTGAGATAATGCTCCTCTAGCATTCTGTGAATTGTAGAGAACCATCGATGTGCCAAGTACAGTTACTTACTTTGGAGTGCACCCTGATAGCTCAGCTTCAGAAAATGTACTGTCCTTTCCCCAGAAAGTCATTCCTCTGAAGGTTTTAAAGGAAAACACAGAACACTTTAAAAAGCACTCTGACAAATTCACCTTTGATCCCAAAGACACCGTTTTAGTTGGTATCAGTGAAAGGGATGACCTCAGTCCCATACTTTAAATGCCTATAAATGAAAGCTGATGAGTGACAGGTAATTGGATCACAAGGAAGCTGACGGGGATTTAATAGAGCTAGGTGGCTCATCGAATTAATTCTCTCCAATTAATGGAGTGATCATGAATCTTTAAAGACAGCTAAAGAGGCGCCTGCTCAGCAAAAGACCTGTCAGCTGGCTTTAACCATCATGGGGGATGGGGTGGGTGGATAATAGCTCAGTAAGTATATTTTTTTAATATCTTACAGGAGCAGCCTAAACTTCCTCTTGCCTCCAAAATATAAATTGTTTCTGCTAACTTCCCTGTTCTTCTCTAGTTTACACGGATTAGCAACTGAGACCCACAACCCAGGGGTCGTTCTTGACTCCTCATTCTCTTACCCTCCATTCATACCCAAGCTGTTGCCAAAGCTTCTCGATTTTCTTCTTATAGCATCTCTCAAACCTGCCCTCTTCTGTCCTCTGACATTGCCACCCTCCTGGCCCAGATCTTCATCTCCTGACATCTGGACTGTTGCAAATAGCCCACTGGGTGGGCTGCCAGTCAGTACTTACATTCCCACTCTCATCCACTAGACCATCCTGCCCTCAAAGTGATCTCACTAAAAGAATACATAAACTCCAGTAACTCTTTATCTCCTCTTGGATAGAGTACAAAATTCTCTGATTTTATTCAAAGTCTTTTGTAACCCTGAATCCCCCTGCCCTCCCACCACAAACTTTTCTTCTCTTTATACCTTGCTACCCTCTGATTCAGTGTCCTTTCTCTCTGTCCTCACACAGGACACTCCATTGCCTAACTGAGACATTTTCTTGAGTTTTCCCCACTGCCTGGAAAGCTGTTTTCATCTCTGCCTCCTGACTTTCCTGGCTTCCTTCAAGTCTCAGATCAAAGCTTACTTCCTACAAGGTTGTGACCCACCGTTTAAAAAACATTGAAGGGGTCTTCAGTGGAAAATGTTTAAGAAGTCCTATTCTATAGGGACCCTTTTCTGAGCCCTGTGAATAATAGGGTCTTTCCTCTAGTGATTATTTACAGTGCTTATGTATTGATGCATGTATGTATACACACATATACATATGCACATATATAACTACATGTATATATGCATTGTGTATATGTATATAGCTTTTTTATACATTATTATTTCCATGTTTTCTCTCTCATTAGACTATGATCTTGAGATCAAGGACTATCTTTTGCACTTCTTTGCATCTCCAGTGCTTAGTATAGTTCTGGCACATAGGCACTTACTAAATGTTTATTGACTGACTAATAGATCACTTGATGAATATATTTTTTGAAGGTTTCTATAATGGAAAAAAATTCCATGATCAATATTGTAAGAAACGTAAGACAGAGTTTCTAACCAAACATACCTGGATGTAGGTATCCAAAGGTGTTGCCATCTTCTAAGTAATCTCTATGCACTTGCTCTAAGATGCCATCCTATTTTAAAATGTGTTTGAATTTTGTCTTATCTATTGCCTGCAATGATTCTCAGACTCTCCAAAGCCTCAGTTGTGGTAAATTTCTAAAGCAACTTTGTTATTTTGGAAACAGCCAAAACTTACTTAGAGCCAAAGCTGGTGAAAAAGTTGGCAGGTTAAATAAGGTCGATATTATTTGTGCTTTAAAAAAACATGTGTGCATGTGTGTGTGCACGTGTGTGTGTGCGTGCGTGTGTGGATGTGTGTATGTTTGTGTATGTGTTGGGGGAGGAATGGGTTAGCAGAAAAGCAAGACTTTGAATTCTGTGTAGGAACTCCTAACCTGGCTTGGAAGTACAGACTCCTAGCCAAGGGTATAGTTGATCACCAACCTGCACTGTCCCCTTCTAGCATCCTTAGCCTTGCTAGAGGTTACCATGGAGATTACTCTAGTTACAACCTCTTGATTGCTATCCAGGCAAGCTGTAGAAAAGATAGCAACCCTAAATCTCTGTCTAACATTTTAATGTTGAGTGAACAGAATATTGATGGAGTGGAAGGAGGGATTGTCTGAAAGCATATTTACCTGGGTAGAAGGTACAATTTGTCTGGAGACTTAAAAATCCTATTTTGTTGTGATGATTTGTTACAGAATGACAGCTCTTCTCTTTAAATCTTCTTTGGACATGTGCATCTGGTGGAGATGAAAACATCTCTGAATCCCTTGTCTTTTGTCTCCTCCCTGGGACTACTTTGCAGGTCCCAGGGTTGGACACAGAGCATCAAGCATGGAAATTGAGTGATGAGGAGCCAAAGAAGTCTGAGGAGTCTTCAATGAAGGATAGAATTTGAAGTGATTCCCAAAAGGGAAAGTAATGGGCTGGGGTGAAGCTAGAAGAAATATGGCATAACATCATCTTCATGAATGACCACTCTTTTTACAGATACGCTTAAACTCTGGGTTCAAATTCCCTAGTTTCTGTGCTACTTGCTACTTGCTTGACTTTGGGTAAACCACTGCTTTGATCTAGGCATCAGTTCCTTCCTCTGTAAAATAAATGGGTTGGAATAGATGTCTTCCAAGACCTGTTCCAGTGCTAGATCAGAATCTAAATTTTGACCTCCTGGCTTGGGATGGGAGATAAGTGTTAAAGGGGTGATGATGAGTAGTGTTCTGGAGAGAGTATCAAAAGCCCTGAGGTCGCATCCTGCTGCTCTGACTAAGTACTAATGTGGCTGTCAACCACTTCGTTCTGAGAATCACTTGTTGCATGCATAGAGGAGAGGGATTCCTTGATCAATCTTTCCCTTTACCACTCTCTTGACTAATTTATGTAGGAGATAGAGGAAATTATGCATGAAGCTTGCTACATTTGACACAACTAAAGGTGGCATTTTTCAATTTGGACTTTGCCATCTCTAGCGTTGTTTCTCATTTGCTCCTACATAATATCTGACTTGTTCTCAGAAATGCCCCAGGTACAAAAGTCTTCATTAAGTGTAATTTTTCCCCTTACGTCTCACAAATCACATGCCATCATGAAGGGCTGATATCATCTTGATACTGAAAGTCTCAAAGAAAACAAAAAAGAAAAAGAAAAGAAATATGCACAAACTAAATTCAAAATGGAAAATAAATGGTTTATTTTAAAAATAAGCAAATTTACAAAACAAACAGAAAAAAATACAAAAATACAGAGATTTTGAAAATCTCAAAATATGAAAACATACAGAAAGAAAAGATCCAATGAGCAAGTACAACTGCGTCAAACCAATAACCTACCTTTCAGATTAGGTTCAGCTTTTGTCAACTTCTGCTAAATTACAACATGGAATGTAGTTCCTATCTATGCTTCCTGTCATAATGACTTCTCTTTTCTAGGGCTCTGGGTCCATTTGGATTGAGAAAGACCTTTTAGTTGCAAAGAAAAGTCCTTTTCCTGTTTGAGACTGCCCTTCTCCCATCCCCATCCCCTCCAAAAGTACAAGCACACACATACCCACTCTCAGCCTGTTCCTCTTTGAGGTGGAAATTGGATTCCAAATTCTCAATGTTACTTTACAAGCAGCAGCAAGACTCGGGAGGTGGCATTTGGACAAGTTCAATCGCTAGATGAGAACTTCCAGAAATATCATGCTAAAGAGGTCAGGACATCTGGAATATCAGAGCAGGCTGCTTTATGAGCAACCAAGTCTTGCTGTTTTACACCACGGATTGTAGAAGGTTCATCTGAGTCAACAGATCAAGAGAAAGACGAACAATAGAGTCCAGTCCTGATAACCGAGGGGCACTTGGGCCTGGGGCACAAGAGATATTTGCCCTCCTTTCTAGAGGGTCAAGCATAAATTCAGCACTCAGTCCACAATCTGGGTTCAGTCGGCTGATGCATCCTTTTAATGGCAGCAAGAGCCCTGTCTATGACACATCATTGAAACAAAGATGATGTCAACAATGACATCACCTACATGTAGTAATGCAGTGATAGGGAACCAGGGCTTCAGAGCTGATGACCTATGTTCAAAGTGAGGGGCAATGCTAACCAAAGCATCAATAAGGAAAAAAGGAAACACAAAAATATGGTTATGGATTTTGACAAAATTGCCTAAGACTCTTTCAGACCAGCTATTTCTCTATGGTATCCCAGAAAGTAGGCAGAGTGAATTAGAAGCAGAGAACTTGGATGAGAATCCCAGATCTACTCCTTCCTACCCATGGAGCTTGACCAAGCTCCTTCCTCAGCTAGATTCTTTTAGTGGAGACAATCCTAAACCATGTGGGGAGCAAACTGTTTACACACATATGTGTACATGTATGTGGTATATATCTAAATATATATGCATATATATGTCCATGTGTATATTTAAAGCTATTATTCCCATGTTCTGGGGAAGGTAGCACATGTTCTGGGCACATGTGGAGGTGTGTTGTGTGTGTGTACACAAACACGTATAATGAGGATTTTATTTTGGATTTGTTGCCGACTTTTAGACACAGCATTTTCCATGAAAAGCCTCTTTCTTTACCAGTGGATTCCCAAAGGCATTGGTCAAAGGAAGGTAGAATTCCTTTAAGAGAAAAAAACACACAATGGGTGGGATTGTGGGAGAGTGTATTTGAAGAGCTAGATAACCTCTTGAAAAGAAGACCTTTTGACTTGGCCCCTATATGTAAGACCATGGAAGAAGTAACTCTGTCTACAATCCTCTTATCCTGGATTCCCAGAATCCACAGTAGATTTCTAATAGGATCTAGGGGATCCTACAGATAAGATCAGTAGTATATACCCAGAAGTCACTTGCCTTAAATTTAATAATAGTCAAAATGCTGAAAATAAAAATATATTAGTGCATCCCTAAGAAATCAGTAAGTTTAATGGGGAAAGCACCAGAACCAGAATTGAATTCTTGAGTTCTAGCCCTGATTTTACCCCACTTAACCAGAACCTCTGTCTCCCCATCTGCAGTATGGGTATACTAATGTCTTCAATGCCAACAAAGTTGCTATGAAGCTCTGAGGACAAAGCTTTTTGTAAACCAGAAAGCACCATTAGACTTGTGAATCAAGAGACCTATGAATTTAGTTCTCTAAAAGTATAGTCCTTGCCTGTGGTTGATGGGGAGTCAGAGAGGCATGTGCAGCCCTGTAACAGCAGTAGGAGTTAATAGCATCCCTGCCACACTGGTTTTACAGGTCAGACTCTTGAAAGGCACTAGGTTAGTGAGTTTGTGGTGGGTGATGTATCATAAGGCAGAAGCCAATAGCTCTGTTTTGGAATATTCTTTCAGAGCCCATGGGTCCTGGCCTTCTCTTAAAGAATAAGTAGAGAAAGGTTAGGAAAGAAGAAAGTAAGACATTCATTCCTGGACTGTCTGTTTCAAAAAGGAGTCCCTGGAAGACTGGTAAGAACTGGCCTTGAAGAGAGGGAGGCAGACATGGAACACCATGAGGGGCTTTTGTAAATTGGTCTGGGAATCCCAGAGGCAGGTCTCCCACCAGCCCGGACCTTTCCTGGACACTGTCTGTGAGTGATGACACATCTGCTATTTGAGAACAGTCATCCGAAACCATGGCACTCTCTCCAGAGGATAAAGTGTCTGCTCGAATTGACCCTTCCTAAATAAATCACATTCTATCTCTTATATTTGTGGGGCAAGGAAGGTGGGGGACAGTACTCCCAGAAGTTTTCTTGCACAAAGCATGTTTTTGTCCAACCCCCAAAGACCAGAAGACCAGGGCCAAATCTCTTTCCAGATTTTCCCCAACCCTTTTGCCTTCAAACATTTTTTAAGGAAGAATAGGAAAGGCCTTGTTCCTCGCTGCTGGACCGACCAGGCCTCTTCCTCACAGGCATGGCCACCTGCAGTTGCTTCCAGAACCTGCCTTGGGGGTACTTAGACTTCTCCCCTTTCCACTTAATGACTGTGAGTGCCTTCTGGGCTCGCTTCAGCTCCTTCACCTTGGTCTCCTTGACCGCTTTGTATTGCACTAAAATGACGTGGATGCTGCCCCTAGAAGCCATGCTTTCTAGTCCTGCTTTGAGCTCCAAGAGGCTCTGGGTCCCCTGGAGGATGTAGTTGGGGCTCAGGACGACCAGCAGGCGTCTGCTTTTCTGAATAAAGCCCAGAGTCTCGTCTGTGACAACTGAGAGAGAAAAGACCATGATAGTTAGTGTGGAGGGAAACTAGGTCACACTCCTTTGAGCAACCCTAGAAGAAGAGCATATAAATACACATACATTCACACAGATACACATACGCACACCTACACACATATATTTATCATATACTTTATATATATATATATATATATATATGTTCCCTTTATATATATTTTCCCCTTACTATATGCTTTATATATATATATATAAAATGTTCCTT